>CM039726.1:74735192-75335192 GCA_022539455.1 Dendrobium nobile | reverse complement strand
CAGCTTTATTATTATGCTTTTATTTTCGTAGTTTCCCATTTTACCCTTGAGGGTAGTAGTTGCTCTTGTAGCCCCAAGGGGCATTTTAGACTTTTGCACTTTCTTTTATTTGGGGGCCTATTTATATGGCCTTTGTATCTTGTATGAGGATTATTGAGCTATTGAATGAAAAGTTTTCTTTTGTGATCTCTTTGTGAGTTCCACCCATGATCTCTTAGTGAGTTCATTTTTTTTTTCTAGATCTCTTAGTGAGTTCTCTACGAATTTCATGCGACCTTCATATTCCCCATCCAATCCACTACAAGCAAAGGTCAACCGTTGAAAGGAGCCAAAATTCTCGTAAGCATCTCCACCCTTGAAACCCCCCCCCCCCCCAACCGCCGGCCACCTTAGTCCCGCCGGACTCCCCACCTTGCCGCCGGACTATCTCCCTCTCCACCACCTCTCCCCACCGCCCTCCTCAATTCATCATTGAAATTTGATTTTCAAATTTCAAAATTTCTTTCTAAAATAGGAAACTCTATTTTTGGAAAGTTTTTGAATAAGTTCAAATAAAAAGAAAAATTTATTAAATTGGATTTATTCTAAAACTATCCTAGTCATCAAATCCTATTTAGAAGCCTCTCCCTCTCTCTCCCTAATTCCTTCTCTCTCTAGCATTGCCGCCGGCCCCCTCCCCTCTCTCTCCTCACTGATTAATTTTGGCAATCAATTTTCCCCATAATTGATATCCAAATTAATTGCAATTATTCCCCCTCCACCTCTATTAAAACTGAAATAAACTTCATTTTTTTTTTCTTTGTTTTTGAATTCCCTCTCCCCTCCTTTCTACCGCCGGCCCCCTTGGCATCTCATTAAGGAATTTTCCTTTAATGCCATAAGCACATTAATTGGAAATTCAAAATCCAATTTTATTCCCTCCCAAACCATTAACTGAAATCAACTTCATTTTTTTCTCCTTCAACCACGTATTTCCCCTCCATACCGCCGGCCTCCCACCCTCTTCTCCTCCAAGCCGCCGCCCCCTCCTTGCCTTCCTTTGGAGATCTGCTTGCGACGACCACCGCTCCCACTCACAATAATGCATGGACGAACCCGAGTGGAACTTCGGGTTTGAATACGACCGCAACGGAAGAGTCAACATCCTGCGATCGCAATTCTTTGACGTCGGATTTGACTTCGACGATACCATCGAAGAATACTTGGACCGAATCTTGCCGACGCTTGTAGACTCCATTGACGAACACTTCTCCGTCTACACTTGGATTATCAAAGGTCGATCTACCGTGCCTCCTCCGCCTCCGAGATCCTCTTCCACGGCAACGTTCCTTGGTACATCCATCTTAGTGGCAACCTCCATGCTAGTTTTGACAATCTTCCGTCGCTCAACTTAGTCTCCATAGGAAGAGAGAGTTAAGGTCTCAAGGTGAACAACTTTGTATTAATTGTGGGATTTTTATTTACTAGCCTTTGTTTAATATTTTCCTTCGCATTTGCTTAAATGGTTTAGCTCTCTTGTCGTAGTTTCTTTGCCTAGCAATTCGAACATCTCGAATTATTTGTAATCAACTTGACTTTGACGCATGAAAAGATAATTTGTTGAGCTTGGAGTAATTCTCTTTTTTAAAATCTTGTGTAACTCCTTTCATTGCATCACATCACTCATTGTTCAAATCAGGCGCAAAGACTTTCAGACTCAAGGTACTGTCTTCCGAAGTAGAATCAGGTTTGGCTTTAACCCTAAGATTCGTAGGTTCCGTTTCACTTGAATCAGGTGACAAATTCGATTGACTTACTTCCAACTCGAGATTATCTAAGTTGCCATTAGAATTATCCAAAATTAAATCAGCATTATCAAAATTAAATCAGAATTATCCAAAATTAAATCAGCATTATCAGAATTATCCGGAGTCATCTCAGTAGGTGTTACAACTAAATCAGGATCTTCCAAATTTGAATTCAAAGTGTTCGAAGTCCACTTGGCTCTTTTCGAGATCACATTACTATCATCCAGGCATACGTTGTCCAAAGGCTTATCCTCGAGGAGACTAGGATCGGGGTGGGTTAAGGTGTCGATATTTAAAGGTTCTTGCTTTCCTAGCTCAGGGTTTAAGTCATTCAGGGAGTCTGATTCAATCTCTTTAATTTCATCCTCAAAGAATTCTTCATTATTAGTGATATCATTAGCATCCACGAAATGGATGCACTCAGTCTCAGGTTCAGGGGACCTCTTCTTCTTAATGCATTTCTTTATGAAACTTACACTCGTAGGGTCAGGGACTGGGGAGGCTAAAGGTTGACTGGGATTGCTAGAAGTGGGTCTCAGTGGGGAGTCATAAGAGGTTGATCTATCAGAATACCCAATAGAGGATCGGCCATTAAGGTTAGGTGAAGACCTACAGGATGGGGCAGCAACCCTGATGTTATTAAATGAAGGTTGGTTTCGACTATAGTGATGTCCATGGTTTGTCCCAACGAAAGAGGTAGGGTGATGCTCTAGACGACAGTCACTAGTAGGGGGTTGGTATTTCAAATTAAGTTCTCGTCTCATGTCTTTCCAAGTAAGGTACTCACTGCGAGACTCTCTATGATCTTCCAATCTTGTCCAAAATTGAAGAGCTCGACCTTTAAGGTGAGACTTAGCGATGCTAATCTGGTGGGACTCAGGGATATGACATGATTCAAAATAGTCATCTAGTTGTCTAACCCATTCCCTAAAGCAGTAAACGTTCAAAGAACCATCAAAGGTAGGCAGATGATAAGGTGACTCTAAGTGAGGTCGTGGAGGCCTAGGCTCAGGTCTCGAGTGATAAGCTGAGTGGGATATATAATTAGAGTGGGGATCGTCAACGGGTTTCTCCGTCATAATTCTAGTCATATTGCCCACTAGGTTAACGATGTCATCTAAACTCTTTTGGAGTCTTATCGGGTCCATTGGGAAGCGTCAAATGATGCCTAATGAAGAATGGGTGTAAGGGGAAATACTCTACGAGGAGGAAACATAATTATGACTTGCTATAAGGTGCAGGAAAATAATGGGCAGCAAGCTACAAAGGTGGTTTAAGAAATCTAGGCAGTTAGGAAGGTTGTAAAGTTAAGGACAGCACCTAAACTCGAAGAAAACAAGCTTCTAACGCCCCTAAACGGTGCAGTTTTTGAGTGGGCAGCAAATTACAGCAGTGGGAGAAGTCGTCCAAGCATTTAGGTTAACTTCTAGGGTGAGGACAGCACTTATAACTAAGTTAAACTCACTAGAAACCCTCTAAATGATGCTGAAATGTTGAGGACAGCAATCTACCACAAGGACCTAGGTTGCCTAAGTGTTATGTGTGGGTTTTATAGTGTGGACATCAATATAACACATACTTAGACTCAAATTAAAGTGCTGGAATTTTCAGGACAGCAGGTTTTAAGGCTAGAGCTAAGCAACCTAATCAATTAGAGGTGTTGTAGTGACAATGACAGTAATTAGACAATGAAGGAAGCTTGCTTACAATGATGAAACCATGCATGAATTTTCTGGACAGCAAAGTAAAACAGAAATTAAAACTATCCACATGATGTTATGCATGCAAATGACTAAGGACAAGTCACATTAGACTCCTAGGATGCATCTAGCACAAGTCAAGCATGCTAGCCATGCTCTGATACCAAGATGATGTGAAACAAGGATGTGAAGGAGTTACTTAAAGAAATTAAAGAGAGCAATTTTAACAAAATAATTCAAAATAAAATTATCACTTATAGCAAAAGATTGATCCTTGGAGTTCTCAGTTTTTAACTTGCTTAGGCAAAGAAGAGCGCAATCAATCAACCAAACAATTCAAGAATACACAAAGAATAATTGTAAAACTACGACAATAAACAAGAGTCCACGATTTAATAATGAGAATTTTCACCTTTGGAGTCCATACGCTCAACTAGTCTAGGCTTTAGCGGAAGAAGAGTCTCCACATTAGAACCGATGTCACTCCGAGGAAGAAGGAACCTAAGATCGTCGTTCTCAGGATCCGCCATGCATCTTGCCGGGAGGGATGAATGCAAAGGTGTTGAGAAGGGAGAGGGAAGAGGTGGCAGGTTGTAGGAGGCGGAGAATTGCCTTGGGTGTTAGAGGCAATCGGTTAGAGAGAGGCTCCAAAACAGTAAACTGAAAATTTCTGCAGTAATTTCAGTTTTTAGTAGGGGTGGGAGGGAACTAATTTGATGAATTCAAATTAATTCAAAAGGGATGATGGGGCGACAAAGGGGGAAGGAATTTGGGCTGATTTATGGATGTTTTATGTCATTTAGAAGAGAGAGAAGACCAACAAAGGGTGGCCGACCATATGAGGAGGATAGAGAGGGATTTAGGAGTTATTAGAGTGGGGCCCAAGTTTAAGTAAGTAATTCAATTAAATCTGAATTTTAATTTCAGATTTAATTGTAGCTTTAGTAACTCCCCAAGCCTTATAATGAGAGGGAAACCAAAATTGAAATTCGAATTTGGCTTTAATTTCATTAATGGGCTTACATAATGAAGGGGAACCAATTAGGAAAGTGTTTAATCAAGGGTTTGAAATTCAAACAATAGGAATTCAAGATGGAGGAGGCGGCGGGAGAGGGGACTGCTGGGCTGGCCGGTGGGAGGCCGGCGGCTGGCCGTCAGGAGGGTGGCTGTCGGCGGCTGAGCTGGCCGGCGGAAGATGGAGGCAGGGTGGCCGGCGGCTTTGAGTTGCTTGGCGTGGGCGGCGGCAAGAGCAAGGAGAAAAAGGAAGAGATGGAATTTTCAAGGCTTCGACAACTACGGATTTACTAACCTCGCTTGTCTCCATGTTGATTTTCCACAAGATTAGATAATTCGAAAACTAGAACTCACTAAGAGATCTAGTTTTTTCTGGCGAACTCACTAAGAGATCGTGGGGGGAATGAACTCACAAAGAGAACAAGAGCTAAATTTTCATTTCATCCAAAACTACTATTACATAAGAAAATGGCCATATAAATAGGCCTCAAAATGACAAAGAAAGCAAAAGACTAAAATGCCCCTTGGGCTACAATAGCTACCAAATACCCATAAGGGCAAAAACGGAAAAACATAAAATAAAAATAAACTACTACATAAAATGATGAAAATACAGATCATGATCATGGTCGTCGATCTCCAGCATCTCCTGAAAGTATGTGTCGAAATCGCTGCTGATGTCCCCATCAATAAGCTATATATGAGCTGAGTTGCAACAACTTGAGTGAATGGTTTCTTCATGAATTGTGAGTGTTAGACTCCAATTCTACCTCATAATCTTCATCAACAACAGCCTTATCTCAACCAGTTGGGTCAGCTTTAAATTATCAAATGAAAACGTGTTATCTTATTTATTTCAGGTCAAATTGTTTATAAGAAATTGAAGGAGAGAACAGAAAACTATATTGCCAGGGGTTTGGTGAGGACAGAGGAGAGCAAAGAGAAAATTGGAGGAGCTGATGATGTTTTTGTTGCTGATATAAGGGATGCCCAAAGCATCGTCCCTGCAATTCAAGGAATAGATGCTCTTATCATTCTTACTAGTTCTGTCCCAAAAATGAAGCCAGGGTATGACCCAAGCCAGGGTGGGAGGCCAGAGTTTTATTTTGAGGATGGAGCATATCCTGAACAGGTAAGCTCACAAATTGTGATTTTTTCGTTGAAATCTTTTTTTTTTTTTAATTTCCATTAAACTTTTTATAATTCAGGTTGATTGGGTTGGTCAGAAAAATCAGATTGACGCAGGTAAGTTGCCATTTTGATTCTAGTTTTTATCCAAGTATCGTGGATAATTCACTTTTCATTATTTTTTTATGCAGCTAAGGCTGCTGGGGTGAAGCAGATTGTTCTGGTTGGTTCTATGGGTGGTACTGACCTAAATCATCCTTTGAATAGCTTGGGGAATGGAAATATATTGGTAAGTAGATAGTATTTCTTAGCATTTATAAAATTACATGCAATTTTCTCAGGTATTTAACTGATGTCTATCAATAAAAATGCTACCGCTGTTAAAAAAATTACCGTATTAATTATTATGATACTTATTATGATACTTTCGATACATATGTGAGTGTCAAGTTCTTCCTATCATTTTAATTGAGGACTAGCCTCCAACTTCTGTTATTTAGAAGAGGACGAAATTTATGTACGAACTATAAATCGATAGAAAATCAGCCTTGCATTCGCTTTTTTTTAAGTGCTCTATGATGGTCCAAATTAATTTCATATTTTCATGCGATTGGCCTTATGTGTCTAGTGCACACGTGTTGTAATAATAGAGTACCAGAGTGAGAATAATAACTATAGAAATGTTGGTTGGATGATTATTTACATCCACATGAACAAATATAAGAGTTAGATTCTTACATTAAATAAACGAATATAAGTAAACCTGAACTAAATATTCTAATACAGACATGTGACATGTGAACTCAAAAGAGTTAGATTCTTACATTAAATTGCATAACCCACTAACTTCTACAACGCAGAATGACATCTATTACAGGGGCGTTCCTACTAGGTGCTTTCTGAGGTTTTTTATGTTGTGGTTCATTATCGATCGACTCTTCTGTTAGATCGGCTCCGTTTTGGACCGGTCTTGCCAGTGGTCTTACCAGTCCTTTTCTGGATCAGCTCTTGGGGGCTAATTTGGAGGGGATTAATTAAGAAATATTTCCTTGTTAAAGAAGACATATTTGATGGCTGATTTGGGGACTCATTTGGAGGGGATTAATTAGGAAATAAATAGGACAGCTTTTGGGTCTGATTTGGAGGGGATTAATTAGGAAATATTTCCTGATTGAAGAAAGCAGATTTGGGGGCTGATTTGAGGGATGATTTGGGAGGGAATTGGGGAGGGCTTTTTAGGTATTTGTCGTTTATTGTATGCTTTAAGTAGGGGGTTTTTCCTAGGGTTAGGTATTGTATGCTGAAATTAGATTGTTCTTAGAGTGTTTGTGCTCTAGCCAGCGGCTAGAGATGTCGGAGAGCCTCCTCTCCAATTGAAGATCCACTTGTATCTTGTCTTTTCTTTCATAAAACTTTCAATAGAAAAATATTCTTGTGTGTTTTATTCCTAATTTTCTTGTCGTTAGTTTTCTAAAATTGTTGAAATTAGATTTCAGCCAAGGTTTTTCCTAAATTTCTGCAAGTACTTTCTATCAAATTTATGAATGTTTTTAAAATCCTCTATTACTCTATCAACATTTTCATTTAAAGCTCCTCTAATAAAAAAATGCGCAAAGGCCGTTGCACTGATATTCTTGTGTAGTGTCAAATGGAGCAGTAAGAAGGCCGTCCAAATGAAGCCTTAGTGAGCTAATTGTGATTTTTAACTTTAAATATCAATTTAAATGATTTTTTATCCAATATCTTAATTAGATAATATAAAAATAAGACAAATCTATAGAACTTTAAATCAGAAAAGGCTTATAACATGATATCTATATATAAATAATATGCCTTAGCAAGTTAATTCTTAGCCAAATTTGACGGACTTAATATAAATTTTCTTAATCAATTATTTTTTATCTTAGTAAAAAAATTAGGACAATAAATAAATAATCTAATTATATTTAAACTCAAATTTCATATAAAAGAAAAATATTATTCGTATAAAAAATTTGTACTCACTTAGAACACTCTGAAGTTTTGAAAATGAGCCATCTGTGCCTTCTGTTCTAAACACTAGTGCTTTTTATAGCTCCAGAATGAACATTGATGCAGAGTGAGGCATCATGTTTTTTTTCTTTCCCTCCCATGTGGGCTGGCATGAATCCTCTCGTGACCCAAATTGCTTTGCGTGACTACTGTTAACCTATAGTGCAACGTGTAAAGGAGGGAAAAAAAACTGTTTGCTAGAATACTCAAAATCATATTGCGTATTATGCTTTTTTTCGTATTAGTTTTTTTTTTTTTGGGTTTTCAAACGAATGTTCAAAATTATTGTGTTTTTGCGCTTTTTTAATTTTCTCCAAATCAGGCTTCTTTCACCTAATTAACTTTAGATTAAGCTCTTTTTAAAATTTTTCCTCATTATTTTCTTATATTTTTTCCTTTTGATCATTCAGTCCGAATTACTATTTATTTTTGGTTAGTTGCAGCTCTTTTGTCTGTTGATGAGTAGTGGATATTTTTTTATTTCCAACGGAATAGACAAAACTTATCATTGGCATTACTCAAGATTATCTCAGCTGTAGAAAGTTCTTTCCTGTTTCTATCTACGTCTTCTTCCTCATGTTACTGGTTTTTACACAAGATATTTGAGGCAATGGGACAATAACAATTGGTACTAATTGTATTTTCAAAGCACTGTTAAGTGCAATTTTATGAATGGCTTGACTGGCTTTTAGATAATGGCCTTTAATGAATAACTTTGTGCTGTAATTTAAATTTGTGTTTTCAGGTGTGGAAGCGGAAGGCAGAGCAATATCTGGCGGATTCTGGTGTTCCATATACGATTATAAGGTTTGTTTTAAGACATTATCTTAAATGACATCCTGATGGGTACTTTTTATATTGGTTAGTAGATATGTTTGGTGATTATACCAACTTTCTTCTAATAGATCGGAGCCTATTTAATACCAATAAGTTGTGTCAAAATTCACATTTTAACCACCACTACTCTTTCGTCTAAAAGCTGGCCATCATATTATGACACTGATGGTTTCTGAAGGATGAGCTTACTCTGTGTTTTGTGATTTAGATTGCTTAGTGACTTTAATTTGTTTCCTGCTCTGCAGAACCATGTCCTCAAATCTAATAATGTTGAGCAAAACCTGACAAGTAAATCTCACCATTGTCAATTTTCTGATGCTAATAATGAGGTCTGAGTTCTCAAAGTGCTTAACTAGTCTTTTTCTCTTAAGAGGCAGTGAATAATCAATTGCATGGTTGGAAACGTAGGACGTGCTCTTTAAATGAACTTGGAAGCTGTATAAATTTTCTCAGTGAATTGAGTCACCTTGGAAAGACTGGACACTGTAGTAGTTGTGGCCTTTTAGTTCTCATGCAAGTTATCTTTTAACAAGAAAGTTATTAGCATTAAAAACTTATGAGAAAATAGAGATCACTTAGAGACTTTAGAGACTGTATTGGAAATATATGTTATATATATACATATATAGTTCTTTCATACGATCTTCCCGGCATGTAGCAGCTTAATACTTTTAGAAGGAGATTGGTATGCCATCATGTCATATTTTACTTGATGAATTAAAAAATCTGCAATGTTGACTTGTAAGGTGATGGAATTCTTTTGTGGATACTTGAAAGTTGTACCCTAAAAATGATGAAAGACAATTTTTAGCTTCTCTTCCATGCACCAGGCTGTATTATTATTGCGTACTTGTACTTTAAAGGGATCTTCTTTAATATGCTTGATCTTTCAGTCTAGAAAAAAAGCCCTCTGATCTAGCTGCATGTTTCCTGTTAAATGAATTTTTTGACTAAATGTCTTTGAATGATCAAATTGTTCCTGCTATTTGGAGCAGGGCTGGAGGGCTGCAGGACAAGGATGGGGGCCTGCGGGAGCTCCTTGTAGGTAAAAATGATGAACTCCTTAAAACTGAAACCAGAACAATTGCTAGGGCTGATGTTGCAGAAGTCTCCATACAGGTATAATTACTTCTTGATTGAACAGTAAAACTTTTCTATTTGCTCATCTGATAATTTGTTTTTGAACCATTGATTGAACAATCATGATGTTTAAGAATTTTATGTGTTTGACCAGCTTAAATCACAATGCTTATTTTCTGAAAACTCTACGCCAGATAACTTGTCAGTTTGTAAGTTTTCTGAAAACTCTACGCCAGAGAACTTGTCAGATAACAAACCAGATGCTAAATGAGACCTGGCTGGTTTTGTTATTACCAGCTGGTTTCAATTATAAGTTTGTATGTTTGTATGACCTGCAATTCAAAATATTGGCATCTTCCATAAGTCCTCCAATACTTGAAGCTAATACTTCCAAAAAGGGCATTATTTTCTCTAATCTCTAGCCTATGTTCTAGATTGATTTCTTCTATGTGAGCGATCTAATGGTTTCTATTGGTGTAGAGCTGTAGTGGAAGATTTATAAAAACCTTAATGATGTTGAGGAAGAAGAAGAGGGAAGGGGGAAGAGGGAATAACCAAAACACAGCCTAATATGATGGAGAAACAGGCTAAGCAATGTTGATTTGTTTCATTTTAATAATCATGATCTAACTATCATATTACCTATCTTTATAAGAAATTCTACTAGATAAACCCAAATAATCAGACCTATCCCAAGCTAACAAATGATCATATTGCCCATGATAATTAAATTAAATATTAAAAATGAATTAAATGAAATACAATGATAATAACAGTAAAATACTAAGATATAATACAATCCATATTGTACTACAATCCTCTTGGTTACGAAGAGCTGTACTTTTGTGAGTTCTAACTTTGTTGATTGAAGAGCTAGAAGATCTTTTTTTGTAGTGTCTAATTGCTGAAATCCATCTTATTGGGAACACATCTGAAAGAAGAATGACAAAGGAAACACTTAGGAAGGAAAACATGAATAGGGTCACTTTCCCATAGAGAGAGAGAGAGAGACTGAAAGGGATAAACATCTCTATTTACATACGTAGAAGAATTTAATTCTGAAAATCATCTTTTATAAAATGATTTTTATTTTGAAATTCTTGAATAAACTGCAATAATTGTGGGCAATTTATTCTTAAGTAGATTTTCTCAGTAGGCTAGGAAGATCCATCAACCTTTATTATATATATATTCCTCAGTGTCATGGCTTAGAATTTATAGTCCAGGATTTTTTAATTAAGGTTTGATGGAATTGGTCTAGGAATAGGGATATATATAGTCTAGGAATAGGTATGTTTTGATGGCTTAGAATTGGCTAGCAAGGTATCCGAACTTCTCTCAGTACTCTACCACTGAACCATCCTGTGTAGGGCAAAAAATTGCTCATAGAAGTTCCCTCCCCTGCTGGTTCGGAAATGTTTCAACAAGCAATTCTTGAACTCCCTCCAGCTTCATATGGATTGTCTCATGTCCCATCTACTGGTATCAGGCCAAGGCCTCCCTTCCAAACATAGTCTAGCTGCCATCAGCCTCTCCTCCTCAGTCAATACGTTGATGGTGAAATACTTCTTCACCTTGTAATCCACCCATGTGCATCCTCTCGTCTCATGTCCCGATCCTCCCTTTTACACTCATGCGCAAACCCCTCTTTAAAATCACCTCTCCTTTTGTCCCAATCCTCGCCACTATGCTCAAAGTCATCCCCTCATCTTTCAAAATCAGCACCACACCTACTACTCATCTCCTCCCTAGAAATAGGCTCTAGGGAAGCATCCCATTTTCCCCCTCCAAAATCTCCATCTCCCAGTTTTCCCCTCTTCTTAGTGGATTAGGGTTTCTACCACTCCCTTGTTCGTTGATTGCTCCATTTGCCTCCGATGTCGCCTTTTTGGGTTGGACCTCAAGCAGCTTCCTCAACATTTTTTCCACGACAGCAAACTTCCCATCTATCTTATCATGTACGGTTGAAAACTAGTTTTCAAATTCAGAAATCTTCTCCACTAAATCTGATTTTATTTGTCCCATTTCTTCTTCCAATACTTCCACTTTCCTTCCGACCATAGGTTTCACGGAACGATGCTCTGATACCAATTTGATAGGAAACGCTGGTAGAAATCAAGAGTTCCCCCGGTTGAATTTGAATTTCAGCACTTTGCAAAAACATATTTGAGAAGAACTTGGAAGAATAACCAGAAATAAACCTTTTTTATTGATAATAGTGGAAGAACAACACAATATACCATGGATCTTCTATTGGAGAGGAAGATCCTACTCTTCTAAATCTCTAGATGTTGTTAGAGCCCAAACAAGAACTAAGAACCACAAATGTCAGCCAAAAAACATAAAAGAAAAATAAACCCTAAAAGTAATTGTCTTAAAAAAAATATTAATTCCCCCTAATTACCAAACAACCCCATCTATTTGAAATTTCCCTCCTAAATCCCCCTTAATTGGGATCGTGGACCCCACCCTCAAGGGGCTGGCTAGGCTGGGGTCGAACCCCCCTATCCCGCCTTTTGTAGACCCAAGCCGGTCCTAGTTGGATTGGCTGGACCGGTCCAGGGGCCGGTATAAAACAATAGCTTACTATTGTTGGTATCTTTGAGCTACTAAGCTTTATGGAGAACAATACTGCCATCTAAATTGCATTTGAGTTTAATGGAGCACATTCTGATGAGGCTTGGGCAAGGTGAGCACCCAAGTGCTTTGAGATTAAAGTGTGAAACTTAACGGACATTACCTATCACATATGTTGCACCGATACGGATACGGCGACACGAATACGACACGATATGGATACGGGCCATCAATTCTTAAAAATACAGGATGTAGGTACGGCGCAGACATGACATTATAATTTATAAATCATTCATAAAAATTAAGAAATCAATCAAAGCATAATATTTGAAATTACAAAAAAAAAAAAGCAACATCATTTGTAGCCTTGTAGCTTATAATATCAAAATAAAAGTAAGCATTAAATGTCTAGTACAACAACAAAAGCATAAACATAAATTGTCTAGCACATGAAATTTCAACTATTCAATAGAAGGAATGATATGATTAGCTTCTTCAGTGGTTTGTCTTTGAACTTCTATATCATCTTCAATAAATATCTTAGCTTCTAAGTTCTAATTCAGGCTCATCAAGTGAAAGATTAGCAATTTCTAATATTCCCATATCATCAAGAGATTCAAATCCATTTCGGAAATGAAAGAACCTCGTTCGCAACCGTGGAAGTAAATACGACTCATCTTTTTTTCGGATTTCTTTTTTGTTTTTCAACGGACACGCGTATCGGATACGCGAGTCCTTTTGAAATTAAATAGTATTGTAATTAAATATGGCTTTGCTGTATCCGACACGTATCGGTGCCGTATCGGAGGCATATCCGTGTATCGGTGTATCGGATACAGCACGCCTTTATAAATAGGTGTATCAGTGCAACATAGCCTATCACCTTTCGGATGCTTTACTTCTGGGGTGTAGCATGAGGGAGTAATTAGTGTATCAGCCATGTGAGTGATATTAATGACATTTTTGTTTTGAGATTCACTATTTGAAATATAGTAATCATGCGATGTAGGGGAGGAGGGGATTGTGAAGTATTATGTGGAATTGTAGATAGCTGCGGTCATGATATTGAGTTGTTCGTTGTCATGGGCGGAGCAGCAACAAAAGTTGGAAGCAACAAGAGTAAGTGAAGGGCCATGATTAAGGAGTGCAGCAAGCAGTGAAGTAGTAGACAAAGAAAAGTCAAAACAGTGTTGTGGATTGAGAGAGCATTCTGATATAAAGTCAATACTATCATAAAGGGAATAATAGACATTGAAAAGACAGGAGTACCGGAGGATGTAAAATCGATATAAAACATGCTTGATTCATTAAACTGAACATGACTAGATATGATGTTTTTATTAAATGAAAGGATTGTAGCCTTTGTGAAAAGATGCGTAACCAAAAAAATATACAATAAATGGATTTGGGAGCAAGTTTGTTTGAAGAATGAGATTGTAACTTGGGATGTTATTTCCTACCAAAAATACTATAATGCAAGTATTATGCGGGTTTCTGGTGGAGAAGCTAATATGGAAAATATAGGTTGTTATTTGTGGAGGGTATTTTATTGATTAGATATACTATAAGGGTGTCAACCAAAAAATGATTGTAAATGAGCTTTAAAAAGTGAATTTCGAACATTTTCAATGACAGTGTCTATATTTGTGTTTGGCAACACTATTTTTTTCAAAGTTTAAGGATAATTATATTGATATGTAATACCCCATTGAGAGAAGATTGTGGAAATCAGTACTATTATATTATTTGCCTCCATTAGAACACAAATTTTTTAGAGGGGTTTGTATTTAATTTTTAACTAATTTTTTTATGTGAACAAAATTTTGAGTTGTTTCCAATCTGTTCTTCATGGGAAATGCCCAACAAAGTTTAGAGAAGTCATCGATAAGGGAAATATAATGGCAATATCCTTCAGTGTAAATAACCTGGGAGGGTCCTCATAAATCATAATGCACAACAAGGTCCTAGAGGTTTGTATTTAATATTCTGTGATTCAAAAAACTTGAGTCAACGGCTCTTTGCAAGTTGACATGAATTAGAGATAGATGATGTATTAAAAATATATAAAGAAGGAAATTGTTTTGTCCTACATAACTCTTCTCAAGTGCGGAGTTGCTTGGGAGCCCTAGTTGATGATGACACACCATGATAAGGCTTGCCCAGAAAGTGTGGCACAAGATGGGAAGGGCACAGGCTTGGAAGGTTGATCAGGAATAGGCTAAATTCCCTTACGACATGATCCTTAAAGATTTATTTGATTATTCTTTAAGTATTTTTTGTTGTAACCGGAGACATTAAATGAGTTTGAATTATTATTGTCATCAATGAGCTTATGAATGAAGAGAAGATTGTGAGTGTGATTAGAAACATGAAGATTATGGAGGAGCTTTTTATGTCAGTTGAGGGCATCTCTAACCGAACTACAAACACATGAATGACGTCGCTCGCGAACTCCAACCGAATGGCAAAACTTCCTATATTTGGTTGCGGGTGAACAGTGCGACATCAATATTGGCGTTGCATTGTTCACCTGTGTTATTTTTCTATGTCTACCAGATTCGTTGAAGAAATGCGCCAAAGAGAAAGGCTGTTACCTTCTGCAAAAGGCGCAAAATGGTTTTTGATTGGAGATGAATCACGTCATTTTTTAGTTTCACTGCATTTTGGAGTGAAAAATGAGATTTTCAGTTGAAGATGCCCTGATAGAGAGTCGTGACAGAAGGTTTGCGGAAGCTTTGAATAAATTGAGGAAAAGGGAAGATAGGTGATGTAAGAATTAGAGACTTATCCTAAGAGGCCCCGGAAAGGTATACTAAGCAATATTTCACTCCAGTACTCATAATCTAATTATTTCAAAGTCATTGGACCTCTGTTTATAGTAAACTTCATCCTTCCGATAACCGACCCCGGCGGTTAGGAGAGTAGATATATTAGATTTGGCTTATGTTAATTTGTTGAGCCTGATTGACTGATAGGTCATATTGGGTGAGTCCCCATCCCTGTTTACCTGGGCTATTTATGAAGCTAACATTTTTTGTACTAACGCAAGTCTGCTCTGAAGTTTTTCTTTAAATTTTCTTACTAATTAATAAATCATACAAAAGAATTTATCATTTACTTTGCATCATCATCATTTGGTTTAGACTTCAGCCTACTGTTTTGCTGTCGGCTGTCTCGCGTGAAATTGTTATGTGCGGTCACCGGATATCGTCCAGAGGCGAATCAGGACACGCCACGTCACTATTTCTTGTGTACCAGTGCTATGTACCACTATGTACCTTAGTGATATGACGCATCCTGATTCGTCTCTGAACGGTCCGGTGGCTGCACGAAATAATTTCTCCTATCTCGCAAGGAATGTTCTATACATTTATTGGTAGAAAAAGTTTTGGTCCGGATAATCTGAATTTAATTTAATCAGAATGAGATTATCCCTTTGTATCTGTCTGCAGGCTTTACAGTTTGAGGAGGCAAAATTCAAGGCATTTGACCTCGCATCAAAGCCCGAGGGTACTGGTACACCAACAACAGACTTCAAGGCTCTCTTCTCACAAACCTCCGAACGTTTTTGAGCCCTTTGAGTTTAAGCCTTCTCTAAGAACCTCTAAATAAATTGTACTGTAGAATTTGCAATTCTGTTGTATTATTACTATCATCAGGGTGAAATTAGAACTTGTGGAAATCATTGTGACATCTACCTTAAGAGCCATTTTCAGTGTTGGTTCGCTCTTCAGAGAAAATAAACTCAGTAGGGTAGAATTCCTTAAGAGAAAAACTATGCTAGTTGTTATTTGAGTAATCTTTCAATTATAGTTCTTATTAGAATGGTGATTAAGGCTTCGTTTGGAACGGCTTTCTTACTGCTTTTTTAAAGTATATTTTAGTAGAAAAATTTTAATTTTTAAACTAAAAAGTTATTTTAAAAAGCAATAAAAAATTCGTCACAAACGAAGCCTAAGTTGCTGTCAAATAATCTTAACCATTTTCAAAATATAATTGAATTGTTATTGTTTTACATCATATTTGCAATACTAATTATAGAGTGTATGCAATAAATATTTAGTTTAAAAGAAAAATGAATATTCTAGATGTTACTCAGGAGCACAAGCAATTCTTCAAAGATCTTTTGTATAGATTTATTTTATAATTAAGCTAAGATTTAATTTATTTGAATTTAATTTTTTTTCAAGTATATTTATTTATTTTATCAATTAAGTGGATAGTGTAACAAGCATGATATGGATCTATGGAGGTTTGACGTTGAATTTACATGTTAGTTTATAGAATTGTGGTGGTATAACTTATACAAATTTTATTTAATTATGCTTGTAGGTGATTGTACTATTGTCATCATTAAATAATGGTGGTCAAGATTATAGTTGGGTTGTGGTGGCCGGGGGTAAGATTGACGAAAGGTCCAACCGATATTATCGATCTATGGAGGTCTAACGTTGGTGAAGTTCTAGTGGTGGTGGAGGTTTGATGATGGCGAATGGGCAGCGAAGGTTCGGCCCAGCTCGTTTCCGGGTCCTGACATCCTTATGACCTTCGCATGTCAATTGAGGTCCTTCTAACGTCCGTCATCAGATAATGGTCCTTATGACTTTCGTCACCCAACTATGATCCTTCCGACCTTTGTTGCCCGTTGACTACGGCCCTTTCAACCTTTATCACCTGTCAACTATGATTTTTTTTACCATCTTCGTCCGGTTACAGTCTTTTTGACCTCTGTCACTCGATTACAGTCCTTCTGACTTCCATTGCCAACAACGATCTTTCTGACCATAGTTGTCTGCCTACTACAGTCCTTCCGACCTCTATTACCCGCCGACTATAGTCCTTCCAACCTTCATTACTGGACAATAATATTTCTGACCACTATTTCCCACTGACTACTGTCCTTATGATCTCCATCACCCACCGACTACGATCCTTTCGACCTTCGTCGCCAGACAACGGTCTTTCTGACTACTAACGCCAGACGACTATGCTTCTTCTGACCTCTGTCACTAAACAACGATCATTCTAACCACTATCGTATGTCGACACTAGACAATGATCTTTCTAACCATCATCGCTCGTCGACTACGGTCTTTTTGACCTCCGTCACTAGCCGACTACGGTCCTTCCGACCTCCGTCGCAAAACAACAGTCTTTCTGACTACTATCGCCCGCCGACTAAGATCTTTATGACCTCCGTCACGAGATAATTTTTTTTCTAACCGTCATTGCCCACCTACTACGGTCCTTCTGACCTCTGTCATCTGCTGACTATGGTCCTTCGGACCTCCGTCACCTAACTACGGTCTTTTTGATCTCAGTCGTCTACCGACTATGGTCATTCTGACCTCCATCGCCAAACAAGGTTCTTTCGACCTCCATTGTTAGACAACAGTCCTTCCGACCTCCGTCGCCTAACTATGGCCTTTCCGACCTCTATCGTCTGCCTATTGTCCTTCCGACCTCCATCATTAGACAATGGTCCTTCTGACCTCCGTCGCCCGTCAACTACGGTCCTTCTGACATCCATCCCCAGATAATGGCCCTTTTAACCTCAATCACCTATCGACTACAATCCTGACCACTGTCACCCATCTACGGTCTTTCCGACCTCCGTCGCCCATCGACTATGGTCCTGCCGATTAAACCAACGTGTCAATACTGATTCTTCCGATTCCTGCCATGTAATGCACTCTATATGATGTATATTTGCTACATCGAACCAAGGTCTTCCCTCAAGGGAGGGCCTCAATTGTAATTGGTTGCAAACACTAGCGGATTCTTTCAAACTAGGTCAGACCCCATAATTTTTCCCCTTTTTCAGGAGTTTTCACATAAAAATTCTAGTGTCTCTTATGGACGCTACACCCTCTATTTTATCTGATTGTGTGATGGATCATCATACAAAGCTAAGAAGTTAAACTTTATATTTCTCTATCTCCGTGAATATTTTAGAACGCAACAAAAAAAAATTTGACTCTCTTGGCTAGTGAGAATATTCATTTCAAAGAAAATGAATGTGCAATTAATTGTAAGAATTGTTGGAGGTTGATTATATGTTTTGGGCTCTATATATGCAAAGGAAGGTTAGCTACGTTTCAAATTAGTTGGCTTAGTTATGAACAAATTGTAAAATTAATCTTTTGTGATAATGGAAAACTAGTATTTTTTAAAAGTATGCTATTATACCATTATTAATATACAAGATTCTCTAAATTATAATTGGTGCTGCTCCTAAATAGTCACTTGATCGGTATGAATCTCTAGGTAATATTTGAATTAGAATTTTTTAGAATTAAATTCAAAACTCCAATTTAAACAAACTTTTGATTGAACAAAATGTATCGAAAAAATGAACCCAATTACCCAAAATATTATCTAATTTGAATCTAAATGAACTCAAATCAAATATTTAAAGCATATTTATAAGCTTCTAAACATTAATTGAAGAAATGCACGGCCTTTGAATCTTGCATGCTCCTAGTCAAATCAAGTGTCTCGGCAAGAAAAATCCAAGAAGATCAATATCATTCAATTCTAATATCATTAAGGTACTTAAATACTTAATAAATGATCTACGATCAAGGAATTAATGTTGGTCATTTGATAAAATAGTTTTTATTCTAATCAAATTTATTACAATATCACTCTCAAAAAGTTAAATACATTAGAGAGGTTTTTGAGCTAAGAAATTTCAAGTATTATATTACCTTGCCCAACAATCATCATTGACGACCACCATAAGTAACCACTACAACCATTGCTTGACTTGCATAGTCCGACCACTATCACTTGACACATAATATCTGACCCCGTTATTTTAACTTTATTTGTAAGCTAAAATATTAAAAACATGCTCTCTTTATCGTCACATATTTTTTCAGCATGAAATAATTTGACACTCAGGCTTTGTTTTGGATAACTTTTTTTCTGCTTCTAAAATTTTTGTACTAAAAAGCTGCTTTAAGAAGCAATCAAAAAGCTGTCCCAAACGAAACCTTAAATTATCCTAGCAACATCAATTCAATGGCTGGTTGGGGAGCCATACTGGTAGTAGTAAATTTTCTTGACTAATTAGGAATCCACTTGGTATTCATAGATGCAATAATCAGGCAATATAGTAGTAGTAAATATGCACAATGAAGGAGAACCAGGCTTCAATCCTTCAAACTTTGGAGGAAATTTAGCAAATACTTATGGTATTGCTCATTCGAATCTTAATTTTTCAACAATCATGGAGGGCTTAAATCAATTTTGCCTTATTGACACCTCATAATTTTGCAATAGATGAGCTGTTATGTCATATTCAAGAGTAATTCCATGCCATGCCTCATAATCTAAATTAGAATAATTATTTCTCTTTTTTTTCAGTCAACAATCAGATCTATAGAAACAATGAAAAATGTAATTACGATTCTTTTCTTCAAATATTTACATATTGACCTAGAGTTTATAATGACATATATAATAATCATGACATGCAACTAACAACAATCCATTAATACAAATACATTATGATTACAAAAGACGAGAGAAATGTAGATTGAAACTCAATCCTGTATCACAGATCAACCTCAATCTATAGGAGCATTATCCTTGCCTAAAAATATGTAGAAATCACATAATGAATATAAACCAACAAGTAATTAGTATCTACAACTAAAGTTAGTGCATCAAACAAAATAATAACATATAACTATAAAAACAAGTAGCGGTCAATATGAACAATATCCTATATCATGTAATTCATATACAGTCTCAGCATATACATATCAGTCATATCCTCGTCATCCATCATATGTTCATATAAATATCCTCTCAGTTTAGCTACATATCAATCATATCATCAATTAAACAATCACCGTGTACTGTATCTCATATATTATCAATTTTATTTGTTATCAATCATCAGTTATAGTAGTCACCATTCTCTCATATCTATCATATCATGTACGCATATTACTCTTGATGGAAGAGGATTGGAGCATGCAAACTCGTCAAATTTAAACCTTTTTTATCCCTTTGAATTATTATTTGACGTTCATATCTCAATTTTGACATTTTTAAAATGCAATGACATCTACAATTAAGTTTGAGCTAAGTTAATTTGTTTAGGGTAAAGTTTGACATTAAAGTTTGACATTTTAATCTCAACTTTGACATTGTTGATGCACAAATTTCAACAAATATATAATTTAAGAAATTTTATTTGGGTCACATCCTAGAGAGTGGGGTCAACGTTGACATTTAGGATGAACGCTCCTAAGGTGGTATACTTTCAAAAGAAAAGAGAGAATTAATCTCAAATAATGGACTATATAAAAAAAAAGGGGGTGAACCAAAATATACATAGCAACTTCAGGTGCCATGAATAGATTTTCCTTAAAATAATATAGTTAGGTGTGCTCATAATTGAACACTTCTGAGCTACATGAAATAAAATAAAATTGTCAATATCTTATGTAGCATGGCTTTTTCTGGCCTTGTGTAATCCACTCATTCAACGGCCAGATTTTATTTTTTATGTTATTTAAAATTGTGAGTCTTATATATATAATGCTATTTATACAAATCCCCTAAAAAAATTAGGTGTGTCAATTATTAGCTCGATCCGATAATCTGAACCGAAAATACAAGATTCAAGTCAACCCGTTTAACAAATGAGTTAGGTCCGGATTTAAATTTTTGACCCTTTTGAAAAATTGGGTCAAGTCTGTGTTAACTTTCTGCCCCGAATTGAGCTCGAAATTGACCTGAGTGCGATTTGACCTCTCCAATCACCCCGCTCCATGCAGTCCTACCAGGCCGCCCTCACCACAGTGCATCCGTACACCCACACGCGCAACACCCCTCGCACAATCCAGTTAGGCAACCCTTGCCCACTCATAAAGGCCTGCATGCTCGCACTTGCCCCACCCGTGTAGTCCCGCCAGGCCAACCTCTCCAGTCACCCCGCTCCGTGCAATCCCGCCATGCCACAGTCGCTCCGCACGCTCGCACTCAACGCTCGCAGCAAGCGATCTCGCACACGGGGGTTAGAGTGTCGGGTTAACTCAACCCGGTAACATAGCGGGTTATGCCCGGATCTAAATTTCTGACTCATTTACAAAATGAGTCAGATTCAAGTCAATTGAATTGGACCAGATCAATTTCACATTCAAGCCAACCCAAATACTCATTTTAACCCACTTAAAAAAAAAATAGCCACTATCCGCCAATGACAAGTACAAAACATACAACTCTTTTTTTTAACCGTACATCAAAACCTATTTTTTTTTTCAAATATTCAGAATCTCACATTTCAATTACACATTCACTATTATTATATTAATCATTATGATTAAATTACTCAACAGCAAAAATAAACAAATAAAAATCGGTGTCGCGCTCGGTCCCAGTCAACCTGCAGCCGCCGGTAACTGGTGGTTGCTTGGTATGCAAGCTTGATGCTATTTGTTAATCGGGTCACCGCCAAGGCAACAAGAGAACCGCTTTTTGATCGCTTCTCAACCACCGTACAAAACGGTCAAATATTTTATCCAATTTTGTCGCGTGAGGTCACGAATGACCGGATGAAAGCCAGGTGCAATGAACCTCCTTCCATCGTTTTCAATTATGAGATCAGAGACCGGAACATTTGTTGCGAGTTCATCTAAACCATGACCCTCAAAATGTTTGTGAAAATGAGCTGAATTTTAATGGACATGAACGTTATTGACTTGACTTGTTAAATTAAATAAAATTATTTATTTTTTATATATTTATCGTACTTATTAGTTAAACAAATTATTTTCTTTTCCACTACAATAGGATTAATTATGCTCTGCGGATGCCAAACTGCCCATCCGGATACCAACCAGTATGCGACTCCGATATTGTTCGGTATCACCGAACAGCATTTTTGCGTCCGGCCTCTCTACAGAATAATTTCTTCTAAATAAGACATGATAAGGGTGGCAACAATTACAGATCCACTGCTAAAAACTATCAAATGCATCTCCGGCCTCCACTCGAAAAAATTTCAGAGTTAAACCCCAAACATGGATTAGTTCATCAAAGCTAGCTAAGCTTTATTCCTAAAAGCATGGAGGACAAATTGATTCAATTGAGCAAATTAAACACACCTTGGTTTCCAAGCAGAGAGGCCATAGAAGATGCGCCCTTTCCATCCTTCGAGTACCCACTTGCCATCTTCATCCATGTGAAAATCCTTATGGTAGAAAGTTCTCACCCAATCCTTTCCTTGCTTTATAAGTTCTTTGCGTATGGCTAACTGCTCAAACCCAGCCCTCAAGAACCTTACCTGCCACTGCTTATAAGTTTCTGGTCTCTCCCTCTCCAATCCCTCACAGGAAATAACATTGATGAGATGCTTACCATATACATCCCTTTCAACCAACATCCTCTGCTCGTTCTCCCTCGGGGCAGTCGAATCGAGGACATCGAAAATGGCGGAGAAGTAATACAATGCCTCGCGAAATCTGCTCATGAAGAATGGAGCACCGTAGGTTCCATTCACAACCACATTCACAAACAGAGCTGGTTTCAGCTTTCTGACGTTGTTCAGCACCTTATCTCTAGGGCAGTTTTCAGTTTCTGTTTCGTCAGCTGGGTTATGCAAGCGAAATAAGCAATTCACCACAAGCATCTCACCTTCTTCGATGCGAAGATCCTCAATCTTTACCTCATCGAACTTGGCTGCTACTGCGTGGTACTCAAAGGGCACACCAAACCTCTCCGCGAATTCGGCTAATCTGTGGCCGGTCAGCTCTATCCTATCGGTCGGGTGGAAGCCTGGTTCAGGAATATCAATGCCTGTGATTCGAAGCTTCGGTGGACCGCCTGGCCGTTGGGATAGCTTATGTATGAAAGCCGGCCACTGGAAGCCGAAGTAGATGCCGAAGTCCAATATGTGGACTGTCGTTGCGTTCTGAATTGTGTCTAAAATAATTTGATTTGCAAAGTAATAGGTGATCTTCTTGAAAGGGCAACAGGCGAGGTAAAGCTGGTAGGCCTTTAACCCGTCGCTCACGGTCCTACGCTTGGATACAAGGGAATGGAATACCTCACTCCCGGTTCCGGCGAGACGGGCCTCGAGACCATTGGCAAAGTAGTGTGCGAGCCTCTGAGAGGCATCGCCATGAGGAGACGAATGCTGCCGGATTTGTTTCAGAAGTTCGTAGGCTCTTGGGTTGTCGCCGTTGGCCACGGTCTGTGCACAGTGGAGAAGAAGAGTGTTGAAATCCACAACCTCTTCTTTCAGTTGCTTTTTCCGGCGAGACTTCCGACCAACTCCTGACTCATTGGGGTTGGAATTTTTGGAATCCTTTCCCGCTTCTCTGTACATCTTCTCTCGAATTGCACTCACGACTTGGGGAAACCTTTCGCAACTACAGAGCAGTACATCGTCGAACATCTCCGAGGGAATAACCGGCTCTTCGTAGGAGAGAGCCAACTGCTTGATTCTCCTCGTCTCTTCGAAGCCTGAATCATTGAAATGGCGGTTCTTCTGCCTTCTTTCCTGTTTGATGGGGTTTTGTAGCAAGGTCAGATCTAATTCTCCAACGTTGAGGGTCAACTTGTCTACACTTGGGAGGAACTTCTTGGCCTCTTCAATTCCCTTCTCGAACTGGATAGTGGGGAGGGTTTTGAACAATAGATCGTTCCCACCGCCACCATTAACGGAGCTAAGAGAAGACTGCGAAAGCGGAATCTGGTAATTTTGGTACTCAGGGAATTCGGAATTGTCGTGAAAGGATTGGATGCCGCTGCTGTTTGAGCTATGGCTCCTGTTGCTGTCCAGGCTCTCAGGGCTTGGACTGGAGTAGAGAGGGAATTGATCTGGCGAAGAAGGGTACTTCTCACCTATGAGCTCATAGAAGGGTTTCTCTGTGGCTTCGAGATTTGGATGACTCTGAAGCATGTCGCTCTTGTCGTCCGCATCTTCCTCTAAGAGAACCTGGCTGATGTACTCAAGCACCATATTAGCAAAAAGATCGGAGGGTTCATGGGATATTCTCTCATGGCTCTGAGAACTAAAAACAGGGGATTCATCGAAGTTATTCTGCTCGTAGAAGGGGAAATCGCTGTAATTGAAATCTTCAGCAGCAGTCAAATCTTTCGACATATCTGCAGCAAAGCAGATCATCTTATGTGATTACAGAGAAATCCAGGATTGTCAAGCCATGGTGAGCAGTAAGGGATGGAAAAAAAAACCTTAGAAAATCAAGCAAAAGGTGTAGTTGGTTTACCTCTCCTCTACCTCTACCTCAGGAGCGAGATATGAGACTTTGATGTCTCGCCGGACGGTAAGACCCTTCGCGCTAACACCTCTTCTTATATTGCTGGCGATTTGCTAGCGGACTCTCGGAAACCTGCGAACGCCGGTGGCTTCGAGAGGTTCATCGGTCATCAGCGAGACAGCGGATGAAGCATAGGGTGGTCAATGCGTAAATCCACCCAATTTATATATAATGAATGGAATTTTTTCTCTCCTACAATTTTCTTTAAAATATATATTATTTTTTATACATCATCAAAATTTTACACAAATCTAGAGCCAAAATCAAATTGTAAATTTTCAAAATTAAATGTGAGACCATTCGAACTCCTATTTCAGCAAACTTACAGTCGAACAGAACGTTTCAAAAAGACGACTCAACGACATCAAATTCGACCCAAATTCGTACCCAAATGGGTCCAAATAAAAAACTCGAAGTGTCTTTTGAAGGTTCAAACCATAATTTAGATTATCAAACAATTTCTAAATATAACATGCTTATAATCGAATTGAGCGGCTCGACGAGACGAATCCAACGAGCCCAAGTTCGTCGAATTTTGATATCATTAAGACATTCAAATGTCCAGTAAATGATTCATGATCAAGGGGATCAATATCTACCGTCCATTCAAATCACTCTCAAATTATCCTTAATCTACCTCCTATTTATTGGTCATGCCACTTAAGAAAACTATAAATAGACCACTCATTTCTCATGGATTGGGACCCAAGCAACAAAGTAAGGAAGAGAACGAAGAAGAAAAACTTAAGTTCTTTTGCCATCAGACTCCTCCTCGACCACCGCCGGACTTAAACCCGGCCACTGACTTTCGCCGGATTTCTAACCGGCCACCCGACTGACGTCGGACTTCTGCTTGACCGTCGACATGCGTCGGACTTCTACCTGACTGTCAATTGAAGACAGATTTCCACCCGACCAATAAACATTGTTGGATTTCTAATCTCCATTCGTAAATGAATTTCAACCTGACGGTTGATTATTGTAATATTACTGTCTTGAATTTCAGGAACGTGTCAGTTACTTATAATCTATCAAGCACTAGTGGAATCACTTCAATTAGCATGGACATGTGATTTTTCTCATTTACAGGGTTTTCCACGTACAAATTTTGGTGTTCTTTCATTTTCTTATGTACAACGCTGAGATGAAAATTTTTAACTCTATCGCCATGTATATTCGAGCGCGCAACAATATTAAATACTCTATTTTAATTTATATAAAGTAATATTATAAAATTTTCAAATTTATAAGATAAATGTTCTAAATTTAAAGATATTTAAAAAAAAGCATCTTAGATTAATTTTTTTTTAAAAGTTTATATTAGAATATTTTTATGTAAAATGTATTACTATGAGCTTAAAATGTTTTAAATTTATATAATGTTTTAAATTTATATTAAAATTAGTGTAATTTTATTTTTTTTAAAATTTAATCTATTTTTCGAAGAAAGAAGAGAAGTTTAAGGAATTTATCAAAAAAATTATCTTTTTTTTGCAAATAAGTACAACCATATGCTAATAATCTTGAAAAGCTCTCAATATTTCCATGAATTTTTATGAAACTCTTGTGTTGCTAACAGACTCATAATATTAAGATTCATGACAAACCATAATATTAGAGTTAAGTGTAAATCATTAAGGCACTTAAATATTAAATAAATAATTTATAATCAAAAAATTCGATATCAGTCCTATGATAGTACTATGAAAAGTTGACTAAATTTATCAAAATACTACTCCAAAAATTTTATAAATAAACACTCATTCTCCACGTAAAAGGGACTAAGATTTGAGTTTGAACATAACTTGAAGATTTGAAGAACTCTGAAGCTCCTATTGGCATTCGATGTCGACAACCAATGTTAGCTACTATTGTTGCCTGAGTGCAATTAGGGGTGTCAATTTCGGGTCACGGGTCGGGTTCGGGTCGAAGCCGGAACTGACCCTAGTTCAATCGGGTCGACCCTGACCCGACCCGGGTAGGCAAACGGGTCGAAATTCTAGACCCGAACCCGACCCGCTTCGGGTTCGGGTGAAACCGACACGACCCGTTATCGCTGGCAGCACCGCGGGTTCACGACTTCGCACTACGCGGTGGGTTCGGCTTCGGCACTTCGGCGGTTCGCAGCGTGACGCGGCGCAGCGGGCAGCGGCAGCGGCGCGGCGGGAAAGCGGGCAGCGGCAGCGGCAACGGCGGGCAGACGCGCGGTTAGGGCGGGACTCGCGAAGCGAAGCGACGCGCGGTCAGGCTCGGACTCATCCCGGGCAGCTTCGATCAGCCCTGGTCATGGCGGGCAGCGGGTCATTCCGGGTCATTTCCGGGTTTCCGGGTCAACCCGAACCCCACCCGGTTCGTGTTCGGGTTGACCCGAACCCGAAATTTTCGAGTCAGGTCCGAGTCGGGTTTTCGTGTCGTGTCAAATATTGACAACCCTGAGTGCAATCTCTTAGCATCTTTGTTAGACAATGATATTCCAACCATCTTAAACCATTTATCATCATCCAAACACTATGACCTAACATCCATCATCAAACCATCATTACCCCACATTATCGTCCTGCCATTATCATCCGATCATTATCATCATATACAATTGATGCATCTCCAATATTCTCTTTCACATTCACATAAAATGTAAACTTGTATTATATACTTTGTAATCATGTCTTCTACAACTGAAAGAATGAGCATACTCTTGTAACATATCTATATATTAGAACAGTTCATATGGGTCAGGCCTCGCGATTATTTTTTCCTTTCTAAGTTTTCCACATAAAACTTCTGATAATGCTTCTTTTTTTTTTAGTTATATATGTGTGTGTTGAATCATTATAAAAAACAAAGATATAATTTTTTTTATATTGTTATAAATTTCCTAGCAAGCAAAAATAATCATTGTTAGAATTAATCCAAATGAATCTCACCATCTACTCAAATATTTTACAACATATTTGAATATCCTATTAAATTAACATCATGACAGAATTACCCTACAAATTTATTTAAATAAATCATAAATTGCACAATCATCCCTTAACTAAAATCTAGGATATTCATCTGCATCACATGAATAAAAAAAAAATCTTCCCCACCACTAAGAGCATCTCCAACCGAACCCTAAACGAGCGTATGGCGTCGTTCAGTCGCTTCAGCGGAACGTCAAATCTTCTGCCATTTACTTGCGGGTGAACAGTGCGACGTCAATATTGGCGTTGCACTGTTCACCTACGCTATTTTGCTCTCTCAACCAGAAAAATGCGCGAAAGGTAGAAGGATCGTTACCTTCCCAGAAGCACATAAAATGACGTTCGATCCGCACAGCAACACGGCATTTTAAATTTTTGATGTATTTTACCGTAAAAAAATGGAGTTCTCCCTTGCAGATGTCCCTAATACGTTCCATTGCCGGTTAAAAGCACAAAGGTTTCCAAGCAGAGAGACCACACAACAGCCGACCTTTCCATCCTGTAAGCAGCCACCGACCATCTTCATCCATGGTGAAATCCTTGTGGTAGATTGATCTCACGCAATCCTTCACTTTCTTCACAAAATCTTTGCTGTTAGGCACCATTTCAAAGCCAGCCCTCAAACACCTCACTTGCCACTGCTTATAAGTCTCCGGCCTCTCCCTCTCCATTCCCTCACAAGAGATCGCATTGATCAGCAGCGGCCCATACAAATTCCGCTCCACCAGTAGCCTCCTCTCGCTCTCCCTCGGCGTCGTCGAGTCGAGCATATCGAACAACGCAGAATAATGATACAGCGCCTCTCGAACCCTAGACATGTAGAATGGAGCACCATAGGTTCCATTCAGAACAACATTCACAAATACAGCTGGGTTCATCTTTCTAATGGTGCTGAGCACCTTATCCCTCGGGCAGTTTTCAACGACTGTCTCATCAGCGGGGCTATGCAAGCGAAACAAACAATTCACAACAAGCGTCTCTTCTTCTTTAATGCAAAGCTCCTCCACATTGATATCATCGAACTTGGCTGCGATTCCGTGGTACTCAAAGGGGACACCGAATTTCTCAGCATAATCCGCCAGGCGGCGACCTGTTTCCTCTATCATCTCCGTCGGACGGAAGCCAGGCTGAGGAATGTCAATACCGGTGATGCGAAGCTTTGGCGGCCCGCCGGGCCTTAAAGATAGTAACTTTAACAAGACCGGCCACTGAAAGCCAAAGTAGATGCCGAAATCTACTATGTGGACTCTGGTTGCGTTCTGAATTGTGTCTAAAATAGTCTGGTTCGCAAAGTGGTAAGAGACCTTCTTGAAGGGGCAAGAGGCGAGGTAAAACTGGTAGGCGTTCAATACATCCTTGATTGTTCTTCGCTTGAATACAAGAGAACGGTATACCTCACTCCCAGTTCCGGATAGACGGGCTTCGAGCCCGTCGGCGAAGTAGTGTGCAACTCTTTGAAATGCGTCGCCGTGAAGAGATGAATGCTGCCGGATTTGCTTCAGCAGCGCATAGGCTCTAGGGTTGTCCCCTATGGCTACTGTCTGTGCACATTGGAGGAGAAGATGGTTGACATCCGCTTCCTCATCCTTCGATGTTTTCTTATTACCGACTTCTTTTGGCTTGCTATTTTTGGGATACTTGCTTGCTTCTTTGTATATATTCTCCCTTAACGTTTTCACGACTTTGGGAAACTTATCGCCATAACAGAGCAGGGCTTCGTCTAACGCCTCCAATGAAACCATTGAATCTTCAGACGAGAAAGCCGACTGCTTTGTTCTTCTCGCCTCGTCGTAGCCCGACGCATTGGAATGACGATTCTGTTTCCTTCCTTCTCTTTCGATTAATTCTTGTGGCAAGGAGAGATCTGCTTCTCCAACACCGACGACCAACTTACGCTCGCTGGGGAGGAACTTCTTCGCTTCTTCAACTCCCCTCTTGTACTCAGATGCTGGGAGATTTTTGAAAAAATGATCCGTGAATTGGTCTTCTTGAGACTGATGCAAAGGGTAAATATCCCAATTTTGGTACTCAGCGATCTCAGAGTTGGCCTGGAAGAAATCGATTCCCCTGATGACTTTGTTATTACCCTGATTGTCGCCGGAGCTCTCTGGGCTGGGACTCGAGTAGAGCGGTGGTCGATCCGGCGAAGGAAGGTATTTTTTGCCGATGAGCTCGTAGAAGGGCTTCTCTGTGGCTTCTAGATCTGGATGACTCTGAAGCATAACATACTTGTCGTCTGCATCTTCCTCCATGAGCATCTGGTTGATGGAACGCAGCAACTTATCGGAGAAAATCTCGGACCTTTCCTGGGATTCCCCTTCATTGCTCCGGGGATTTGAGACAGGGGACTCGAAGAAGCTGATCTGATCGTTTAACGGCTGCCCGAGGAAATCGCTGGACTTTAAACTTTCAGCAGTAATCGAATCCTTCGACATCTATGTATCCAATTAAAAAAAAAAAAATCGAGCGAGCAAGTAGAAGCTTCTAACCTCTTGGGGAGCTTATGAAGTCCCGCGAGATGGCAAATATATTTTGGCTGTGTGATCAACTCTATGTAAGACGAAGGGAAAACGGAGCTTCGCGAGATGTGATGGGCAGCTAGGACCGTCAGGTCGAGCAACCGGCGGCCAGTTGGTGGTCGCCGGTCGCCGGTGGTGATGTAGTGGATCGTCGGAAGTCGATACCTGCAAGAAGGATTTCAAGGAGTTCCCAATCCAGGGAAGAAGAAGAGAGCTTTCTCAATGTCACGACCCGACCCGAGACGAGACGGATCTCGCCCGCGCCGGATCGCGACGGAGAATAGCTAACCAGGATCTAGCTTTGGAATTTGGTTCGGAACTGAATCTTCCAATCAATTAATTCAAACAGACAAACAACCACAGAGCTACTAAAAACATCAAATGCAGCGGAACAAAACGTCTATCTGAATTCATTTCCTCAAAATAATCATCTACAGAACAGTACATGGCCTTCAACAGAAAGAAAGACAGAACAGAAAAGCCATGACTGTACAAAAATCAAAAGTACAAAAGTACCTAATCTGATCAGACTCTGAAATCTAATCCTGGACTTCCTTGCCCTTCCCAGAACCTGAAAACCACCAGAAAGCAAGGGTGAGCTCAACAGCTCAGCAAAGCAACAAACCTCCAATCAAAATTCTCAGAAACTCAAAACCAATACAGCAGACAAATCCGTACAGAAATCAAAACGGAATCGGACAGATATCAAATCAACAGAACGGTACGGAAACAGAAGTCGTATTAAATCAGAAACAGAACAGATCAGACATATCAGATCAACAGAATCAGATTCGTACAGATCATATCAGAACAGAATAAACTCAGCATATATCAGATATCAGATATTTAATTAATAGCTAAATGTGCCCCCGGCACCAGAATAATAGCTGAGTAATTAATAGCTAAGTGTGCCCCCGGCACCAGAACAAATGTGCTTATAGCACCAGAACAGATCAGATGTGCTTCCAGCACCAGAGTATATAAATAGTGCATATAGCACCTAAACAGATTTTTCCTCGGATCCGGAACAGAACAAATATCAAAATTTTAGATTGAGCTCATTTCAGATTTCCCATTTCACTAACTGAATCTCATAGGATCCAGGTCCCTTATAACTCCCTTTCCATAGCATATACAGATAGCATATCAATTCAGAGAAAATCCGGACAAATCAGGAATTACTCAAAAATCGGGCAGCACAACGGCAGTGTACAGAATTTACACAATTTTCCAGAAAAATCAAAATTCACCAAATTCGCACAGAATATAGATATCAACATTTCAGAACATTTATTCTACCGCACAGAGAATTTCCAAGTTCACAGAAAAATCCAGTCGACTAAAAACACAGTCGAATCAAAAATATCCGGACAAAAATCTTCAAAATATAGTTAAAACGTGCACACCCGGCACGGCAACGATATACAAAAAGTTACGCGGTAAAAACTGAACCGTTCAAAAGATACGGACGAAAATCGCTAACGGAAACAAAATCCGGACAGAAAATACCGCCAAACACGACGGTTCTGAAAATTTAGAAAGTCGGATTGTGCCTTACCTCGTGCACAGCAATTTCCTCAACAGTCTCCTCGGACGAAAACAGCTCGGCGTCGCCCGAAAATCCGCTTTTCCACTTTTTCCTTCGTTTTTCTCTCTCCTCAGCTTTTTCTCTCTCTTCAAAATATCTCATTTCTATATATATCCAGACTGATCGTCCTGGACGATCGAGCTTCGTACCGGACGATCCATGAAGAGAAAAAAATTTCGTCCAGACGAAAATTACGTATCGTCCCTGGCGAAGGGTTCTCTGACTTATTTTCGTCCAGACGATCCCGATTTCGTCCAGACGAACCATACAGCCAAACATGATTTCTCTACACAACCTGCACCGATCGTCCCGGACGATCCAACTTCGTCCAGACGATTCTGAAGCAAAAACTGATATTACAATCTCCCCAACTTAAAAAAAATGTCGTCCTCGACATTATCCAGTCTAAACTCAGTCAAAACAAGTACGGGTACAACCGTCTCATGTCAGACTCCTTCTCCCAAGTGGCTTCCCGTGCAGTACGGTGCTTCCACTGGACTTTAACCATAGGAATCTGTTTACTTCTTAGTTTTCGGATGTCGTATGCCAAAATCAACTCTGGCTCTTCCTTGTACACCAGATTCTCCTGAATCTCAACTTCATCAGCAGACACCTTCTTCCCAGAGTCGGATACCCACTTCCTCAGAGTGGATACGTGAAACACATTATGCACATCAGGCATAGATTCAGAAAGTAATAACTTGTAAGCAGCTTTTCCAATTCTTTCCAAAACTTCAAAAGGTCCAACATATCTCGGACTAAGCTTGCTCACCTGACCAAATCTGCTCACACCCTTCATCGGACTGACTTTGACATACACAAAGTCACCAACCTGAAACTCAACAAATCTGTGCTTCTGATTGTAATACTTCTGCTGTCGATCTTGAGCAGCTTTCAATCTTTCTCTTATCAAACTGATCTTCTGAGCAGTTTCATCCGCAAAAGTGGCCCCCAAAGCCTGTCTATCTCCGACCTCCGTCAGAGTCAAAGGAGTACGGCACTTCCTGCCATACAAAGCCTCGTACGGTGCCATACCGATACTGGACTGGAAACTGTTGTTATAAGCAAACTCAATCAACGGAATATGATCTTCCCAGCTTCCGCTAAAGTCCAGAACACAAAGTCTCAACAGATCTTCCAGTACCTGAATAGTCCTCTCAGACTGTCCGTCGGTCTGAGGATGAAAGGCTGTACTAAAATGCAGTTTCGTACCCAAGCCTTGCTGAATGCCTTTCCAAAGTCTGGAAGTAAAACGTCCATCTCGATCAGATACGATCACACGAGGCACACCGTGCAATCTGACTATCTCCTTCACATAAATCTGTGCCAAGCGATCAACTGAATCCGTCTGTCTGATCGGAAGAAAATGGACTGACTTGGTCAATCGATCTACAACCACCCAAATGGCATCATGTCCTTGTAGTGATCGAGGAAAACCCATCGCAAAGTCCATTGTTACCTCCTCCCATTTCCACTCAGGGATTGGCAACGACTGCAACAGTCCACCTGGTCGCTGATGCTCTGCCTTCACCAACTGACAGGCTTCGCATCTCGACACAAACTCTGCTACATCTTTCTTCATTCCAGGCCACCAGAATAAAAGCTTCATGTCAGCATACATCTTACCACTGCCTGGATGTACAGTGTAGCCTGAATGATGAGATTCACACAGAATCTCCTGCCTCAAGTCTCCAAACACAGGTACCCACAACCTATTCTTACAGAAAATAGCACCAGAATCAGAAATTCGAAGTTCAGGAGTCTTACCAGATCCAATCTGTGCAATCAACTTCGAATAGTCCGAATCTGACTCCTGGGCTTCTTGAATCCGTGCTTCCAAAGAAGACTGAATACTCATCTGAGCCAACTCCAAATCACTGGAGGAAATCACCTCCAACTGCAATCTCTCCAAATCACGAACCAGAAAGTCATCACAGGTAAGCTGAATACCTGATAATCCAAAAGACTTTCTGCTCAAAGCATCTGCTACCACGTTCGCCTTCCCTGGCTGATACTGAATAGTCAAATCGTAGTCCTTGATCAACTCGAGCCACCTTCTCTGTCTCAGATTCAGATCCTTCTGAGTAAAAATGTACTTCAGGCTCTTATGATCAGTAAAGATCTCACACCTGACGTCATACAAGTAATGACGCCAAATCTTCAAAGCAAAAACTACTGCAGCTAACTCCAAATCATGTGTCGGGTAATTCTTCTCATGTGGCTTTAACTGTCTCGAAGCATAAGCAATTACCTGACCATGCTGCATCAGGACACATCCCAGTCCTTTCAGTGAAGCATCACTGAACACCTGAAAACCTTCAGTACCTGACGGAAGTGCTAGTATCGGAGCTGAAGTCAGACAATCCTTCAATCTCTGAAAACTCGTCTCACACTCCGGTGTCCAAACAAAAGGAACTGACTTCTGAGTCAGTCTCGTCAGAGACGTCGAAATCTGTGAAAAACCCTTCACAAATTTTCTGTAATATCCGGCCATACCCAAGAAACTACGTACCTCAAATACCGTAGTCGGCCTTGGCCAATCAGCAACCGCCTGAATCTTCTGGGGATCTACAGAAATGCCTTCTCCGCTAATCACATGCCCCAGAAAAGAAATGCTCTTCAACCAGAACTCACACTTGGAGAACTTGGCATACAGCCGATGCCTCCTCAAAGTCTCCAACACAATCCCCAAATGTCTGGCATGATCATCCTCAGATGCAGAATATACCAGGATATCGTCAATGAAGACGATCACAAACTGATCCAAATACTCCCTGAATACTCGGTTCATCAGATCCATAAAAATCGCAGGCGCATTGGTTACCCCAAAAGGCATAACCAAAAACTCGTAGTGCCCGTACCGAGTACTGAAAGCAGTCTTCACCACATCAGTTTCCTTCACTTTCACCTGATAGTATCCGGATCGCAAATCAATCTTCGAAAATACCGAAGATCCGGAAAGTTGATCAAACAAGTCGTCAATCCGAGGCAAAGGGTACTTGTTCTTGATCGTGACCTTGTTCAAATCTCTGTAATCAATACACATACGGAGTGTACCGTCCTTCTTCTTCACAAATAATACAGGTGCTCCCCAGGGCGAAACACTAGGACGTACAAAACCTCTGTCAACCAACTCCTGAAGCTGAACTTTCAACTCAGAAAGTTCTTTCGGTGCCATCCTGTACGGAGCTTTCGATATCGGAGCGGTACCCGGAAAAACATCGATAGAGAACTCCACATCTCTATCCGGAGGTAAACCAACCAACTCCTCAGGAAAAACATCAGCAAACTCCCGTACCACAGGGATCTCAGAAACAGAACCAACCTCTAGGTTCAGATCCCGCACCGAAGCTAAAAATACCGGACATCCCTTCTTCCACATCCTGCTTACCTCCAACACAGAAACCAGATTGGAGAGAACACCTCGTAATCCCTGAAATAAAACTCTCTCTCCAGCCATAAGCAAACTCACTTGCTTCTTCAGACAGTCTATCTGGGCTTCATACTGACTCAGCCAATCCATGCCCAGAATCACATCATACGACGAAATCGGCAATCGAATCAAACTAGACTTCCACTTCTTACCAGAAATCTCGATTTCACACAAACAAAACTGTCGAGCAATCAAAGGATTCCCAGCCGGTAAAATCACAGATAAAGAAACCGGAAGTAAAAGAGAATCCAAACGTAAAGCCTCAAAACAGTGCTCGGACAGAAAAGAATGACTCGCTCCAGAGTCAAACAAAACACGACAGGGCTGATCAGAAATGTAAATCATACCTGTCACAACATCGGGAGCATCTCGAGCCTCCTGCTGACTCAAACTATAAACTCGGGGCTGAACTGGAACAGGAGCTGAAGCAACAGAACTACTCTGCTCCCTCTGAACAGTAGGTGGTCTCCGCGGTGCAGAACTAGAACCACCACCTCTACCAGCAAATCCCTCAGGGCGAGGAGGAACAGTCCTCGGTCTTCCTGCTGCTGAACCGGCAGGTCTGACAAAGCCTTCAGATCGGAACTCAGAACGCTGATCAAATCCCATCTGCGGACATTCTGCAATCCGATGTCCTGACTGACCACATCGAAAGCACAGACCAGCCATCCTGTAGCACTGGCCAAAGTGTCGTCGTCCACAGTTCTGGCACACAGGTGCCGAACTGACTGATCCAGAACTCGTCGTACTGGTAACAGTACCAGACGACCCTCCGCTCCTCCTGAAATCTCCAGATCCAGATCCAGAAACGAATCTCCTCTTCCCAGAGGAACCACTGCCAGATGTATCTCCTCCAAACCTCTTCCTACTCGCAGTCCACCGCTGCTGAGTAGCCATCAAATCGTTCTCTATCAGACGAGCTCGTTCCACAAGCTCAGAGAAATCGGTGATCCGGAATGGTATCAGGGGCTGCCTCAAAGTATCTCGCAATCCCCTCAGAAATCTGTAACACCTCTCAGCAGAAGTGCTCACTAGCTGCGGAGCGTACCTGGCTAATGCAGTAAACTCAGCCTCGTACTGCATCACCGTCTTGCTCCCCTGAACAAGCCTCAGAAAGTTCTCCTGCATCTGCTGTCGTGCAGAAGGGGGAACAAACCAATCTCTGAATACCTCAGTGAACTCTTCCCAAGTAATCAAAGAGTTCAGTCTGCCTTGAAATCTGGCTGCCTGCTGGCCGTCCCACCAGTGCTCAGCCTCTCCGTCCAACAGAAAAACTGCCAATGGTACCTTCCTGTCTGACGGACACTGCATCCCGTCAAAAGTCTTCTCTACTCTCCTCAGCCACTCCTCAGCAGCTCTGGGCTCAATAGCGCCCTCAAACCTCGGAGGTTTCAACCTCAGAAATAACTGCAAATGTCTGTCCAAGTCATCAGATCTGATAGTAGAAGCTCTACTCTGAGTCTCGCTCATCATCTGAGCAACAAGCGAAGCAAACTGTGAAAGCGTATCAGCACCGACCACTGGGGCTGTACTCCCCACTGGTGCTGCCTGATCGGCACTCTGACCTTCTGTCATGTCTGGGTCTGGCTGATCCATACAGAAAATCCAGAAAAATCCGGAAAACTATCACAAAAACAACACAATAAAAAGCCGAACAAACCAAAACTACCTCCCAGACAGACTCACTGATCACTTCCTATAGCTCTGTTTCACAAAATTTCCAAATTCCAAAACCATGCTCTGATACCAAAAAGTTTGTCACGACCCGACCCGAGACGAGACGGATCTCGCCCGCGCCGGATCGCGACGGAGAATAGCTAACCAGGATCTAGCTTTGGAATTTGGTTCGGAACTGAATCTTCCAATCAATTAATTCAAACAGACAAACAACCACAGAGCTACTAAAAACATCAAATGCAGCGGAACAAAACGTCTATCTGAATTCATTTCCTCAAAATAATCATCTACAGAACAGTACATGGCCTTCAACAGAAAGAAAGACAGAACAGAAAAGCCATGACTGTACAAAAATCAAAAGTACAAAAGTACCTAATCTGATCAGACTCTGAAATCTAATCCTGGACTTCCTTGCCCTTCCCAGAACCTGAAAACCACCAGAAAGCAAGGGTGAGCTCAACAGCTCAGCAAAGCAACAAACCTCCAATCAAAATTCTCAGAAACTCAAAACCAATACAGCAGACAAATCCGTACAGAAATCAGAACGGAATCGGACAGATATCAAATCAACAGAACGGTACGGAAACAGAAGTCGTATTAAATCAGAAACAGAACAGATCAGACATATCAGATCAACAGAATCAGATTCGTACAGATCATATCAGAACAGAATAAACTCAGCATATATCAGATATCAGATATTTAATTAATAGCTAAATGTGCCCCCGGCATGTGAGACCTCGTTCCTTTGCTGTAGCTGCTGGAAAAGTGATTTTCTCCTAGGATCGGCCGGGACGATGGGAGGATCGTCCAGGCCGATCAATGCATTGGAAATGGCTGATTTCTGGAATGTTCTCTGGAGTGATTTCTGGACTGGATCGTCCAGGCCGATTTTGGATCGGCCGGGGACGATCAGATACGACAAGAATCCCGAGCGCATCGTCCTGAGAAATCGTCCAGGGCCGATTGGTTTTATTCTGATCGGCCAGGACGATTAGGTGGATCGGCCGGGCCGATCAGCTTTATGTTATAAGGAAATCAGCTCGATTTGAGGAGAGAGAAATTTTATAAAAATAAAAATATCTTTTCCTGAGAGAGACAGAGGAAAAAGGCAAAGGAAAGAAGTCCGATTTCGGGGCCCGCGGAGCGATTTTCGTCGTTCGTTGCTGTTGGATAATTTGTTTGTCTCGCTGTAAGGACTCCGAATCCTATTTCTGTTTTCAAAGATGTTGTGTTTTGATCGAGTTGTGATCTGTTTTGTGTTTTCGTAGTCGACTTTTCGACATGATTTTGATTTGACACAACTTTCACCGCACAACTTTTAGAGTGTTATAGATATGATTATTCTACACGATTTGACTGTATTCTACGAATTTTCTTCCGGTTGGAATTGGTTCTACGTGATTTTAATCGAATAGAAAATTATCAGGATGTTTTCTGACTTGGTTTCTGTAGAATAAAAGTCTTGCATTGATGTTATAGATATTCTATTGTAATTTGGTAGAATTTGGAAATCGTGTCTTTTTGCAGGATTTTTGTGTAAATTTGACCGACTGCCGTTACGCTGCCCGATTTTCGTATGATTTCTGATTTGTCTGAAATTGATAGATTGAATTGATATGTGTATGACTATTGATATGATTGTTCTAGATTTCTTTAATATTGCTTATTGCATCGATTATTGCATTGATTGATTGATTGATCCTGAAAGACAAGTGGGAACCTGGTTGAACGTTGGTGAAGATAGACTTGACCTGTACAGGATGGTGGGCCGACGGGCTTTCCTTTAAACATCGATTATGGATTTCTACAACAGCACTATAGATGGGAGTCATAAGGAGTTTTATATGCCGACGGGCGGCCGACGGGCAAAAAGAGTGACGACTCTTATTGATAGACCAACGTACGGACTACAACAGCAACGGATTCTACAACAGCACTATTGATAATAGCCAGTTAACCTGGTTGATCATGACTAGTGTTTGTGCTTGTCGAGTAAGACCCTTGTATGACATTGTATGATCTTACATCGTATGGACTTCCTGATGTGCATTGATTTATTGATTTCCGATTTATTTATCGATATTGACGTTGATTTATAGATTTATTGATATTGTATGGATTTCATCGACAGATTTATTGATTGCATTGATTCATCGCTATCGATTGTTTTGACTCATAGACACCGGCACCGACATTGATATGGATTCTGTGTATTGATTCATAGATATTGACATCGACATTGATATAGATTGTATCGATTGATAGATATCGACATCGACATCGATATGGATATGATATGGACATATGGATACTATTGATACGACAGATCCTGATATGCTATTGATGCATTGATACATTGATTCATCGTGCCGATGATTGATTGATTGACTGGATTGATCGACTGGATCGACTTTATTGAATTAATTATTGCCATATAGATCTGAGTTATTGTAGAATAGATTTCTTTATTGAATTGATTGTATTGATTTCAATTGACCTGACGAATTCATTCTATGGATTTGATTTCGATTGTTTTGTCGATATGTTGATTTGATCGTTCTATGGATTCCCAACTGATTGATATAATTGACTGGAAAGTGCTCTATTGACTTTGAGATGATTTTCCTACTGTAGCATCGTACGTCGTCATGATTGAATTTGCCGTAGTGTTATTGAATATTGCATATTGACATCGAGTAAATCATATAGAATAATTGGATTGATCGATTGGCAAGAGTATTGACTGATTTAATAAATGATATAGATACAACGAATTGACTAGACGGCACGGTTAGACGGCACGATTGATTGAAATGATAGTATTGATTGATAGACGCGGCTACGATGGATAGACATTGACTGAAAGCACTTATTGATTCGATTGCTGGAGTATTGATTTATCGATGCTTTTATCGCTGTATTGATTATTGACTATTGACGTATCTGATTCGATTTGATTTCCGTACCTGCATAGATATTGTATAGATTCATTGATGATTGATCGCTGAGCATTGATATGGACATTGATAGATATAGATACTGCATTGATAGCATGGGCATGGACATCGTATAGATTCATTGTATTGCCGCCTAGATTTTATATACTCGCTGTTGCTATTGTTCTATACCGTATTGACTGTTTTATAGATTCCTTGTCTCGTATCGCTTTTCTCATTTGACTTCATTGAATAGATCGTACTGATTTGACCGTATTGATTTGATTGACGGATATTGATTGATTGCGTTGATTTATCGAATTGCCTGCCGCTGCATTGACTGGTTTTATTGACTATGGATTTCCACTGCATAGTGTTGATGATCATTGATTCATTGATTTCCGCTGCATAGACTCATTGACCATTGACTGATTCAGATTGATAGATTGACATGCATATTGATAGCATCGCCTTGCTTTGATTTCAGTTGTAGGCTTTGGTGACCTGCTGGGCTATTGTAGCTCATTATATGTGGTTTAAAATTTCAGGTCCGAGCAAGGCAACTGGAATGGAGTTCGATCAGAATGTCAGACGAATCCTTTCGCTACACGGATCTTGGGGCGTCACAGGGTGGTATCAGAGCGAGTGTAGTGAAAAGGATTTGATTATATCCAGAGTTGATAATTGCATTATTCGATTCATTTTGTTTTCTGTGTTTGACTCCGTGGTTTGATTTGGTTTGACTGATTTGAATTGATCAGGCAAATGGACCGGAGAGGCAAGAAGATTGAGACTGAACCTGCTGCTAACTTCCCACTTTCATCCGAAAATATGGATAAATTTGTTGACAAGGTCGCTCAGATGGTGAGCGACAAACTCGCAGCCAAACGTTCTGGGCATGTTAAGAAGAGTGGGGAGAGTAGCAGACCGAGGACCACTCCTGTTTGTACGTCTTGTGGCAGGAGGCACATGGGACAGTGTTACAGACGGACAGGTCAATGTTTTCGATGCGGTGCACGTGGGCATCGGATGACTGAATGCCCAAGTTTTGGGTGGAGGCAAGTACCTGTTCCGATGGCTTCGACTGTTCCGACTGTCCCGACTGATCTGGTTGGAAATGAGCAAGAAATGGAGGAAGATGCTCCGGGAATGCCTGCTAATGTGACTGGTACGAGTTTTTGTTTATCGTCTGTTTCGTTGTGATTTGCGCGATTTATTGATTATCTGATTGATTGGATTAGATCTGTTTTGTTTCGTTTTGCTTCCGTTTTGCTTCGGACTTTTAGGGAAATGTCGGGACGACATTTTTCTAAGGTGGGGAGATTGTGAGACCTCGTTCCTTTGCTGTAGCTGCTGGAAAAGTGATTTTCTCCTAGGATCGGCCGGGACGATGGGAGGATCGTCCAGGCCGATCAATGCATTGGAAATGGCTGATTTCTGGAATGTTCTCTGGAGTGATTTCTGGACTGGATCGTCCAGGCCGATTTTGGATCGGCCGGGGACGATCAGATACGACAAGAATCCCGAGCGCATCGTCCTGAGAAATCGTCCAGGGCCGATTGGTTTTGTTCTGATCGGCCAGGACGATTAGGTGGATCGGCCGGGCCGATCAGCTTTATGTTATAAGGAAATCAGCTCGATTTGAGGAGAGAGAAATTTTATAAAAATAAAAATATCTTTTCCTGAGAGAGACAGAGGAAAAAGGCAAAGGAAAGAAGTCCGATTTCGGGGCCCGCGGAGCGATTTTCGTCGTTCGTTGCTGTTGGATAATTTGTTTGTCTCGCTGTAAGGACTCCGAATCCTATTTCTGTTTTCAAAGATGTTGTGTTTTGATCGAGTTGTGATCTGTTTTGTGTTTTCGTAGTCGACTTTTCGACATGATTTTGATTTGACACAACTTTCACCGCACAACTTTTAAAGTGTTATAGATATGATTATTTTACACGATTTGACTGTATTCTACGAATTTTCTTCCGGTTGGAATTGGTTCTACGTGATTTTAATCGAATAGAAAATTATCAGGATGTTTTCTGACTTGGTTTCTGTAGAATAAAAGTCTTGCATTGATGTTATAGATATTCTATTGTAATTTGGTAGAATTTGGAAATCGTGTCTTTTTGCAGGATTTTTGTGTAAATTTGACCGACTGCCGTTACGCTGCCCGATTTTCGTATGATTTCTGATTTGTCTGAAATTGATAGATTGAATTGATATGTGTATGACTATTGATATGATTGTTCTAGATTTCTTTAATATTGCTTATTGCATCGATTATTGCATTGATTGATTGATTGATCCTGAAAGACAAGTGGGAACCTGGTTGAACGTTGGTGAAGATAGACTTGACCTGTACAGGATGGTGGGCCGACGGGCTTTCCTTTAAACATCGATTATGGATTTCTACAACAGCACTATAGATGGGAGTCATAAGGAGTTTTATATGCCGACGGGCGGCCGACGGGCAAAAAGAGTGACGACTCTTATTGATAGACCAACGTACGGACTACAACAGCAACGGATTCTACAACAGCACTATTGATAATAGCCAGTTAACCTGGTTGATCATGACTAGTGTTTGTGCTTGTCGAGTAAGACCCTTGTATGACATTGTATGATCTTACATCGTATGGACTTCCTGATGTGCATTGATTTATTGATTTCCGATTTATTTATCGATATTGACGTTGATTTATAGATTTATTGATATTGTATGGATTTCATCGACAGATTTATTGATTGCATTGATTCATCGCTATCGATTGTTTTGACTCATAGACACCGGCACCGACATTGATATGGATTCTGTGTATTGATTCATAGATATTGACATCGACATTGATATAGATTGTATCGATTGATAGATATCGACATCGACATCGATATGGATATGATATGGACATATGGATACTATTGATACGACAGATCCTGATATGCTATTGATGCATTGATACATTGATTCATCGTGCCGATGATTGATTGATTGACTGGATTGATCGACTGGATCGACTTTATTGAATTAATTATTGCCATATAGATCTGAGTTATTGTAGAATAGATTTCTTTATTGAATTGATTGTATTGATTTCAATTGACCTGACGAATTCATTCTATGGATTTGATTTCGATTGTTTTGTCGATATGTTGATTTGATCGTTCTATGGATTCCCAACTGATTGATATAATTGACTGGAAAGTGCTCTATTGACTTTGAGATGATTTTCCTACTGTAGCATCGTACGTCGTCATGATTGAATTTGCCGTAGTGTTATTGAATATTGCATATTGACATCGAGTAAATCATATAGAATAATTGGATTGATCGATTGGCAAGAGTATTGACTGATTTAATAAATGATATAGATACAACGAATTGACTAGACGGCACGGTTAGACGGCACGATTGATTGAAATGATAGTATTGATTGATAGACGCGGCTACGATGGATAGACATTGACTGAAAGCACTTATTGATTCGATTGCTGGAGTATTGATTTATCGATGCTTTTATCGCTGTATTGATTATTGACTATTGACGTATCTGATTCGATTTGATTTCCGTACCTGCATAGATATTGTATAGATTCATTGATGATTGATCGCTGAGCATTGATATGGACATTGATAGATATAGATACTGCATTGATAGCATGGGCATGGACATCGTATAGATTCATTGTATTGCCGCCTAGATTTTATATACTCGCTGTTGCTATTGTTCTATACCGTATTGACTGTTTTATAGATTCCTTGTCTCGTATCGCTTTTCTCATTTGACTTCATTGAATAGATCGTACTGATTTGACCGTATTGATTTGATTGACGGATATTGATTGATTGCGTTGATTTATCGAATTGCCTGCCGCTGCATTGACTGGTTTTATTGACTATGGATTTCCACTGCATAGTGTTGATGATCATTGATTCATTGATTTCCGCTGCATAGACTCATTGACCATTGACTGATTCAGATTGATAGATTGACATGCATATTGATAGCATCGCCTTGCTTTGATTTCAGTTGTAGGCTTTGGTGACCTGCTGGGCTATTGTAGCTCATTATATGTGGTTTAAAATTTCAGGTCCGAGCAAGGCAACTGGAATGGAGTTCGATCAGAATGTCAGACGAATCCTTTCGCTACACGGATCTTGGGGCGTCACACGGCACCAGAATAATAGCTGAGTAATTAATAGCTAAGTGTGCCCCCGGCACCAAAACAAATGTGCTTATAGCACCAGAACAGATCAGATGTGCTTCCAGCACCAGAGTATATAAATAGTGCATATAGCACCTAAACAGATTTTTCCTCGGATCCGGAACAGAACAAATATCAAAATTTTAGATTGAGCTCATTTCAGATTTCCCGTTTCACTAACTGAATCTCATAGGATCCAGGCCCCTTATAACTCCCTTTCCATAGCATATACAGATAGCATATCAATTCAGAGAAAATCCGGACAAATCAGGAATTACTCAAAAATCGAGCAGCACAACGGCAGTGTACAGAATTTACACAATTTTCCAGAAAAATCAAAATTCACCAAATTCGCACAGAATATAGATATCAACATTTCAGAACATTTATTCTACCGCACAGAGAATTTCCAAGTTCACAGAAAAATCCAGTCGACTAAAAACACAGTCGAATCAAAAATATCCGGACAAAAATCTTCAAAATATAGTTAAAACGTGCACACCCGGCACGGCAACGATATACAAAAAGTTACGCGGTAAAAACTGAACCGTTCAAAAGATACGGACGAAAATCGCTAACGGAAACAAAATCCGGACAGAAAATACCGCCAAACACGACGGTTCTGAAAATTTAGAAAGTCGGATTGTGCCTTACCTCGTGCACAGCAATTTCCTCAACAGTCTCCTCGGACGAAAACAGCTCGGCGTCGCCCGAAAATCCGCTTTTCCACTTTTTCCTTCGTTTTTCTCTCTCCTCAGCTTTTTCTCTCTCTTCAAAATATCTCATTTCTATATATATCCAGACTGATCGTCCTGGACGATCGAGCTTCGTACCGGACGATCCATGAAGAGAAAAAAATTTCGTCCAGACGAAAATTACGTATCGTCCCTGGCGAAGGGTTCTCTGACTTATTTTCGTCCAGATGATCCCGATTTCGTCCAGACGAACCATACAGCCAAACATGATTTCTCTACACAACCTGCACCGATCGTCCCGGACGATCCAACTTCGTCCAGACGAACCTGAAGCAAAAACTGATATTACACTCAAAGCTTCAAAAGAGTTTATATCATTCAATGCCTCAAAAACCATACATTATACCTATTTAAGGGAGCAAATAGAAGACTCTAGACTAAAGGAGATAAACTAGTCCCTAGGCATAAGATAAGCTAAAATGTTCCCACATCATTCTCCCCTTGCGTAAAAAGGCTCGACTCCGTTCGAGGCTCGATAATTAGAAGGGAGGTAAGGTGGCAACAAATTCCGGGATCGAAGACTTTGAATGCAGACTTTGAAATTACCATATGAAGAGGCTTCCACCAATCCAAGTGATGATTGCTCTCTACACCATTACTGTCATCAACTTCGTTGGATTTGCTACCCATTATCTCACAGAGATTACTGCCCTCATTGAGATCAAGCTCATCTAACTGAACAAAGTCGGTACTCGCAATAGTGCAATAATCAAAATGCATTGAAATTTTCCTCTTACACATTTCTTCAACCATTCCACCTGTAAACATCTTTGCAAATGGAGTGCTCCCCATGCTATTAACAACTTCGGATATCTGCAAACATCTAACATATCTTTTGGAAAAGCCTAGATCATTTAGTGATTGCAGTTCAAGATTTCTTGCAAGTTGCCAGCCTACCGCCACAAACATGTTGCAACTGGCCTGCATATCTTGAACAGAAAGCCCTGAAGTACCACTTTCATTTACAGCAGCTTGATATTTCTGTGCAACATGCAGTAACTGGTTCACTTGAGGTGCCGTCATTCTACAAGGGAAAAGTTCTTCATGGCGTCGAGCACAGAACTCCCAACACAAGATCTTCAAATCAGGAATGAAAATTATTCGAAGTTGGCCTTCACGCACAACCCGTATTTGCTCATAGACACTCTCTTGAACAGCTTTTTCATACTCCAAAACCATCATTCCGGATGGAAGTCGACCTTCACGAGGCATCTCAAGATATAAAAGCTCATCGATAACCTCGTGATCAAATTTGATTTGATTGAGCCTAGGAAGAACTTCATAAGTGGCCTCAAAGCCTTTTCCAGATTTAGAACCACATATACCACATTGCCATGCATCCATAGAAGTTTGAGGAAAAGTGCCTAAAGGATGACTGCCAACACCATTATACAATGATAAACACCATCTTTTCTTTGCTTTGGGTGCAAAGTATTCCACAACAAATTTTCTCCAGTAAGTTGTAGAATTGTCAGGAGGTCGATGACTTTGGTGGTACATATATTGCATCAGCCTCCAAGCACACAAAACACTATCAGTGGGCCGTCTTGCAGGAGATACTAGCTGCACAGGGTTCAGCCTAGGCTGTTGGATTTGTTGGTGCACCTGGATTCGCTGCAATTGCGACTGTAAAATTTGTTGTTGCTGCTGCTGTTGTACAGCCTGAGCTAACCTCTGCTGATGTATTATGGCCTGAATTTGAGGGCTCTGCTGCCTCTGCAACATTTGTTGAATAACCTGCTGAAGATAAGCATCTCCCTGCCTCATGTCCATCCTCGGCCTCTTCTCAGCAGGCATCATTCCAGATTTGCTGGAATTACCTTGCTTTACCATATGTTCTTGCTGAGGAATTTGCTGAACAATGGATGAACCATCCTTGACCGAGGAGCAGGAGATGTTGTTGGAAGAGAAGGGCAGTGGTGATGCTGGAAGATGTGTATACGACTCATTGTTTATGCTGGAGCTCTTCTGCAACTGTGGCCCACCAGAGAGGGAGGAATTGGCATCTGTGACAAGAGAGCTTGCCCCCATACTGGCCCCAGATGAGTTTGCCGCACTATTGAGGACTCTATGATTCAGGTCAGCGGAAGTGATGTAGTTGTCGGTGCTGTCTTTTTTCACTTTCATCGACGCAGTTGGCTTCACGTTTACCACTCCAGCTTGTCCGGCCACGCTAATCTGCTCGCAAACGAGCTGGAAGCCAGGTGCGGAAACGAGCTGGAAGTCCTGCGTGGGATTGCGGTCTCGATCTCCATCGTGGTCAATATTTGATCGGTGCTTGGAAAAAGCGGTTGTGGCCACAGTTGAGGAAGATGAAGGTTCGGACGAGCCTTCGGAAGGTGATGCTCTAGCTGAAAGAAAATCTTCTCCGTCTCCTGCCATGATCGCGGATCCAGCTGACACGATAGGCGCGGGTTCGTTTTCTCCATCGACATCCACAGAGCCCATGGACGATGTTGAAACGGAATGAAGGACGGCGTCGGTCACCAGCGCCTGGAGTGGATGCTCTGTATGATCGGACAGCACCAGAGGAGTGGTTACGGCGGGATTGTGAATGTCCTCAGCAACAACAGATTTTATGTGTGCGGGCAGCAACGGCGGCGTGGTAGCAGCGGGCTCATGTTGAATGTTGTGTATGGGAGTGACGACGGAGTTGAAATCGGCAATGGAGTGATTGTTTGCAGGCGAATCTACAGGCGGAAGTAGGTTTGGTAGCACCTGTGTTTTGGTGGAGCAGATGAGCGACGGGGACGGTATGGTTGCCGGCCTGCTCATGATTTTCTCCACAGATTGCAAGACATTAACACATAAAGCATCTATTCTATCGATTGACGCTTCCACTTGAGCCAACCGAAGGGTTTCCCGGCATTGCGCACGATCGGCATCCCTTCTTCTTCGGTAATGGATTCCGGGATTGCGAACTAAATGGTCCGGGAAAGGATTCCGCCATTTGAGCGGAAGTTCTAGGGGAGGGTATTCCGGCGGCGGATCACGCCATTGGAGTGGAAGCTCGAGAGGCGGATAGTCATCGATCTCCCGTCTTCTTCGGCGTCGATCGTCGTCGATCGCCCATCTCCTTCGGTGGCGATCTTCGTTGACCGCCCATCTTATTTGGCGTCGATCTTCGTCGACCGCCCTTGTTCTACGGCTTTGAACGTCGTCGACAGCCGACCTTCTGCAATCCATCGATCTTCGCAAGCTCCAGGCTCTGATACCAACTGATGTAGTGGATCGTCGGAAGTCGATACCTGCAAGAAGGATTTCAAGGAGTTCCCAATCCAGGGAAGAAGAAGAGAGCTTTCTCAAAGCTTCAAAAGAGTTTATATCATTCAATGCCTCAAAAACCATACATTATACCTATTTAAGGGAGCAAATAGAAGACTCTAGACTAAAGGAGATAAACTAGTCCCTAGGCATAAGATAAGCTAAAATGTTCCCACATCAGGTGGTCTCCGAAATTGATCAATGGCCAACGGTGGGAATTTTTATTGGGTCAGGTAACCTGATGTAGAGATACATCAGGTAACACATGCACTTACTTTTTGTTTAAAACTGAGTGCTTTTTGTTTAAAGTGCATGTGGCATTTTTTTATTGGTTACCTGATGTATCTCTACATCAGGTTACCTGACCCAATAAAAATTCCTTCAGGGGAGACTGGCGGCGTAGGTTACTTGGACCTCATGTTTTTTTTAGGAGTTTCATTGTGGGCTCATCATCGTTGAAATATTATTAATTGAAAAATATTTCATTTAATTAAATTTATAAATATTTAGCCTTGCTATTTGAATTTCCTTGACTAATAATTTTAGCTATATTATTTTTATTAATGTATAATATTATATGGATTAGTAATGTCTATGATGCATAGAATAAAAAAAATTAAAAAATTAGAGAATAATTATAATCATTAAAACTAAAGTATATAAGTAGAATTAAAGCAAGTGATTATAGAAAATTTAAACATTAATCTTTTAACTTAACACAAGATTAATGAATTGTTAATTTTTTTATTATAAATTTACTTTATTAGTAAAAAAAATTGTCATAAATGAAATCTTAATCTGTTATCATTTTCAACACAATAATTTTTATTTGAACATTTATGAGTAGGCTTGTGCGACAGCTCAAGGAGTTGGTAACCTTACCAGCACCAGTTTTTTGACATAGAATAAAATTGAAACTTTTTAAGGAACCGTACATATCTTATTTGCATGTAATTTAGGTATTTTTATGAATTCAAAAATTGAAGGGATTGGTGATTATTGAATATAATGAATTAGCTCATTTAATCCTTCAATTGACATCTTGAAGACTTCAATCACATTTCAAGCACTTGATTTTAATCTCATCTGAACTCGAATAAGACCACCTTCAATGTCAATGGGTTAGTCTCATCAAGACGTTCAATTTGTCAATGAATTTGCTAAAAAAAAGAGTTAAAACGTACAACCCTCAAAATAATTTCAAAATTTTCTAATAAAAATATTGCATCTCAGATGAACCTTCTGTTGAAGAATAAATATTATTTTAAAACATAGTTTTCTTCTTCTAACAATCAAAGAAGCCCCAAGTCAAGTTCTTCGACTTGATTATTATTATTATTATTATTTTTTATAGGAGGATTTGTTTATTTGAGTCATGTAGAACTTGGTATTAATTAAGTAATTTTCTTTTGCTTTCGCTGTTATGCTTCCAACAGCTCAGACAAAGCGAAAAGATTGTCCAAATGTGAAGGCTAAGGCTTTGTTTGGAAGGCTTTCTTATTATTTTTTAAAATAATTTTTAATATAAGAACATTATAGTTCAATAAATATTTATATTAGAAAGCTCTTTTAGAAAGTAGTAAGAAAGCTGTCTCAAACGAAACCAAAGGATTCATTTGGACGAATTTGTTATTGCTTTGCAGAGCAACTTCCTAGTACAAAAATGTCTTCTAAGTAGTGGTAAAAAATTGTCCCAAACGAAGCTTAAATCTTCTAAATTTGAGCAAACCTGAAACTCTACTATTCACATTTAATAAAATTTTAGTTAGAATATCAAAATTTAATCATTCTTTGATATTACAAGCAATTTTAAATCTTTTTTATTTATTAACTAAAACTACCTCGTAAAATTTCAATATCAATCAGTTATAATATCAAGGAGTAATATATCTATTATATATCTATAGTTATATCATAAAAAATCACACGAATGAGAGATATTATATTTAGAAATCAAAATCATTGAAGAAATAAATTAGATTAAATTATCTACCACAATCAAAATACTTTTACTAACTAGAATGACATAGGCCAAATTTTCGGAACGAGCGCATTTATTCCTAATTTTAGCGGAAGAAGCGTGAGCAAAAATAAATTTAAAAACAAGCAAATTCGCCAAAATGTTTGGCGCATCAGTTGAATGCGCGGTATTGATTGGCGCATTCAAAGAATGCTCATTTATTCAGGCGAATGCGCCATTATTTAAATCATGTGAAACTGTTTGACAACGTAATCTAGTTACGGTGGTGAGTTCATTAAAAATTTAATTTAATTCAAATTTTAATACAAGTTACTTATTAATTATAATTAGAAATTAGTTTAATTATCAAATAACTTAATTAATAATATAATTATTATTTATAATATTAATTATTCAATATTATATAACTCAAGTAATAATATAACTTAGGAATATTAATTAGTTTAATTATCTAATTACTATTATAAGTATTAATAATTTAGCTAATTACATAATTACTATTACTATTTAGAATAGTTATCTATATTAATAACCTAATTGATTATTTAATTACTATTTATATTATTAATTATGTAATTTTTTATTTATATTTTAATTTATATTAATTTAATTACTTAGATTAATTTGATAATTCCTAACTAATTATAGTAAGAGCTATAAACGAATTGAACTGAGCCGAGCATTTGCTTGTTCATATTCATGCTCATTTATTATTAGCTTGTTCATGCTCGATTCAAGCTTTCATGTTCGTGTTCAAGCTTGGTTCGTTTAAGTTGATGTATATTCATATTTGGTTTGTGTTTTGTTCATGTTCGGCTCATTTTGTGCTTATCGGACTTTAAATAACGAGACTTCTAAAGTTATAACCAAGCTCTACTTCTAAATATTTATTAGCTTAATGAACGAGCTTCATCGAGCATACTAACAAATATGTTCGCGATCATTTCTAACGATTGTTTTAAACTATTAAACGAGCTTGTTCATGAATATTTTATTTTCTTTATTATTCTTCTTATCTAACAAGATTCAAGAATCAAATTTCTTATCAAACAAAAATTGAACTTCCAAACATGTTTAGGAGCTTCAAAATGTTAGTCATGAAAATAATGATCTGAACATATAATTATTCGAACTTTTTTATTTAAGCATCCAATAGTTAAGAAAATGTTTTAATTAAACGACGAACTGGCTTTTATATTGCCTAGCCGAAAATAGCATGTAGAGGAACTTTTATTTGGTTCGGTGAACGTACGTAGAGCTACGTTCGGCCAGCCCTAAGATCGCAGGCACAAAATGAGAAATACCGAGCAAATACCGAGCAATATCAATAATAACGAGAAATATCATTATGTGAAGACAAAATACCTAGTAATACCGAGCAATACCGAGTAATGCCAAAAAATACCGAGTTTTTTCTAGAAAACTCGGTATTTTTTGGGATTACTCGGTATTGCTCGGTATTACTCGGTATTAGTCTTCCCAGAATGATATTCCTCGTTATTATCAAACAATACCTAGTAATATCGATCAAATACCGAACAAAAATCGAGTAACAATCCTCTGAGTGAACGTAGATCTACGTCCCCTCAAAGGACCTAATAAACATTCCATGTAGAGCGCTTAATTCACTTACAGCCCTAATTACACTACGATTTGTTTCTTCTCTTTCGAGCCTAAGAAGTTTCTACGATTTATTTCCATTTCTTCATCACTGTTCGACTTCGTCTGCTTGAACGAATCGCTTAAGGGCTCCTTCACCTACTTCGACGACGTTCCTTCCTGTCGCGACAGTTCGCCTATAGGAAGTAGCGACGGAAGTTTGCTCGCTGCAAAGGTAACTTTATCTTTTGCCCTTTCGCGCGCTTCTTCGGCCAAATCCCTTAAATCCGTCGAACTCCAGGAATGAGTAAATCCGAGATTTACGGCAAAAAGAGGGAAACGGAGGATGTATTCCGCCGTGAGATTTACCGGCTGCTCAAATCCCGCCTGCTCGAATCCTGCATAAATCATGTTGCCAAACTGCCCCTTTAGTTTTCTAAATTGATTGTTAGCACTTTTGGCCTTGCTTTGAAATAACACTATTTTGATTAAGTTTTTATATTTTCAAAAGGATAGTTAGCATAAATATGAGATTGACTTTTCTCTACAAAGTTTCTCCATGCGAAAGGTAAAATTTCAAATTTAAAGTTTGTTCAACCTATCTTATGTGAAGATTGCATTTTAGACAAGCAAAGTCAGATTAATTTCTTTAAGGTTTAAAGAGAACTATGATCAGACGGTTTGTGTTAGTGCGGACAGATGTATGAGGGCCATCTTTATCAGTTTCCTGAAAGGATCATTAAACTGCATCATATTCATAGAGGAAAACACTAGGAATGTATGAGTTCGTTTTATTAAAAATAAGTCTAACGTGTTCTTAACTTTTGTTAGTGGAAAAGTCTAATGGTGAATAAAACTGGAGGCAAAATTTAGTGCCTTTGATCATACAATGGTGGAGGGTATGACTTCATAAAATTCAAAAACTATTTTGTAGTTCTTGAGATCTATATGGCGAAAACAGTGCCATGAACTTCACAACAAAATATAGTTGCTGAGTTGATGAATATAGTTCTCAATGAGCATGCAAGGATCATGAGGTTGTATGCTGGTCTTCCCAAGACCTTATGGATTGAAGCAGTAAGCATATGAATATATCTGATAAACCAAGGACGATTAATTGCACTTAACATTGGACTTCTTGAAGAATCTTGAACATGCTAGGAAATATTCTTGTCACATTTGACAGTTCGCAATTGCCTATCTTGTATTTGTGTTGGTCAAATCACTATAAATAAGCTTGACCCAAAATTCATCAAGTACAACTTCATTGGATGTCAATTAAGTGGTTTCGGTGTAAATTTTGGGATGGTGAAAGTAAAAACATTATTATGAGTAGAAATATTATCTTTATGAATTTATACTATATAAAATATGTCAAGAACTATTGCAGAAGACACCTTCATTTTAGAGCTTGTTGAACTAGAGGGGCTACTTACCCTAGAACAAAAATAAGAAAGATTACAGGTAACTCAGGAATGTCTCGAGCTCAACACACTTGTGAACCAAGTCAGAAGGTCACAAAAACTCATTTGGGTACTAACCATTACTCTCGTTATCTTAATTAACTATTGCTTATAGACCCAAGAGAGCTTAAGCATTATGATGAAACCGTACAGGTCAAAGATTTTGTCAAGTGGTAGCTTATTATGAAAGATGATATTACATTTTTTTATAATAATAGCACCTATACATTGGCTAGGCTACCCAAAGATAAAGAGTTTTAGCCTATCACAATATTAATGCATTGAAGATGTGTTAATTATATTCAATGTGATCAAAGCAATGATGGTGAGCACTAAACTTGCTAGTACTTCAAGCTCTCAAAAAAACATTCACCAAAGATTGATAAAGAGAAAGTCTATATGACTGAAGCCCCTTATGTATCCATAGTTAGCTCTTTGGTGTATGGTATAGTTTTCACAAGATATTATATATGTAGCTGGAGTTGTTAGTTCTTGAATGTCTAATCTAAGAAAGAAATATAAGGTGGTTGTAAAGTGAATCTTGTACTACCTGGAAGATATAATTAAATTACTCATTAAAGTTTAAAAGGGCAGCCTTGAAACTAGAGGGATATATTGATGTGTAGTTTGGTGGAGACTTATATGCATGCAAAAGTACTATTGAGTTCATCTGCATCCTAGTGGTACTATCATTAGTTGGGTTTCAATTAAAAAAAATAATTGTATTATTGACCACAAAAGCTAAATGCATAGTTGTCATTGAAGTCAAAAAGGAAATGATTTGGCTAAAATATTTGGGAAGAATTGAATAGATCACAAGAAGATGCTACTTTTTCCTTAATATCAAAGTGATATTCACTTGACAAAGAACATTATCTTCCACGCTCGAACCAATGTTTAAAATTGCGTATTCGGGTATTGAGGCGTTTTTCATTCGTGAGGCGAGGCGTAAGCCTTAAGGCGTTTTGAGGCGTAAGCCTCAAAATCAAAAGATTGCGTGAACATAAAATGATAAATTTTTTATATACTAATGAGTGAATAATATAAAACATTAAAAAGCATAAAATATAAAGTGAAATCAAAATATCCCAATAATAAGACAACATGAAATATAGTTCAACTCAAAATTCTATCTTTCCTAAATCCCAGTATTCTTTTCATTAACATATAATTCCAATTTTCAAAAATAAATAGCAATGACATATCACATAAGAACTTATAAGTCATCAGCACTGTCATCCCTAAGGGTTCTTCATTTGAATCATCATTATGATGAACTGCTCTCTCCCCTTCCTCCTCTCTTATAGAGTCCAATGTCGGGCATTTACTTCAAGATTTATGTTAGTTTTAATATATATTGCATGAGGCGAGGCGGGCCTCAAGGCGAGCCTCAACCAAGTTGAGGCGCAAGTCTCATAAAAAAAACTCGAGGCGTAAGCATCGAGGCGTTTTTTACTGGAATTGCGCAAAGGCAGGCCTCAAGGCGAGCCTCATATTGCGCAATTTTAAACCATGGCTCGAACAAAGTACATACGAAGATTTAAGATTGCACAATTGGGCATTAAGTCGTTTTCCATCTGTGTGGCGAGGTGTAAGCCTCAAAATTCAAAAATTGCTTAAAGTGAAAATAAAGTTTAAAAGTGATTTTTTTTTTATAATAATCAAATAATATATTAAATCATGACATATTAACTTTCTATTAAACTATGAAGGAAAAAATCAACATATATATGTAACAAAAATTGCATAAAACATAAAGTAACGACTGATAAATTACATGAAATAGAATTAAAATCCAAATATCATAAGAGCAAAATAATATAAAATATAGGAATTGCATAAAAATATCATTTAACATCAAATTCAACTCCAAATCTTTTCTTTCTCAGTTTCATACTCATCCACATTTAATTCGTAAAGAAAGATAAAATTGTATGTTAATAATTAAGAAGTCATCTACATTATCATCACTAAAGGGGTCTTCATTTGAGTCATCGTTGCAACGAATTTCTCTTTCCCCTACCTCATTACCTATGGAGTCCAATGCCTCCCAAGCTAAAATAGTATGGCTATGGTGGCAATGGCTGTGGCAGAGGTAGCGGGTTGGAGGTCGAGGCAGTCGAGAAGAAGCTGTTGTGGCTCGGAGGTACATGAAATCATGATTTGTTCAGGGCTTTAGTTTATGATTTAGTTAAATTTTAATTAAAAAAAGGGTGAAAGAGGCGCGCCTCAACCAAACTAAGATGCACGTCTCACAAAAAAGCTCGAGGCATATGCCTCAAGGTATTTTTTTGTCGGAATTGCACCGAGGCGTGCCTCACGTTACACAATTTTGAACAATGGTGCATACAACTCAAGTAGTACTATATACATGGTTCCCTGACGCTTATGTTTTATAACTCATTAAATAAATGCTAGAGACGCTAACCATAACCTAACTTAGTCAACACCATGCAAGCATTACAAAGGAATAAAACACAATATCAAACAAATATATAGTGCTAATCTTGTAATAAAGCACATAGCAAACAAATAAATGGTAACTACCTCGTATGAATGGCAGCCATCTCTTGGAAAGATGAAACCACCATCTACGAAAAGATGTCATAGACATAAATGTGTAGCCCCAAATTGCAACAAACAGTGTTGCAAAAACCTAATAGATCTTGATATAACCTCCATCAATATGCTTTCACAAAGTGATGCCCGTTGAAAAGTTAAGGCTTTGCAAGCCTCAATTAACCACCAAAATTATTATATAGAGGTGCTGCATAGGGAGGTGTTTAGGCATTGATTACCAAGCAGATACATTAGAAATCATATCTCCAAGTTGGAGATTGTTGAGATGTGCAAATAAAATTATCTTCCCAACCTGTACAAGTATGTTGCCTATCACCCTCTTTATGATCCCTACAAGTTTGTTATCCATAACCCTTTACCTAACGTTTGTAAGTATTTTACTTACCACAATCTTCCAAACCACTACTAGTTTATTATACACCACAACTAAGCATTATATAAGGAGAAGGTTGCATGGTGTTTGTGGTCATTCCATAACCGCCAGCAAGTAGAGGGAAGAGGGAGAGGGAGAGGTGGGCATCAATTGAGAGTAGAGGGAAGAGGGAGAGGGAGAGGGAGAGGAGGTGGGCATCAATTGAGAGAACAGAGGAGTTTTTTGGGTGATTGCTGGAATGAGATGCTTTCAAGGAGGAGGTGCTTAGAGTTTTTGCTCCATGAAAAGGAGAAGCCTTTGACCACAATAGAGAGAAGCTCTCACTATTAAGAAGGAAAGGGAGTAATAACAACAATGATATCTTCTTTTGCAGATTTGGCTCGTTTTTGCAACATGTAGCTATGTTTATCTATATCATTTTCGAAAGTTGTTTTGCGTGGAAATCATGGTGTGGGTAATTTGGCTTAATCTCATAAATGTCGGAAGTTTTGGTATCTTTTTCATGTGTACTCTTGTAAATTTGAGTGTCTAGAAAAGCATACTATGGCCTCTTGCTTATGCCAAGAAAGATGGTCATGGGCAATATTTGAGGTGCTTAGCTAGTATTGGCCTCCATACCCACATAAGAGGGGCAGGCACAAGTAATTCCATTATCTTAGGGACTAGATAGCACTTAGGAACCAAAGGTCAATGACATTGAGGTGGTGATTAAAATAGGCTTCACTAACTTGCTTAAATAGCCATTTTTGTGGAAATGATGCTCTTGCAAACATGTTATACATGAAGCATTGCCAAGAAGTGAGGTGTTGCATATGCTAATCCTGTGAAGAGGATAATGGATGAGAGTAAATCACAAGTTGTCAATGGATGAGAGTAAAATGTGCTTTAGTTTTGTTTATGTTGGATTGTAGGAACAATAGGCATTATTGTTCAACCTCCTTTATATCTCCTATTTAATTGATGTACAAACTAATTTCTTTAATTTCTTACTAAACATTAAATGCTGTTGGTCATCATCTCATTTTGAAGGCACCATGTTTCATCTTAGCAAAATCAGGCACACATTGCATTTGAATCCCCAGTTGTTGGGCCTTCCTCTCATTGATGCAATGAAGGGAGAACTTGAAATGCAATTCTTGGACAAGGTTTGTCAACTTCTTTTCTTCTGTATTTAATCCTCGACTATTGGCCTATTTTATATGCTCATGGATCTATCAGGTTATTGCAAATTTGGGCCTTTGCATTTCTGTCTATGACATTCTTTCTATAGATGGTGGTTTCATCTCTCCTGGAGATGGTTGCTCTACATACGAGGTAGTTTCCATTTATTTGTTTGCTATTGTGTTTTATTATTTGTTTAGTGCAATTTATTTGTTTACTTTTGTGTTTTATTCTTTGATTAGTGCTTGCATGCTTTTGATTAACTTAGTTTATGGTTAGCATCTCTAGCATGCTATTAATTCATATGGAATTTTTGGAAAAAAATAGTTAACGCTTGTTTATGGATATTTACTTAAATGTTTATATTGTTTTAGTTCATTTTTTTATGTTATTTGTTTTTATTTTATTTTATTTTATTTTAAGCTACCAATCATATTACAAGTAAAATAGCTCAATGCAACCTCATTTTTGTTTTTTTTTAATTTTAAGCTATAACCTTGGGTTATGTTACTAAATGATAGTTTGATCTATAAAGTATACATTAAATCCATCCTGCCACACAGTTGAATTTGGTTTCTTATGAACATCTATAACATCAGAAGTTATATTTTTTAACAGAAACGAGTCAAGGCTCAATCAATGAAGCTCGGATGAGGTTTTCGTTAATATGCTATGATAACAGTTGATGTGCTTTTCTCTATGCTAGTTTTAAAGGGATCTACATGATTCCATGACAGCTACCCAGCATCAAAACTTTTGAACAGTACTTATCTACATCGCTAGATCCTAAGGCTCCTACCAATGCTAGGTCTTATTAGGCTCTTATACATGATAAGTAACAGTTGATATGCTTTTCTCTTTGTATGTTAGTTTCAAAGGGATCTACATGATTCCATGACAGCAACTCAAGATCAATAGTTTAGAACAGCGCTTCCTTATCTACATCGTTAATTACTAAGGCTCCTACCAATGTAGCTCGTCATTATGCTACATTGCAAAGAGATTGTCTGTACACAAAATGTGATAGTGTAGTATCCATGCACTCGTGCACATCATTGATGGCCTAATCTATATAATCTCTAGGGAATGATTTACCATTGTGAGATGGAAAATAATGCTTATCTTCCAAGGTTGAGGCTGTGACTCCTCTTCACATAAAAGATTTAAAGTGAGGCTGTAGCACTTCTTACAGTTAAAAAGAGGCAATGAAATCTCTTCAAACCTAAGGTCTAGAGATACCTTTTTTACATCTTAATTTTAAAGCGATGAAACAAGAAGTTATCACAACTAAGATTCTGAGTAAGGTAACAGTACCTTTTCATGTCTGAAGTCCAAGGTGAGATGGCAAAATTTGCTCTCACCTACGGTCTAAAGTGAGGTGGAAATACCTCTTTACGTTTAATCTAAACTTCATGCCAGTTTGAAGCAAGTGTAAACACGTTATGAAGACAATTGTTTAAAACCTCTTGAAGTGGGGAGTAATGACAATGGAATTGCCTAACAAAGTGGTGTGGCAAAGAGTGAAGTTCAACAGTTATATCAATATCATTCTAATTTCTTAACAAATTTTTTATACTTGAATAACAGTTTGATACTAGCATGGGGATTTATTATTAATGGTCTAAGCATGTTTCATGTGTATCAAATTGGCAAAATGATGCCTTTTTTTTATTCCTTGCTTGCATCTTGCAATGCTTCACCCTAGAAATGGGTAAGGAACTGAGGGATCATCTTAGCTTGAACTAGTTTAATTGGTAGTGGTGTTTTTTGAAGTTTTTTAGCTGATAATAACTGTTAATGGCTTGAAATCATGTGCACCTTTAAAACTAAATGTTTGGTCTGGTTTGAAAGGGTTTTTCACATGGCTTATGGATTTAACCCAGTCCAAAATCTAGTTGGCCTATTATGGTTTGCATTAGACCACGTACTTCTTTCCCGAGTCGTGTTTTATTGATACTAATTATGTATTCAATTTCTGCTTTGGAAATGATTTTAATGTCTTGTTTCATAATTAACTGTTGGTAATTGTCAAACTTTTACAGGTTGTAATTAGGTTAGTCATGTTTCGACCTTTAGTTGGGGAGATTCTTATTGGAAAAATTGAAGAGTCAAACGATGATGGCTTGCGTTGTAAGTCTCAGATTATTGTTTCTTTCTTGCTCTCAAATTATATTTGAACTCTGATTTCTTATGAAATGAAAATATGTGATACAGTCAATTCTACTAGAAGTTATGATGCTGTTGTTCTAAGAAATTGAAAGCATTTGTACACCCAGTATTTTTTTAATGAAGTAAACTATTGGAATTAATTGTTTGAAATTTCTCCTGAAGGAAGATATAGATGGATGTAATTTGAAGTACTATGCTGGTAACTTTGGGATTGATTTTTTCATTATTATCTACGTATAAGTCAAAATTTCATGCCATTCATGACATTTGTACATAATATTGAGTAATGGCATTGTTATAATATTTTGTAGTATGTAGCTGTTGAGCAGAACTTCATATTTGTTTTTCATATCACATCCGCAATTGTCTTCTTGCCAGTTTATCTCGTTTCATTCCACTTTTAGTATATATTGTATTAACTAAAATATTCAGCTCTTAGTACAATTCTTTAGTTCAACTTAATGAAGGAATATGCACTAATAAAACTGGTTTAACTTTGATCAAACAGGTGCCCTAAATGCAGTAAAAAATTTTTGTGATGTCTTGTGAGCATAGATACTTGCCTAGGATCAACATGAATCAGATACAGATACTCTAAATTTAGAAAAAAATTAGTTGATGTCTTGGAAACAAAGATGCTTTCCTAGATTCAGATGGATCTGTATCTGTATCTGATTTGCTACAGAAAGCTTTACATGATTTGGAGAAGGCAGTTGGCATTAAGCATTATCATGGTGGGAATCTACCTTGTTCTTGTGGGCCTCAGCCTCTTTTTCTCTTGACCCTTAAATAGTAATGGCATCATCCAAATATTCTCATTGATGACTTTATGTACAAAATGGCAAATTTATGTCCGTATTTTGTGGCCACTTTGATCTTTCTTGCATCTGTTTTCATGCCTAATGGGATCTGGCTGAATCAGCATAGGATCTTTCTGACTTCACTGTCCTTGGAAATGTTTTTCTCTTTGTACTGCATTTTCTTATTTGTTGTTTTACCATTACATAATAAAATGCCGCAGTCTCAATTCAATTACTAATACCATTGTCTGAGTCCATCAACACCACTATAGTGGCAGAAACTGTCTGTATCAAATGCTGCAATTTAATGTACTTTAGATCGAATTAACCATTCCCAAAACTACTAGGCAAATTACTTTAATCTATGTAATATTTTTGTTATAGTTCACCATATTGGTAAACTTATACGGAACTGATTATTTTCAGAGTCCGGTGAATGAACAATTATCTATTCAAAGCATTAGTGTGACAGAAATTTATCGAAATGGGAGCACAAGCTTAAACGAAAATGCCCGTCAAAGGGACTGCTCGGAAGGCAAAAAGTAAAACGGTTACATTGCTCTACCTTACTGAAAAACTTAAAAGTACTCCTAGGAAGATGAAGAAATTATTACTTTATTCCAATTAAATTTACAAGTTTTTGAGAACTGCAATGGCAAAAAGTAAAATGGTGAAAGATAGAGGTTTTGTACTGCAGTGGATGGAAGAGTTAAGCTGAATCCAAGTTAGAGAATGTGATAGATTCATTGATAAATTTAGTTGAAGCTTTGAATGCTTCAGAGAAAGCTGGAATCATGAGCCACAAGGTTAGAAATTAACGTGTTATATGTAAGTTTTCATTCACTGCTTAAAACCGTATTAATCAAGCTTCTTGGCACAAGAATTCCTCATGTATTTTCAATTCCAGCCTATTCAGGTCCACGCGCATGCTTTAAATTTTTAATGCTCGAATAAAAATATCTGTTAATTTTACTATTTTTTTCATGTCTTATACATTCAATCAACTTATTTTGCAGTATCTCTTGGTTTCTTCAATGACATATACGTTCCAGTGCTTCAACTACAACAACCATGTAAAAGGTAAAGATCTTTCTTCGAAGTTTTAAAGAAGTCTGATTGCCCGCTTCAGATCATTTAGGCAGACATCTTCACGGCTCCCTTCCAGGCTATATTACCTAAATACAAAGATTTTTGAATTGAACTATATGCTTTTGAAAAGTGGTCTTCTTGCATTGCAAAAACGTTCATGGTTCTTTTTGGTGGCCTCTAATTAACTGCAGCCTAATCCATATCTTATCTTCTAAATATAAAATGACCTCTTCGCTTTCTGTGCAGGGGAGATGATGGCATTTGGCAGTGGGACTATAATTCAGAATATTTTCCTCTGGACCTAAATGAGGAGGTAACCAACACCCACCTTGGTAGTTGATTATATATCCCGTAATTTATATTCTCTGATTTGTATAGGGCAAAATGAGCCTCATTTGATATTTGTTATTTTATATTTTTCAGTATGTTCTAACTTGCAGGTGAATTTTCAAGTTATAAGTGTTAAATATCCTCCCATCCCAGTCAAACAAGAAGCAAATTCAAAACCATTTGCACCAATGGAAATAGTTGTAAGTCCTACGAAATGAACATATTCCTGAATGTGTTTCTGCCACCTTCATGCATCACCATTTTTCTTTGATATTGTTAATGCTCATTTTTTATTTGGGACTTTTGTTGAAGAGGAGAGCTCATTAGTAAAGATGCTAATCAGTGGAGTTATTACGAGGTTGAATCCTAGAATAAATATTCAACATAGTCCCTCGAACTTTTTGGGGAATAATGCATATTTTTATTTCTCCTCCTGAGTTGCACAACCATGTCATTGCTTATGCACCTAAATAAAAATCAAACTCATTGCTCAACCAAGATTGTGCGAATTATAGAGGAATTAAGTTAATCTGTCATACTTTAAAACTATGGGAGCGAGTTATGGAGCGTAGGTTGCGGCGTGATACTAATGTTTCTCAAAATCAATTTGGATTCATGCCGGTTAGCTCTACTATGAAAGCATTCATTTATTGAGAGGTTTGATGGAGAAATATAAAGAGAATAAGTAGGGTCTAAATATGATATTTATCGATTTAGAGAAAGCATATGATAAAGTTCCTAGAGAAGTGCTTTGGAGAGTTCTTGAAAAGAAAGGAGTTAATAACGCTTATATTCAAATCATTAAAGATATGTATGCATGAGCTATTACTTATGTTCAAACACAAGGTGGTTTGACCAAGTGTTTTCCTATTTCGGTTGGATTACATCAAGGATCAGCCTTAAACCCATATCTTTATTGCTATAGTCATGATTGTTCTCACTAGACATTTGTAAGAGGATGCACCTTAGTGTATGCTTTTTGCTGATGATATTCTTCTTGTTGATAAGACTAAAGAAGGAGTTGAAGGTAAACTTGAATTTTGGAGGTCAAGCTAAAGGTTTTCGCTTGAGTAGATCTAAAATTGAATATATGGAATGTAATTTTAGTAATAATAGACTTAGTGAGGGGATTGTGACTTTGAGTGATCAAGTCATTAACAAGAGTACTTGTTTTAGATATCTTGGATCTATTGTTCCGAGTGATGGTGAAATAGATGAGGATATTATTAGCAAAATTTAAGTTGTATGGTTGAAGTGGAGGAATGCATCGGGTTTGTTGTGTGATAGAAAAGTTCCCCTCAAACGTTAGGAAAAATTATATAAGATGGTGGTGAGACCTGCAATGCTTTATGGTGCCGAATGTTGACCATTAAAAAAGAAGCATAATACTAAGTTAAGTGTTGCAAAAATGAGGATGCTCAGGTGGATGAGTGGCTTTACTCTTAGAGATTGGATACGAAATGAGCATATTAGTGAAAAGGTTGGAGTAGCTCTAGTGGAAGATAAGATTAGAGAGAGTCGCCTTAGATGGTTTGGTCATATAAAATGGCAGCCTTCCGATGACCCGATTAGGAAAGTAGAGGTATTAAATTTGACTTATGTTAAGAAAAGTAGAGGTAGACCTAAAAAGGCTTGGTTAGAGAACATTAGAAATGATCTTTCCTTATTATATTTGAATAAGAATTTGACTTTTAACAGGACATAATGGAGAAAAAGGATTCATGTTGCCGACCCCATGTAGTGGGACAAAGGTTTGATGTTGTTGTTCAATGACAATTTATTTAGTAGGAGGACTCCTAGAGTAAACTTTGCATTTTTATCTCCCATAGTTTCATTACATTGTATTCAAATACTTACTTGGATGATATCCTTTATAGAGAATAACTCAATTCTGGGTGATTTATTGAGAATCCCTTATCATGTCATATTTTGTACATGTCAAGTGATTAAAGAGATCAATTTACCTTTCTAGCAAGTATTGGGGTGGATGGATTTTCTCTTGAATATTTAGATGTTCTGTCACCTAACTAAGGAGCGTGCTTCTAGTGCTTGGGATTTCGCTGCCATTTTTTGTGGTTCCTGCTTGTGCATGTATAGTGCATTTCTTATTGAGTATTGGAGAAGTATTAAATGAGGTTGTCCCACATATTCGTTACCAATTCATATCTTGTCTAGTTTTTGGCTCTTCAACTTGGTCCTTTTAAGTTGAGCCAAGGCATTATGTGCTATGCAAAGAGGTTGGCAAAGTTCTTGAGCCAAGCAACCATCACTGCAAGGCATTTCTCAGATATCTACTCAAAAATCTTTTTTAAAGGATCATCCTTTGGAAGCCTACTTGGATGAGTCCCTTAGGATTTTGTTCGAATCCATTCCTTAGGAATCCACTGAATGGTTTTGATAGGAAATACTTGAAGATCTCAAGAATTTCCTAGCAATTTTTGGAAAGAAGCGAGAATTCTCCACAAAAATCCACACAAAACCAGGAAAACAGTAGGTAATTTGTATTATTTGATGAAATAGAAACGGAAAATATCAAGATATAATTGATCCTCTATTCGAGAGTAGTGTTTTACCTCCAACATAATCTGCCTCCTAAAAGTTTGATCCGAAACTTAATTTATTAAAAATCTCTCCTCTAACATGCGTAGAAGTCATGGCGAAAAATTTTCTGAGCGCACATATGCTCATGTTGTCAATGAATTTCAACAAGACTTCAAAGCGCAAATCATCACAAAAAATTCTAAAAATAAAATTAAAAAATATCCATATTGGATTGACCACACCAAGTTTTAATATGCCCAACCTCCACAATAGTTTAATGATGGTGACAAGTTTAAGATTAGCTTTTGCTCACAAAGCACCAATGTTTGTTTTGACATATAATTATAATTACTCCGAAAATTTCTTGCATCAATAAAGATGTGGCATGTGTTCTCTAACCGGATAGTTTTTCCATCAAACGATACAACTAAATAATGATTATAACTGTGGGCTCCAAAAATTCGGCCCCGGCCTCCGCTCGCTTTTCTTATTCGGCAAGGGAGTTTTAACTGAATAAGTTCCGAGGTAAATTTTGGAAGGCAGATGGGTTTGTAGATAAGACACTACCCAGAGATTTCGCCCTCATTTTGCGAGGACTTTATGATCTGAGTTCTGGTTTCCTATAGGCGCAAGCCCCTATAGTTAATTACCCCTCTCGATCACGAGAGAGAACTTTCGATTAAGGCTAGTCATCGATCAGATACGTAGAATATACGTGTTATCTGGCATATAGTAGCAGCAATGGATTTGGGTTTGGAGGTTTGGATGTTTGGAATTTGAAGGGTTTGGATATTGGGAATTGAAGAATTGAGTTTTTGAATTTGGAATTTGGTTCGGAAGATTTGATATTTAAATAGAAACTGCACCATCCTACACTTAAAGCGGATGGTGGGGGAATGGATGATGGGCCCGATCAAGATCCCATGGTTCCGTCGTCCCGGGCCATCATGGACCCTGGTCTACTTAGTCAGAGGAGGTAGTCGACCCAACCTGACAGAAGGATCCTTGTCGGCAGCCATGGGTTGCTTCGTCCAAGGGGACCTTGTAGACCTGGGTTGGATGTTTGTCTAAGGGGACAAATTTGAATCCACCTTAGCTTACAGAGGGCTTTGTGCCCTATCAATCATATCCTATTGATTCATATCTCAAGGGTTTGATGCCAATAAGGAGCGTATTGGCTCTGGCCATAACCGGTATTTCGTGGTGCCATTTGGCGGCAAAACCACTCGGTTCAGAGGGCCCCGGGTCGTCGTAACCGTTTATCCTGCGGTGGCCATTTGGCGGTCAACCGCCGGTTAGAGGACACGTACCACGTCCTTACTGGCAGAAGATTGGTTGAGAATGGATCCTAGTGATATTTTCGACTAGGCATTTCGCTCTTTGTGAGCTGAAGTAATTTTAGATTTGTCCACCTCGGCAAACTGTTGCGGAGGGCGGATGAATTTTGCTTTAAGGATTGGATGGTTTTATTTCAATTTTAAATATTTGGAATTTTAGGATTTTGAGTGGCATTTTTGGAGTTTGAATGGACCCCTCCGGTTGAGATAAACATTCAACACGGCCATCATCGGGGTGTTTTGGGGTCATCTCCATTTGATTGAACCTTGTCGACCCTATCAACTTATCGATAGAGGATCGGGTATCTTGTAGGCTTTGTGCCTTTTATTTAATGAATTCTTTTGATTGTAGGCCTTGAAGGCCTAATATGAATGTATTGAAACAAATACATTGATCCCCACAACCATGTATTTGTTTAATGGTTCGAACCCTGTCGACTCCTATTGGTCCGTATAGAAGGATCAGGTTCGAACCTGAATTCACTTATCGACCCGCGCAGCATCCCTAGACGTCACGTGTGTTTCAATAACACGCTCGCCGGGGCCCATGCGGGTTGAGATTGTATTTACCCCTTTGTGTACCTATGTGTATACGAACTACGGTGCACGTGTAGGGGTATTTTGAAATATTTTGTAGTTGTGTAGATAATTGACATTTGAATACACAACATTTGATTTCAGAGCTTATACACGCCTTCTGTCCGCTAGTACGAGTGTTGCGGATCCGGTGGCGTTGGTCTTGATGTTGACTCCCCTTTCTCAATCACCGGGGAAAGACTTTCTGGACTTTGAACCAATGATTGCTGATTTGGCGAAAACTCTTTTTAGGATTTTCAGTTTAGCAGACTTGTTATTTCCGGTGTTTGTAGGCATCAGAACTGTTTTCCTCTTAAATTTAGGGATTTTGGAACACCGGGAAGTTTAGCTCGGATTTGTTCAAACATCTCTTCCGTTCTGCAAGAGGTGTTCTTTTTCGTACATCGAGCCGTCTTTGTACTCAGCATACTTGGAGATTTTGGTCACCGCTGTCGTAGGTGATACCTGTACTTGTGTCCACAGTGATTCGTTGTTCTCTCAATACACTGTTGTTATCCACAAGTGGTTTGTACTCATTTGTAGGGATCCGTTGTACTTGCTACGACCCCCTAGCGGTATTTGTAGGAGAGCCCTTGCTTTTGTATTGAAACCACCTTTCACCAATCTCAGGTGGTTGATAGTTGAATTTGTTTGTAAAAGATGGATCTTTGATTGCTGATCTCCAATATTGCCTTCTCAGTTAACAGACAATCGTAGGGATCGTCGTAGGAGATATTCGTACTTGTGCCCACAGTGGTTCGTTATACCTACGACATATCCACTGTTGTTATCCACAAGTGGTTTGTAATTATCTGCAGGGGACCGCTGTATCAACTACGACCTCCTGAGGGTATTTGTAGAAGACCCATTGTCTCTACATCATATCCACCCTTTCACCAATCTCGGGTGGGTTTGTTGATTATACTTGTTGTAGGGGCAGATCTTTCGTTGTCAGATATGAGTAGTAGTCGTACACCTTACAACTGTTCGTTTCTATAGTGCATTGACTTGGTGGGGATTGTTGTATCTACTACGAGCTCCTAGAAAATATTCGTAGGAGGTGTTGTAGTTTGATTGGTGTCGAGTCTGACTCAAGTATGAACCCTTCCCAGTCCAGTTCTCGTGAGCTCAGAATGCAAGGTTATTTTCAGCTTCTTTTGGATTTGAGTCCATTGAGTTCATAAGCCCCACTTGGTGTTATATAGTCCGAGCTCAGAGTACAAATTCGAGTGCCCCTACAGTCTTTTGAGTTCAGGTGCTTATTCAGGATCTTCTGAAATTCTTGCAAGTTCAATTGAATATTCAAATTGATTTGCATTTGATTCCAATTTGATTTTATTTCATTTGAATTTGACCTTTAAAAATCACTTAGAGTTTTAGTCCACAAGTCCACTGTTCTTCGTATAGGTCCTCTGGTCATTTGGTTCAAGTTCTGTGTATTTTTGTTCGAGTATAGGTCTTCTATATTGTTGTCTAAGAAGATCTTCGAATTGTTCAAGTCTTTATGCATTTCAGTGAAAATTTCGGCAGCACCCCGGCATATCCCCCGTTTGGGGGAAAATTGGGGAGCTGGGCCTTCCCACCACGCTACTAGAGCGTGTATGGTAGGTGTCCTTGGACACCGCGGCCGTACAAAATTTCATCCCACCACGCTACAAGAGCGTGTATGGGGCCTTCAGCAGTACCCGTACAACAGAACAGCAATGACTCCCAGAACAGCAGTGACTCCCCACCACGCTACAAGAGCGTGTATAGGGCTCTCCCACCTCGTCGTATGCGTCGCACCGGGCTCCCTCCTACCGTGCTACAAGAGCGCGTATAGGTGGTTCCCCGGTCCGCTGCAAACGTCGAGGACGAGAGTAGAGTTAGAAATTTATACCTTGAAGTCCGGCGGAGGTGGAAGAGGCTCGAGGACAAGATTTGGAACCGAGGGTCACTCTCCTACCTTGTCGTAGGTGTCGCGCCGGTTGCCCCTCCCACCACGCTACAAGAGCGTGTATAGGCAGACCGCCGACTCGACACGCGGGACGAGGTAAGAGATAGAGCCAAGGTTTCAAAACTTATACCTTGAAGTCCGGCGGAGGTGGGCACGGAAGTCGAGGCAAGATCCGGAACCAAAGGTCGCTCGCCTACCTTGTCGTAGGTGTCGCGCCGGTTGCCCCTCCCACCACGCTACAAGAGCGTGTATAGGCAGACCGCCGACTCGACACGCGGGACGAGGTAAGAGATAGAGCCAAGGTTTCAAAACTTATACCTTGAAGTCCGGCGGAGGTGGGCACGGAAGTCGAGGCAAGATCCGGAACCAAAGGTCGCTCGCCTACCTTGTCGTAGGTGTCGCGCCGGTTGCCCCTCCCACCACGCTACAAGAGCGTGTATAGGCAGACCGCCGACTCGACACGCGGGACGAGGTAAGAGATAGAGCCAAGGTTTCAAAACTTAGACCTTGAAGTCCGGCGGGGGTTGTCGGCGACTCTGGCGGTGGCTCGTGGATCGAGGCAAGGGAAGAAGGCTTGCATTATTATTATTATTATTATTATAAAAAAGTAATTTTTAATTAATTATAATTAATTACTTTTTTAATAATTAATTATAATTATTATAATTAATTATAATTAAAATGATTAATTATACTTAATTTTAATTAATAATAACCAATTAAAATTAAAAATAATAAATTTTAATTAATTTTAACTGATTATAGTTAATTATTAATCATAATAATTAACCATAATTAGAATAATTAATTAAAATTAATTAAATTAATTTTAAATAATTATTATTAAGAATAATTAAATATAATTAAAATATTTAACTATAATTACTTTTAAATAATCATAATTAATAATTATTAAAACTAATTAACTATAATTAAAAGAAATTAATTTTAATTAATAATAATATAATAATAATAATAAAAAATCTCTCCCTCTCTCTCTCGGATTCGACGGATTCAGAGGATTTGGCCGGAGATTACAGCGGGTATTAAGTCGGATTTATGCTAAATCCAGCCGAACGGTTTTTGGTGCACGCGTTAAATCCCAGAGATGGGTAAATCTCGGATTTAAGGATTTACGGCTTAAATCCAGAATTTACCAAATCCCTTGGTTCGGCTGATTTCCGGGATTTGGCTAAAGAAGAACGCGAAAGGTAGAAAGTTACCTTCACTTCCAGCGGGCTCCCGTTGATGCTTCCGATCGAAATGTAGTAACTTCCGATCCAAACAGAAGGGAAGGTCAGACGAGCGAGCGAAGTCGAACGGTGGCACAGGAGGCGACGTCGAACAGCCCGAAAGAGCCAGAGGAGCTCTCGACGGGGAGAGAGTTACCTTCACAAGTGAGCTCCCGATCTTGCTTCCGATCCGACAGAAGGAAAAGTCGTCGAATTGGCGAAGTCGAATAGCATAGAGGGAGAGAGTGATCGGAGAGGGAGAGCCGCGAGAGGGAAATCCAGAGAGCGAGAATGAGAGGCTCGGTCTCATTTTAGTGTCGAGACGATCGTGCATGACGAGACGTCGTCGTGCGAAGACAAATGGAGCACGATGCGATGATTCGAGCGAGATTTCCGCAGTCGTGCGAGTCGGCGCTGAACAGGTACGAAAAAAATTTTTTATTTGATTTTGGCTGCCGTATACAGGTCAACAATAACTGAGATCCTCTAATTGGGTGATTTCACCACAACATGACATCATTATAATACAGTAACAATCACATTTTAAATGTTCCCGAATGGCTTTAGAGTTGTGATGCGTTTAAAAAGACAAAGTTCTATGTTATTTAAGGTCGACTTAATATTTTCTTCGTTGGAAAACATCCACCTTAGATCTACAACGCTCTCTTGGACGACACAACCTATGGTTGTTGATAAAAATATTTCAGCATGTTGGATCAACCTTTTCCGCTGACTAACTAAATTATGAACCATAGCAACCTAAGATAATAGAACCTTGGATCTCGATCGGATTCATTATCATTTCCCTTGCCATTTGCTTTAATCAAACAATGGTAGATTTTCCCACCATAAAATTAAATAATTGTTACTATATGCTAAGCACTTTGTACTTAATGACTAGTTTTAATCGAGAATTTTTCTCTCATCACTAGAAAGGGTAATTAACTATAATGGTTTATGCCTATGAAAATTTTGAAATCATATCATAATGTTATGTAAAATTAGGGCGCATTCTATAGGAAATATTTTATCTATAATTAATTTATCTTCTAAAAGTTTGACCTGGGATTTGAACTATCTCAGAAGATCCAACACTGCCTAGATATATTCAATTTATGAATCCAACATATTTTTATATTTACATTTTTTATGGGAATTCTGTTGGAGCAAATGGCGTGAAGGGAGATGGAGCTTAAGCTCCAACACTGCCTAGATATATTCAATTTATGAATCCAATATATTGGCCTTTTACAAACTGCTGCAGCCTCCACAATGAGACTAATATATTTCATTTGAAGTAAATCTTTTCATTCGTGGCATTCTTCACAGTTTTCCTGTCATTTTCAACACCTGATTATAGGAATTTGGACTTCCAGTTTGATTTGTTATGAATACTGGTTAAGCTAGCATCCTTACATTCTGTTATGTAGCAATTTCTTGAATTTTTTTTTTTTTTGTTACTTATTTAAATTTTCAGATCTTCACTCTTTTTGATGCACTTTGAAGTAACTAAGAATTGATAAAAAAAATAGAAAATAAAAAATAAATGAGCTGAGAGTTCTATGAGTGGAGATATTATTACGTGTGGAGACTAGACACATAGAACTGTTCGGTTTTGTCTCTGAGAACGGTAAAAGTGCAGTGCATCATTGTGTTTTTACTATTCATAGAGACAAAACCGAACGGTTCGCCGTATCCGATCTCCGCGCGTAATAATTTCTCCTATGAGTGAGCCCATCAATAGTTAATTCTTTGTTGTATATGGTAATTGAATTAACCTGTTGTTTTTTCCTTTTTTTTCAGGCAGGTATACGTGGAGATGGTTTGGGCGCAGCTTCATGGTGGGAAGATTAGAGTTACTGTTGATCAAATGTAAAGCTACTCAAATCAACAGTACTAATAAGAGCAATTAATTGCTTACCATCATGAAATAATTCTTTTAACCTCATTTTAAAAGGTTTTATATCTATGTTGCCTAACTGGTTCGCCAAGAAAGAGCAAGAAAGCTTGCTCAGTGTTTTAAGGCTATCAAACTTGTTGGCAGAGTTTACAGATCAAAGAAACCAAGTTCAGTGGCTCTCTCTCTTTCTCAAAGGTCTCAAAATATTGATATATGATAGTTATCACAAGAAGAACAAAGGTTCCAATGCATATTGCTCCCATGAAATATGCAAGGAGAAATTATTATGCATGGACACCGAACGGCGTTCAGAACCCTATGAAAATGCGTCACGTCACTTCTTACTCGGTATTGCGGCTCAGTATTGCTCGGTACTAGATGATGTGGTTGCACTGATTCGCCTCTGAACGATAAGTTGTGTCCTGTGTCTACACAGAATAATCTCTCCTCTGCAAATGTAGTTGCCGTTGGAACGTAACGGTTTAACTCCTTTTGTAGATTGGATTCTCAATGAGCTGGCATCACGAAGGAAAACATAATGTAATCTCACAATAAAGTTAAAATAAAATAAAATTATTTTAATAAACAAGCTAAAGTTGGGACTTCTTTTCAATGAATAAAAAAATGATATATAGTGAAGCAAAGAGCATTACAACAAAATTTCTATACTATATGGAGGGAATGGGAAGTAAAATGTAGCAACATGCAACATAAATATGAGAGTTGGGAACTTCTTGAATTAAAAAAAAAAAAAAAAAAAAAAAAAAAAAAAACTTCAAGTCAATTATAAATAAATGTCACCTTTTATATAGTACTTAAAGCTTCGGAAAATAAGAGATAAAAGATAAAAAATTTATTTAGAACTACATTATAACTTATCATAATCTTGATTCAAAATAGGCCTTTAAAGATCGGCTACAGGCATTTTAGCCCAAAAAAATAAATATGACAATCAGAGAATTGAACATTAGACCATAGATGAAATGGCCATTTTTAAATATCTGATATCAATTGTATGATAACATATGAAAATTTTCTACGTAGTCTCTTAAAGATACATCCTATATAAAATAGTCCATAATGTTAATAAAATTCGACGTAGCCGAAGCATGATAAGGAAGTCATACGACTCGAGCTCTAGCTGAAAAAGCTTCTTCTGCAATTCTTTCAAAACTCTTCTTCACGTGAAGCACGGGAAGCTGTAAGGTTAAGATTTAATTTGAACAAATAAAATGAATGATCATGATTTGATATGGGTGAAAATTCAAGCTACTTTTATAATAGTAGTATAAATGTTGATTATAAGGACGAATATCATGAAAATTAGTGATTTGAAAAGGAAATAAAAAGAAATATAAGAATTTATTACGACAAAGTTGCATCCATTATAGACCTACAAAATGTGGAATTTGCATATGTAATTTGCAAAATTTTGATATGTATAAGTATTTAAGCATTATTCATACATTTTTATTCAATTTTGATTATTAAAATTTAAATCATATTCTAATCAAATTTGCTAAATAGTTTAACAATATCCTGGCCATCATCAATAAAGACCAGCTTGACTTTCTTGGTCCAAAAAAAAATAAAAAAAATCTAGATTGTAGATATTATATTTTACTACTTGTATATTGTTGACGAAGTCCAAGTTGTTGGCAGTTGCTCCAGCCATTTTGTCAAATTTATGAAAAAACGAATAGAGATTGGGAGAGATTATTATGCGTGGAGTTTGGATAGAGCTTTTCTTCCCGTCATTTACATTTTCTCGCTTAAAAATGAGCGATTATTTTATGCGGTGTTCAACACTTTTGAAAGCCAATTCAAATATGTAACGTCATCCAATACAACGTACATTATATAACGTCGCCCATCCGGATTGGCCTCTGGATGGGTCTGGACACCGCACGTAATAATTTTTTCTTATACACACTCTATGTACATGATAAAAAAATCCAGTTTTTTTTCACGTGATAGGAGTCCGGACTCCGTTCTGACTCTGCACATAATAATTTTCCAAGTTGTGGCTTCTTGATTGAAGAAAACATTCCCTCTCAACTGATCTGCGTTCTAATCTCTAAACTGCCCTGAATAAAGATTGTATTAGTAATAATTTACAGTGAAATCTTATTTTTTAAAATAATAATAATTTTTTATAGGTGCATTCTTGTAAAAAAAAAAGAAATATCTTTATTTATTTTATTTAAATGTATTTTAATTTTTATAAAGTAATTGTTATTCTAAATTGATGTCATGCTCTTTGATGCATTTATTTATCAATAAAATAATATGTTGGTTTCTTTGATTGGAATCCTAAGAGTATGGGTGTGAAGGAGTCAATTTTATTAGACAACTAACATGAACCAACAAGCCTATGTTATGATTTATTATTTAAGTTCTGATTATAGACAATAATATTGATACATCTCTTAAGAAAATTCACTTAAAAGGGTTCCAAAAAATTTTGGAATTAAATTTATGAACATTTAGGGTTCTGTTTGCAATAAATTTATAGTCGAATTAAATGCCTCAACAAGATGAACGCAGTGATTCTAAAAGCGATTTGATTCAGTTTCAAATGAGCCTATATCAAACACTCGAAGTATCATTAAAAATTTTGGGATATTAATTAAAAAACTAAATGATCTCCACTTCTTGATTATAGTTAAGTTTAGCGTCTCGATGAAATGAATCTAATGAACTCAATATCACTCGATTTTGAGGGTTTTAATGTGTATGATCAAATGATTCAATATGAGACGTCTCATTTAGCATTATGAAATATTGATTTGATTTATCAAAATGACACTTTAAGTCCGATCAGAAATTGACCCAATTCAAATCTAGTCAACTTGAATCCGACACGTTAATCCTTTTTTGTTTAAAAAAATCTTAACATACTAACATTAAAATTTATAATATTTAATCAAAAACAATAACATTATACATACATATAAAAAAATTAAGAAAAAAATAAGTTAAATGAAATAGGTTTGCAAGTTAATTCAAATCCGACCCATTTAAAACTCGGATCTGATCTCCGAACGATTTCAAAATTTTCGGGTCAGAATTGGGTCTATGGATACCCTAACCACATAACAAATCATTTAACGACTGTTAAGCTTGACCGTTATTGTCGTTATCCAGCTGCACCCTCGACGTCCTCGTGACCGTCCGTCCTCTCCCCTGCAACATGTCGTCTAAAAAAAGCTGCTAAGTCAGTACAAATTTTCAAAACCCCCTTGCTAATGTTAAAATAAGAAAACAAACCCCGACGTTTTTACTAAAATTATATGTAAAGTTCAAACTTCAAATCCTGGACCGCAAACCCCTCAGCCTACTATAAAAGCAATTTTCTTCTATCGCTCTGAATTGCAGCAGAAGGTTTCCATGCTCCCCAATTCCCACTTGGAATTCCTTGATCTGCTCTCCGTTTCATGAGCTCCTCCTACTTTTCTTCTCCGATCTCACATCATGAAGTGCTTCCACTTTCCGAGCGCAGAAGTATCGGGCGAGAAGGGGCTCGCGGGCGGCGGAGAAGGGATGGGGAGCTGGGCGGCTAAGGTCCCGTGGGCCCGGTCGTTGAGCATCGCATCCAGCTCCTCGGAAGCAAGGAGGTCGGGTTTCGAGTTCAGTGCTAGCGAGGAAACGTGGAGGGTGGAGAGGAGGCTGGAAGGGCTGAGGGCATTTGGTTTTGCGGAGCTGAAAGCAGCTACAAGGGGATTCAGCCGAGCGATGATGATCGGGGAGGGAGGATTTGGGTGCGTGTACAGAGGAGTGATCAGCGTTTCAGGGGACGAGGAAGGTGATGGTGGCGTTAAGACCATGGATGTCGCCGTGAAGCAGCACAACAAGTACGGATCGCAGGCAAGATGTGAACTTTTTGTTTTGTTTTTTTCTTGATCCGTGATTTTTTTTTTCTCTAATATTTTTTTCGTGATGTTTTCTGTGTGAACGATTTGATTTCGAAGTAGTAGCTTGATGTTAAAATGCTAGACCGTTTGAGCTAGATCTGGCACTTAGGGGCTGTTTAGATGCAGGATTTATGCAGGATTTGAGCAGGATTTATGCTAAATCCTGGGAACTGTTAAATCTCACAGCGAGTAAATCCGGGAGTTCGGCGGATTTACGGGATTTGGCCGAAGAAGCGCGCGAAAGGAAGAAAGATGGCTACCTTCGCAGCGAGCAAGAGCAAGCTCTCGTTGTCGTTACTTCCGATCCAACAGAAGAACGGCGCGGGGGTGTGACTTCGGATTCGACAGGAAGGAACGTCGTCGGAGGCGAATAAGTATTTAGCGACTCGTTCAAAACTACCTCTCAGGCGAACCAGACGAAGTGTAATAGCAACGAACAGCCGGAGAAGAGGGAAGGCAAACACCGGCTATAGGAAGGCAGTGATGAACTTGCCAAAGAACATAGGTATAAATTAATTTAGTTTAACTAGTTTAATTAAAATTAATTAAGAATATAATGTAATTAACAATTAATTAATTAACTAGATTAATCGATAATTAATTTAAATTCTACTTGTATCATTTATAATGATTAGTTAGTAATGATAATTGATATATCATTAAAAAATTATTTTGATCGGGAACGAATCTCGAGGCAAAATCAAGTTAGAAACTTCCAAAATTAAATATGGAGTCATCCGAACTTCGATTTCATCAAACTTACAATCAAATTGAACGTCTCAGAAATATGAACTCAACAACACCAAATTCAACTCAATCCGAGCCCAAATTAGTCCAAAGTGAAGAACCAAAACACATTTGAAAATTTTAAACCATAAATTGGATGATCAAATAGTTTCCAAACGTGACATGCTTATACTCGAATCAATTGGCTCGACGAGACGAATCCAACAAGCCCAAGATCGTCAAATTCTAACATCACTAAAGCATTCAAATTTTCAATAAACGGTCCACAATCAAAGGAGTCGATATCGACCGTCCATTAAAACCACTCCCAACTTACCATTGATATCCCTCATATTTTGCCACTCTCAGAAAATTATAAATAGACATCTTATTCCTCATGAAAAAGGGATCCAAGCTGGGAAGAGAATGAAGATGAGAAACTAGAGTTCTCTTTCCACCAGACTCCTCGATCATTGCCGGACTTCCACCTGGCTGGCTTACGCCGAACATCCGCCCAGCCAGTGACTGTCGCTGGACTTCCGCCCGACCACCGACTAACGCCAAACTTCCGCGCAGCCACCTACTGTCGTTGAACTTCCGCTCGACCACCGAGTGATGTCAGACTTCCACCCGGCTTCCAATTATTGTTGAAATTCCACCAGACAACCGTCTTTATGACCACTGTCGCCCGCCGACTACAGTCCTTCCTACCTCCATCGCCAGACAATAGCTTTTCTAACCACTTTCGCCCTCCGACTACGATCCTTCTGATCTCCATCGCAAGACAACAACCTTTCTGATCAATATTGCCCGCTGATTGCAATCCTTCCGACCTGCCTCGCTAAACTACGGTCCTTTCGGCCTCTATCGCCATACTACGGTCCTTCCGACCTTTGTCACTCTCCGACTACGGTCCTTCCGACCTCCGTCGCCAGAAAACAGCCTTTCTGACCACTGTCACCCGCCGACTACGATCTTAAAAACCTATGTCGCTAGATAACGGTCTTTCTGACCATTATCGTCTGCCGACTACGGTCCTTCCGACTTCTGCCGCTAGACTATGGTCGTTCCGACCTCCATCGTCAGACTACGGTCCTTTTATCCTTCGTCGCCTACCGACTACGGTCTGTCGTCAGACAATAGTCTTTCTAACCACGGTTCTTCCAACCTCCATCGTCTGACAACAGTCTTTTCGACTTCCGTCACCCGCTAATTATAATCCTTCTGACTACCATCACCTGAATACGGTCTTTCCGACCTCTATCGCCAGCCGACTATGGTCCTGTCGACCAAAAGAACATATCAATTTTGAATTTTCCAATTTACACCATGTAATGCACTATGTATGATGTATATTTGATACATCAAACCAAGGTGTTCTCCCCAAGGAAGGCCCTCATTTGTAATCGATTGTAAACACTAGTGGCCTTCATTTAAACTGGGTCAGACCCCGTGGTTTTTCCTTCTTTTCAAGGGTTTTCCACGTAAAAAACTTTATTGTTTCTTATTTATGATGCACTGACACTCCGCTTAAAGAGGGTATGCAGTGTCGGACACATGTCGGAAACGGACATGCGTTAGACACGGCATGGACACGTGTCTGACACGGCATTGGAGTGTCGGAATTTAAAACATTAAAATTTAAATCGGGCACGCGTGTCCGATTATTAAATAATAAAATCGTCCATTCTATTTAGCCTTTTCCACGAACGAGAAGCCCTGTTTTTCCAATCCACGAAAGAAATCTTCTAGGGCAAACCGGGAGAGCTCGCAGTCGACGCCAAATGGAGCCCGCTGCCTTCGCCTCCCGTTCCGTCGTCATTTCTGCTCGGCCAAGCAGAGCTCGTCTTTCCCATTCCTTCGTTCTTGCGTTATTTCTGCTATCATCCGAGGCAAAGTTTGTAATCAAGGCCAAACAGAGCACCTTATACGCGTAAGAGAGCCAAGACCTATTAGTGGATTTCGCCATTTCTTCTCTTCATTGTTGAAAAACCTAATGTACATGCTCGGTACCGCTCGGTATTGCTAGGTACATGCTCGGTACCACTCAGTACATGCTCGGTACCGCTCAGTACATGCTCGGTACCGCTCAGTACATGCTCGATACCACTCAGTACATGCTCGGTACTGCTAGGTACATGCTCTGTACTGCTCGATACTGGTAGGTACATGCTCGGTACTGGTAGGTAAATGCTCGGTACTGCTAGGTACATGCTCGGTATTGGTAGGTATGTGCTCGGTACTGCTAGGTACATGCTCGGTACCACTCGGTATCTTCACATACAAACAACTTACGAACTTTAAAAACAAGCAGAACTTCAAAATTACTCTTACAATAAAATTTTGTTCCCGGAGCGCTGCCCCCGGAAACTCCCGCAGGAGCGCTGACCCTTGACCCCGCGAACCCCGCCAGGGGGCAGCGCCCCCTTGGACCCCTGGCAGACCGGTATATTGTTGTTTTCATGTTGTGATTTTTTTATTTCACTTCATATCAATTTAATTCGATGTATTCATATGCATGATTGGTTTGTTAGCAAAATGAGCTCGGCTGCTGGCGGGAGTGGATTAGGTGAAGATTCAAAAGAGCCATATATAGAAACTGATAAGCTATTATGGATTCATGTTACAAAGTTAGGAAAAACATTTGGAGGAGGGAATGTGTCATTCAAATGCAATTATTGTGGTGGCACCTACAAAGGATCTTATTCCAGGGTGAAGGCACATCTATTTAAAATTTCTGGCCATGGAATAAAAATGTGTCCTAAGATTACTACGTCGCAGTTGATTGAATTGAACAGACAAGTTGATGAAGCTGAATCTAGGATGCAAAGGACACTCTCTAAAGAGGTACCTTTGTCATCTACTCATGGCTCATCTCACACTTCTTCCTCATCTGTGAGAGTTGATCAAGCTTTATCATTTAGAAGTAAAGGATATGAAACAAAGAAAAGAAAAGGAGTAGCCTGTAGTCCTCTTGAAAAGGCTTTTAATTTGCAGTAGCGAGAGGAATTGGATGGTGAAATAGCAATGATGTTTTTTTCAGCGGGACTTCCTTTCAACCTTGCAAGGAATCCTCATTATAAAAATGCATTCATTTTTGCATGTAACAACCACCTCGCAGGATATGTTCCACATGGCTACAATGCATTAAGATCGAAATTATTGGAAAGAGAAAGAGCACATATTGAGACATTGCTTGAACCAACAAAAGGAGTGTGAAAAAAAAAAAGGTGTTAGTTTGGTGTGTGATGGTTGGACAGATCCTCAAAGAAAACCCCTTATTAATTTCATGGCCGTTACAGAGAATTATTCAATGTTCATTAAAGCAGTGAATTGTGAAGGAAAATACAAGGATAAACATTTTATTGCCAATTTGATTAAAGAGATGATAGTCATGATTAGGTCTTCACATGTTGTGCATGTTATTATAGATAATGCACCGGTGTGTAGAGCTGCAGGATTATTGGTGGAGCAAACTTATCCCCATATATTTTGGATATCCTTCAATTGCTTACCTTTTTGAGAATTCGAAAGAGCCTAATTGTTTGTAGATGATGGAAGATGAAGAGATGGAAAGAGAAGAAGAATAAAATAAAATTGAAACTCGCCACAGTTTTCAAGAGGGAGGATCAACCACAAAGATTCACCAAAGATTACATACAAGCAAAGTTTTATTAACTATTCAATAAGCATTGAAGGATAGTACATCACTTGTTTATAAAGCAAAAGAAAAATAGATAACTTCAGTTTTTAAATCACAAGTACAGTTGAAATCTTCTGGTCTTTTTTTTTTTATGGATTTGAACTTGATTAGTTGGAGAAGTCTTAAATTGTTCTTTGAATGGCGCCACCATTTAAATTTAAACTTGCATAGGCAGAGCACTTGGAGTTTTGGATAAGGATCTTAACCAAACTTATCCCAACTATTTTCCAACCAACTACCAAGAAAGTTTAACTAACTTTTAACCACTCTCCAACTATCTTTCCAACTAAAATTTGAAATTTAAAAATACAAAAATCATGTAAGGTGTTGGGACTTTATTTATGAACTGCTAAAAGTGCTGCTTCATAAACAGCAAAATTTTGATCCCTTTGGATTTATCTTGCCATACCACTATCTCTACCATAAATTTGCCTAAACTGCAATTCGGATGGCTTTGTTTTAGTACTTTTTGGATCTAAGTTTGAGTGAAATTTCATGCTTCATCTAACATTGCAAACCATATCAACAATATATTATTCATATGTTACTATTTATTAGACTAACTAGACATCTACATTGTCCAAAAACTATCATTGGATGACATTTCACAAAATATTAGCTACAGGTAACGATGGTTTCTACAGTCAAAGGTTTTGATTATAATTTACTGTTTCACTTCTAGTTTAGGGACATAGAGAATGGGTTACAGAAGTCAACTATTTGGGTGTTGTCAAGCATCAAAATCTTGTAAAACTAGTTGGCTATTGTGCTGAAGATAATGAGAGAGGGATTCAAAGGCTCCTGGTTTATGAACTAATGCTCAACAAGAGCTTGGATGATCACTTATTGGCACGAGTTCCATCAAAACTCTCCTGGGGCTTGAGATTAAAAATTGCCCAGGATGCTGCACGGGGCTTAGCATATCTTCATGAAGAAATGGATTTCCAGGTAATTGTTCATTAAATTGCTCCTCTTAATATAAAACAAAAACGCCAACAATATTTCCAAATGCTAAAATGTTCTTTCTATTATTTCTGCAGTTAATATTTCGAGATTTTAAGTCTTCAAATATTCTGCTAGATGAATATTTCAATGCAAAGCTCTCGGATTTTGGGCTTGCTAGACATGGACCGTTAGAAGGATTTTGTCATGTCTCCACCTCAGTAAGCTTCAAATCAACTATTTAGTTTTTACTATCTGAAATTTAACATTTTTCTCATTCTTTTTATCGATGATACTGTTTTTCTTAAGCATACCCACCCCATTAAAGTGGTAGTACTTATCAAGGAAACACATGCTTTAAGAAAAATGTTCCCTTCTGCCTCAGCAATAATTTTCATTTCTCAAAAATACATTTATCTTGGTCCTTCCGTCCCAAGATGATGCTGGCTTTCTTATGCAGGCCTGGCCCATTAAATTGTGTACTTCTCAAGAAAACACATGTTGTAAGAAATTTTTCACTTTTTATTTCATCACTGATTTTCATTTTTTTTTACTTAGCCATAACAGAAAGTAATTTATGAACAATAGCAGATGATTTATTTATTAATTTAGATCCATAACTTGATATTGTATGCTTCTTTTGTTTAACTAAAGAGCTATCATAAACGCAACTTCAGCAACACTCTTTTGCTTCTTGATGTTACAAAAAACTCCCATGTTGTACAAACGTGAGCTCTACTGTTAGGAAATACCTGGAGTTCACAAGTAAAACCTAAAGATCTTGACAAAAATTGTGAGATTGATCCACAAATTCAAAGAAAAAATTAGAAGAACAGAAGAAAATAGCAAGATAAAATTGATTCTCAATTCAAGAGAAGGATCTCTCTCTCAATCTTTAGAAGCCGCTAGAGCTCAAGTCTCCAAACCCCAAGAATGAAATCAGCCACAATAATTTGCATGCCCTAACCCTAATCATCTCTTCCTATTTAAATCAAATACTAACTGCCTTCAGCACTCCTATTTGTTTTGCAGGTCGTGGGAACCGTAGGATATGCAGCACCTGAGTATGTCCAGATGGGAAAGCTGACATCAAAGAGTGATGTTTGGAGCTATGGAGTAGTACTTTATGAGATCATCACCGGAAGAAGGTCTATTGACAGAAACCTTCCAAGAAACGAGCAGAAACTCTTAGATTGGGTGAAACCCTATTCTACCGACCCCAAGAAATTTCACATTATAATCGATCCTAAACTTAAAGGCAACTACTCAGCAAAATCAGTTCAGAAGCTGATTGCTTTGGCAAACAAATGCTTAATGAAGCGACCGAAGGACCGTCCTTCAATGAGCAAAGTCGTTCAGATTCTTGATGAGATCATTGAGATGCCAAATGAAGAATGTGCATCATCAGATGTAGGAGACTGTGATGATGAAGGGAAGATTCCAGTTAAAGATAGCATTAGAAATCGCATCAGAGTTTTTGATTTCAAGGATTTTGCCAGTCTCAGGAACAAAACTATGGGGAGGTTGGATTGGAAGGCTTTAGCTCCAGGACCTGTAATGGAACTTGCAAGAGCATGGGGATAGCTTTGTAAGAGTAACTTTGTTTCCACAGAAGAGAAGAGAGCCCCATGTTGTAAACCTTGTTGGATGAGTTCCAAATTTTAGTATGTTTGTTCATAGTCTTCTTCTTCACAGTTTTTTGAAATTCATCAAATCAATCAATCTAATCATTTTAAACATAAGATCCATCAAGTCATCCCTGGTCACAGCTATGACATCAATTAAACACCTTTGAATACTACACGTAGGGGTGTAAACAAGTCGAATCGAGTTTAAGTCTTATCGAGTTCGACTTGTCAGTTGTAAAGTGAGCTCGAACTCAGTTCGAGTCGACCTGTAAACTTCAAGCATTCGACCCATTGATCCAAATAATTAAGAATAACGGGAAAATCTCTAAAAATGAATAAAAAACTCAGCTCTTATTACACTTTCAACATGAAACTTGTTTCCACACACTGTCAATTCACAGAAAATTTAAAGAACATTCAACCAAGAATTTAAATTCACAAAAGCATCGGGAGCTAAGCTGCTCAAAACTGTCTGCAAGGTGAAATACCCAGACAAGAACATTAATGCATAACAAAATATACAAAAAATGTAACAAATATGCAGGTAGTAGTTAAACCTACATGCCTCAAGAGTGTCAAAAACTCCTCATAGATAACAAACAATCAAAACATGCATAACTTCTCCTACTTAGGCAGCAATGGAATCCGAAGGTCTTGGATATGCCTTCAAACTTCCACCTTCCATGCTTTTCCGTTGAGGTACCTGAGCTCCACGACCAAAACTTTGAGTGTGCAGAGTTTTCTCAACTTGATTTTTCCTCTCTAAATCCTTTGTGGACTGAACTTGCTCAAGCACAGACACCACCGCATCCATAGTCGGCCGAAGTCTTGCCTCAGCTGATAGGCACTGGAGTGCAAGGGAGGCTGTTTTTTGGGCTCCGGCAAGCGAGTACTGCCCCTCGAGCTTGCTGTCCAAGATGCGGAAGATCTTGCGCTTGTTCGCGAGATAGGGCTTCGACCATTCGACAAGATTGTGTTCCCCTGATGGTAGGTTCTTGTCCAGCGCGCGCCTACCTGATAACATCTCTAGGAGGACAACACCGAAGCTATATACGTCGCTCCTCGCAGTCAAGTGACCTAACAATACAAAAAACAAGGTCAGTTGATCATCATCATTATTAACCTTATCATACTTATTTTGGGGCTATTAGGCATTCTCCAACCAAACTCCAAACGCATGAATGGCATCGCTCGCGAGCTCCAGTCGAACAACAAAACTTCTGGTATTTGGTTGCGGGTGAACAGTGCTTGGCGTTGCATTGTTCACCTGCGTTATTTTTCTGTCTCTACTGGATTTGCTGACGAAACATGCGAAAGAGGAGAAAGACGGTTACCTTCTGCGAAGGGCTCCAAATGGAGTTCGATTGAAAATGAATCACGCCATTTTTTAATTTCACTACATTTTGGAGTGAAAAAGGAGATTTTTCGGTTGGAGATGCCCTTATGAGCTTTTCTCCATGAATTCTTATCTCACAGTTCATGGTTGATGTCATTATTGCATGCAGAGAATAATGAACTGGGACCCAGAAAAAAGGCATCTTCTTAGAATACTTGTCAACCATGATAAGATTTAAATGGCAAAGCAACTCAGCAAGGAGTATGGAATAAGTTATTGGAAAAAATGGTCATTGAAGTCAAAGTTTTGAAGCAGTTGATGAGGATGGTCCACAAATGTAATTATATTTCATCTAGAACAGGTTGAACTTTTTATATCAAGTAGGCCATAGATGACAGAGATGCATGTAATGAAAAACAAAAATGAACCACAAAAGGCCTGCCAGAAATTGGATTTGTATTAATGGTTAATAGTGGATGCACTACTAGTATCTACAAATGGAATATCTAATAGAGAAGACAAGGTAAAAACTTACCAGTTGCAAGGTATTCAGGCGCTGCATATCCATATGTTCCCATGACTCTGGTAGATACATGACTCTTATCACCAGTAGGTCCATTTTTTGCCAACCCGAAGTCAGAAAGCTTTGCATTGTAATTCTGTAATCAAGGATATTGTCGAAAAATTAGCAATGATGGCGACATCACTGACAGGAAAGAAAGGTAGAAATTTGGCTAATAACTCCACATACTGAATCAAGAAGTATATTAGAAGTCTTAAAATCACGATAAATGACGCTTATTTCAGCGCCGTGCAGAAATGCGAGTCCTCGAGCAGCCCCGAGAGCAATCTTCATTCGAAGTTTCCAGGAAAGTGGTTGAAAACATGATCCTCCTGCTCCAACAATGTAAGTAGTTTAGTAATCACATATTCTGGATGATTTATGAGCTCTCTCAAAAGAATTATCTTATTTATTAACAAAAGAACCAAGCACTACATATTTTCATCATATCCATTCAAGCAAAAAGCATTCATCCATTAGGAAATCAAAGATCAAAAAATCATGAATGGCAACCATAAATAGCTTACTTCTAAACAGATGGTTCTCAAGACTCCCTCTTTGCAAAAATTCATAGGCCAGAAGGCGATGGTCATCCTCTAGACAGTAGCCAATCAGCTTGACAAGGTTAGGGTGATGAAGCTGGCCTAAATAATTGACTTCTGCCTGCAAATTTTTTTTTTAAAGTAAATTTTAAGATCAGATAATCAAAGGGATAATAGGAGATTAGAATATTCAAATAAATGAAAGGCTTACGAGCTGTTTGGTTACAACTAGGATTTATTAATCCAATTTTAATGATAAATATTAAGAGGATTAAAACCTGAAAACTGTTTGTCAATGCTATTGTTAAATCTTGCTAAATTCTGATAAATTGTTTGCCTATTTTTTTTTAAATTCAAGCTCAGAGGAGAGAGAGAGAGAGAGAGAGAGAATGTAAATGGTAGGATTCAACAAATCCTGGTTATCAAACTAGTAGAATTTAAAGCCCAAAAAATATGTTTGATAGGATTTCAGCTAAATCTTGGTTAAATTACACCTAAAATAGAAAACCAAACAGCCCCTAAAAATAATATTGATCATGAATTACAGCAAACTATCAAATAATTGCATCAAACTACTTACCAGCCATTCTCTATGACCCTGGAAACCTTCCGGGTTGAGCCTCTTTACAGCAATAACCATACCAGAGCCTGCTTTCGCCGGCGCAAGGGTCTGTTCATCAATCCAGCCCTTAAAAACAGAACCAAAACCACCTTCTCCCAATACACTGTCAGGCCGGAAATTTCTGGTTGCGCATTTGAGCTCAGTAAAGGTGAAACTTTTCACATTTGCTAGCTGCAGGATCTCTCCCTCGCTACGATGGGTTAAGGAAAAAGAAGCTGAAGAAACATAACTGCTTCCACGACTTAATCTACTAACATCCTTGCTTCTGGTCTTCGAGTTAGACCCTGGGCGCATCAGAATAATCGTAAGTTTCTATGTAAAAATCTCTTGCTACGTATATTAAAATAGTAGCATACTTGTCAAGTTCCAGTGCAAAGACTAGAACAAAACTTTAAATACAGAAAAAAAAAAGAAAAAACCTAATTTTAAAAGTTTTAGATATCTACCTGATGAAGGGACGCTGAATGCGGGGTTCACAGCCTTGCTATTTGGGCTCCAGCAGATTCCCATCTTAAGACCAGTATGTATTCACTTTCTCCTCTCCACTAATACCCCTTCTCCCAAGCTAAACCCCACAGTAGCACATTATAGTGTCTTCAATGCACAGCGGAGGAGCCGAAGGCGAACGAAAAGCAACAAGCAAGCAATTCCGTCAATGAATTGAGCTCTTACTAAAACCCCAGCTGATCATTCAGATAAGAAATCAAACGCAGCCCGAATCCGTTACCAAATTATCCAGAATCACGCCTTTGTCGCGATCCTTATCTCAAGAACGAAAAAGAGAGAAAGACCAAATCGCAAATGGGTAGCAAGAGTAAAAGACTCTCTCTAGGGTAATAGAGTTTCCCTGCTCCAGCTCCAGTTCACTTTCATCTCCGAATCACACTCCTATAGGGTTGAAGAGTTCACTGCTTCGATTCTTCCCTCCGCTTGCTGTCTCTCTGTCTCTCGCAGTGAAGCTCAAAAAACGAAGAAGAAAGGGTACATTAATGGCTGGCGCTTCCACCAACGGCCAAACTCCGTTCTAGATTTTTATTTTTATTTTTTATAAAATAGTTGGTCGGGTTTTTTAAGCTTTTAGCGGCGCTTCGTCAATGAATCGGCGCCGTCCGATCGGGGCGTATGGACCACGAATTTGAACCGTGCACGGGGACCACATGGTGGGGCCCTTCGTGGCTGCTAATTGGTGCAGTACGCAGAGAGGACCGTGGGGGTCAGGTCGGCCGGGTTATTGAACCGGATGGGGGCGGTTCGTTTTGGAGACGTCAGAGTGGCGTGGCTGCGGGGTTAAGTGACGGAATTCATGGGAAAGGGGCGAAGCCCGGCGCCGTGCGGGCGCCGCCCACGGGGCGGTTTGCGTGTTGCTTTAAAAAAAAACAAGAAGAAAAGGTGAAAAGCTTTTTCGGCCGGGCGGGCCACGTTTGTAAATAATTATAGAAAATTTTTGAATATTGCTTCATAATTTTTTAATAAAGTATTATATAAATTTTCATTTAATTTTAATTTATATGATATAAAATTTGGTTCATATTTGAATAGTTTTAGACCTGTTTCAAACGAACAATTATTACGTCCTCCGACCGGATGCAGAGAAACATCCGGTCGCAGGCAAAAATCCCGCGGTACCGAGGTGTACCGAGTTTTTTTAAAAACTCGGTACACCTCGGTACCGCGGGATTTTTGCCTGCGACCGGATGTTTCTCTCATTCGGTCGACCGAACCAAATAAAAACTCGTTTCAAACATGCTTCATACTTGCTCTAAACCCAATTAGAACCTAATTTGAATCTCATTCGAACCCAACGTTCAAAACAAGATGCGTCTACTTTTGATGAAAGTCATCCCAAACGAAATTAGCTTTCTTACGGCTTCTGAAAGCAGCTTTCTAGAATTTTGTACTAAAAAACTGTTTTAAAAAGTAGTGCAATAATTATCCCAAATAAAACCTTAGTCATCTCACTTGTACTGCATAAATTACTTCCATCCAATGATGCCTTACAAATATTTAAAAAATAAGTAAAATAGTAATATGTTTACCTACAATCAACAAAATAATTACCAGATTTACACATATTACCTAATATATATAATAATCTTACACACAAAATATACTTTTTATGAAGATATTTAACATAAAATCTATCATAAAATATTAAGATACAAATTATTTTTTTTAAAAAAATATTATATAAAGATAAGGATAAAAATAATCCTCTGACTCTTTATAAATGAGCAAAATGAATCCCGACTATTTTGTTGCATTTTTAAATAGGGATCTAAATTATCGTACAGAATGAATAATTTGATCCCTATTTAAACACGTAAAAGATCAAATTGATATGTTTATATAGTCTGGGACTATTTTGACCTTTCAAAATAAAATTAGGAATCAATTCGGTCCTTTTACGTGTCAAGTATTTTTACACCATTTAAAAAACCTATTTTATGTCTCATACTAATCAAAATATTCTTTTTTTATTTGGATATTTAGGGCAGCAAAAGCAAACTCACAAACACATCACATATGTAAGACTCAAACTTAAAATTTTTTTTATTGATAGTCAAAGCTCTCAGCCAACAGATTAAAATGAGTTGTCTGATCAAAATATTTTGACTAAAAAAATCACAAAATTACCCTCATAAATTGAATTCAAGCGACCAGCAACACTTGCATTTGAATATTTTTGCCATCTTTTGACCACTGCATGTCAATAATGGTTTTGTATAATACAGTTAGTCCTCCCAAGTCAAGTAGTCATATCAATTATGAGCTTTTTAAATTAATATTGTTGAATTTGTGACAAATAAAATTTCTTATTTTATTCGATGTAAAAACAATTAAAAAAACTTTCAATTAAGGATAAAAGCCCAATAAAAACTTATTATGGATAAAAAATCATTGCCTAACTGTATTTCTTAGGTTATTCAAAATAAGTATATAGTGGAAAATATTTTGATTTAAATTTAATTATAATGATATATATATATATATATATATATATATATATATATATATATATTATCATGATTATGTATATTAAATTATCATGATAAGTTATTATTTAAAAATAATATTAACTTATATATAATTGATAAGTTATGAATATTATTATTTAAAAATAAATTTAATGAATATTAAATTATCATGATTCAAAATTTCCCCACATATCTACAAAGGCTATTATTAAGGCTTCGTTTGGGATATGTTGCCGTTTTAAAGCTAATATCATGATATGTTGCTTTCTATCATGAAAGCTGTTTTAGAAAGCAACATATCATGATATTAGCTTTTTTTAATTCTAAAACAGCTTTCTAGTACAAAAATTTCTTGAATTAAAAAATTTTATACTAGAAAGCCGTTTTAGGAAGCAGTGTGAAAGCTGTCCCAAACGAAGCCTAAATCTATTTGCAGCTCAGTCAAAATGAGTAAATTAATTTTTTATATTATGTTTTATTAGTTTATTCTTTAAGTCAACATATCATGATATTAGCTTATTCTCTAAGTCAACAAATCATGTTTTGAAGGATTACTTGCCAAGAAATTTGAGGATGGTAGGGTTGAAATATGCATTTAATTTATTACTTTGTAATTTATTAATTCTAATACAATATTTATATAAATTAATAGCAAATTATTTTAGTGGGAAACCCCAAAAATTAATAATTATGCATATCTTTTTTTTAAAAAAAAAAACTTAAAATTTTTAATTATACAATCAAAAGACATTTTTTTAAAAAAGAAATTTGATCATTACATAAAACTTTAATTTTGACTATAATTAGTACACTCAAATCTATTGAAAATAAATTTAAGAATCTTGATGAGGAGAATTTGGACATTCATCATATGATGAAATTATTCTGTATAGTCACCGGGCGTCATTCAAAGACGAATTAGAAATCACCGTATCATTTTTTTGTTGTGTACTATAATATGTACTGGGTGACATGATGCATTCTGATTTGCATCCGAACGGTCCGATGCCATCACATAATAATTTCTCCATCATATGACAATAAAATATTTACATAAAAATCGTGTAAAAATTATGATATAAAAATTCAATATATAACAGTGAAGCATCATTGATGGAAATAGTGATATCAATAACATATACTGAAAATAGGAAGAAATTATTACATGTGGAATCCGGACGTAGCTTTTCATCTGAACTCCAATCACATGAAGACAAGTGAGTATTCTCTCTCTTATATACACTCTATATACAAGAGAGAAAAATTCAACGGTCTTCATGTGATTGTCCGGACTCCATCCGTAATGATTTTTTGAAAATATGAGATCACAAGACTAGATGTTAGTGAACCAATCTAATATTTTCTGGCAGTATTTTCACAATTTTCCATGTTATAAACTCATGCCTTATATTGCAAACCAAAATTCTACCCTCAACAGCTATTTTTAGAAGTAACTTGGATCTAAAAAACCAGGTCAAAACTATAATGGGCTTCAATTCTTCATCCCAATTATTATTTGCAGCAGAAAAATGCAACAGACCACTGACTAGCATTTGAATTGCTGAAAAAGAGATGAACAAAGCAGTTTCTTTACAATTGTAAATTTGATCTCCTCCATATACATGCCTTTCTCCTTTTCCATGGAGGATAAATGGGCATAAGCCTTCACTAATTTGAATATCTTTTCAGCAAGTAAAAGACATTGCATGCACAAAAAATACTGGAAGGCAGAATTCTGCCATCCAGTTTGTTCTATATTGTTCAACAAATATACATTAAAGGTGCAAAAATCATCAGCGAAAAATGTTGAAAGTTGGGAGGTTTGAAGCTTGTGTGGTCTTCATAATATTGTGATTTGGAGATAGATCCACAGGTATAATAAGTCTCGAAAAAACTTTATAATGCAGAGATAAGAAGACATCATACAACAATTCCTTTTCAAATCTTATTTGGGGGCTTTATATTACACACTGGTTTGCCTCCATAATTGACTCTGGATCAACTTTATTCAACCTGCAAAGAAAGACATTTAATAAGCAAATCACTTACAGTGTCCAACAAACTTGCGTATATTAGAAAAAGAAAATCTAGTTCCATATTGCGACTCCACTTCCTATTTAGGGGCTGTTTGGTTGGAGTTGGATGAAAAACGAATATAAAGTAAAATAAATGTGGTGGAAATCTTTTTTTTTTTTTCATTTTTAGGTAAATTAAACTTATCCAGTTTTGAGCGAGAATAATTTACATCGCAAACAAGCTCGCTTAATTACCGCCACCACCCATCGGCCACCACTGTCACCACCGGCCACCGCTGTAGCCACCAATCGGCTGCCAACCACCACCACTTCCAACCACCGGAACCACCGTCAGCTGTCAGGACCCGTCGTCAACCGCCTCCACCCACCTTTGTCTGCCGACACATATTGAGCAGCAATACTCAGCTAATAAGTTGCAATTGTTTTGCAAGCTTATTTGAACAAATTTGAAGACAGTTGAGCTCAATTAGCAGTTATGGATATCAGCTTTTCTTTTTCTTTTTTACTTTTTGTTTTTCGCACACACAACATTTAGCTAGTCTATAGAAATGCGTATGTTCATTTATAAACTTACCTATAGCTACTAGTAAGTTAATAGAAAGATTATCTGCTTAATTAGAAGTTTGAGCTTCATTAAATACATTATTTAAACTTTAGTTGAGTGTTTTAATAGGTTTGTTCATTTCCATCAACCAGCTTAACTAAATGGATTGGCATAATTGTTAATGTTTGTGACTGTCAAGTCCAAACTAATCAATTTCAATGATTGTACAATGCCCAATCAATGGTTAAACTCAATGGAAAAATAGCTTTTCCAAGCTTGAACAATTTTCTTTAAGCTACTGAAGCTCATAGATCGAATCGAGCTTGATTAGTCCTTAGTAATCCAAAGTTGGATAAAGTTTTGATCAGCTCAAATGCAATCCTAACAGAAACTAATCATGAAAACAGAAAGCTGGAATGATATCCAGTAAGATAAATTGCACAAGTTCCTCTCATCCTCTGAGAATCCTAAGAACTAAATAAAAATCATCGTTCTAAGAGCCTAATGAGTAGTTCATGGATCCTAACCAAGTCTCATATGTGCCTCACATAAAAGAAGGCTAAAACAAAAAACCATCCAATTTTAAGCACAATATATCGGTTAATAAAATATTTTGCAAAGTGCCTGGATAGAAGACCTTAAGCATACTAAAAAATATCTACTGAAAAATTGATAGTAAATACTTGAAAAGTAATGAATACTATCAAAACGCGTATTAATGAAAGTATAGATTCACATAAAGGGGAAGCATCATATACACATGTAAAAACATATGAGCAATACCTAAGCAAATTCATTAGATAAATGATTGAAAAGAAATGAATACTATCTAAATGTGTATTAATCGAAAGCATAGATTCACATGAAGGGAAAGCATCAATATACACATCAAAATACATTAGAGATACCCAAGCAAAGCAATCAAACTTTTAAGCAAAAAGAAGAAAACAACGCCCTCAGTTTATTGACAAGAACAAAAAAAAATGATCAAGGTAAGATTCAAATTAAACTTACAATTTCTGCATTGGATCACACAAAACTTTACGTGAGAAATCTTGCTTTTCAAACCCGCAAGAGTATCCATTGCTTCCTTCCCTATATGCTCAAAAACTGCATATTAGTAGGACTAGAAGAGCTCTTGTTAACTGCCAAGCTTGATATTTTGGTATTGCTCTCTAAGTTTGCCTCTTCCATGGTAAAATCAAGTTGCTTCTCAAGTGATTTGAAAGCTGCCTTTCTCTTGGACCGTAACTGATATACTGGTGAAAAATTTAAATTCTTTCCATAATCTAATGAACCACCAGAAATGTTAAGAGGACTTGAAAACAATTTTGATAGTTTACTAGTCGATCCTTCTTTAGGAGTACAGCTTTCGTGTATTCCGGTTTCATTTGTATGCATGGTTTCAGGAGGAAGAGGTATATGCACTTCTCTTCTCCTTTTTATTATGGATGGAGTGTTTGGAAAACTTCTAGCTGCACTTTTTAAGATGGATTCGACACTTGGTTGGCAAGATTTCTGAATATTCGTAGGGGAAGGGGTTGAACAGCTAATGGGTGAAGAAATAATCACATGATCTGATGTTGGTTGCATTGATCTGTCTCCAAAAAATAGAGACGAAAAGGCAGCAGCACCAAGATCTTCTAATTGAGGTGGTTTATAGCAGAGAGAGCCAATGTTATCAGGAACTGAATAGTGTACAGTTTCCAAAGGTTCCTCATTCCGGTGAACATCTCCATTTAATCTACAGGAATCTAAATTTGCTGCAGAGTCGGATCTATTCTGTACATGATTGATTTCGGAGGCCCTTGTTTGGCAATCACGGGCATCAGAATTATCAGATAGCCTTGCTGCTACATCCAGTGTGGCATTTAATTCTAAAACTTGTGAAGATAGTGTAGATACCCCATCCTTCTGGCTTTCTGCTTTAGGCGTCTCCAATGGCAGACTACAAGGAATAGTTAAACAATTTTCTAATACAGTCTTGCTACTTATATTGAACTCTTTATCATAGCAATGAAATAACTGCCTATCACCAGTGTTTGATGCGGCTTTGGTAACATTCCGAAAGTTTGTCATGGGTTGGGAAACATTCCGAAAGTTCGTCATTGGTTGGGCAACATTCCGAAAGTTTGTCTCGGTCTTGGCAACAGTCCGAAAGACGGGCTTCTGCACAGGTGGAAATTTACCCGTTTTCACATAAACCTCAGACCTTTTTCTTAAGGAACTGTTCCAGTGATTCTTAATTGAGTTGTCGGATCTAGATGCAAAAGGGAGAATTAGCTGAGAAAATCAATACAAACTAGGAAGTACAGTAACTTGTCAGTCTAGAAAGATGAAGATAACCCCTCCAACTAGATGAATCCAAAGCACAATCAAAATAGCATATTGGTCTATGAACTGGCTCTGCTTCTAAATAAAATAAAAGCAAACAGAAACAATTATGTTACAAGAAGCCCAGGCAACAAAACGTAAGATGCATATGTTCCGTGGAAAAAAGGTAGCTTGACTAAGACAAGTAAATGAAAATTATATGGAAAGAAGAAAATGTAAAAAAGGTTTCCTTCTTTGGACCCGATTATGTCCGCATCCCACGTAAACCAAGCTCTAACTCAAAAGAAATAGTGCCACCTACAAAGCATGCAATTTTCCGACGCGCATTTTACCGGCGAAAAAATTTCCGCCGGGATTTTGACCATTTTCCAACGAAAATTGTCGCCGAAAATCAGCTGCTTTCCTGTAGTGGCATGCCTTTAAATAGGATAGGCTTGCAAAGCTAAATGATTACATATTAGAAGGATAGTCAGAGTTGCATCTATTAAAAACAAGAGTTAAATATAGTTAAGAGGTTTGAACAAGCACATCATCAAAAACTATCATCCTCCTTATCCCAAACTATTTTGAATACGTTTTCTATCCCTCATTGCCAAACCACTTAATTCTATCTTCAATAGAATGCCACTTCACCTTTTCTATAATACATTATTGTATAAATTAACCTTCATAATTTTTGCGCACATCAATCTCAATAGTCTTATTTTTCACTAAACTTAAAATCAATAACATTTTTTTACAATCCAACATTTGGATCTATGCCACATTGACAACTTAATTGCAGTTTTATAAAATTTATATATGAGCCTTGACGACATCCCCATATCACATTTATTGAATTTGAGACTTCATTCTAAGAAGCCAGATTCTTCCACCCAAGTTACTTTGATTTGGGAAAGTTTTGGTGCATGCAAACTCTCAGGTCCATTTCAATGGTGAAATGAGCAAACAGCTAATGATTTTAAAGGACTAAAACAAAATCTCCATTTTATTATAATTAGTGATGACCTTCATCAAAGCTTCTATAAAGGATGATTAAATAGAGAGCAATAAGTTAAGAAATAGTAGCAAATTAATAGTATTTACTATCTTGATGGTACCAAGATCTTTTGTGATGTATACCTAACCAAGCTTTGGTTTTTAAAAACAATTTTCTCCCTCATTAAGATATTTTTTGACTCAAAATTATCTCTCTAAATCTTTATTATAAACCCTGAAGGTTGATATGGTGAAGGATCTTCCATTGTTAGAGTTTTTGGTTCTTCTCTAGAGTCTTGACGAACTATCTTTTAAATATTTAGGTCTTCCTTTGAGCATTAAGTTATGCAAAATGACCTTTCCGACTCCTGTTACTGGCAAAATCCCAAGAAAGCATGCTCCCTAGAAAGGCAAATTCCTTTATATGGGTGGGAGAATTGTTCAAATTAATTCCATTTTATAATCAACACCTTTGCAATTCTTTTCTTTATTTTGAATTCCTAAATGGATTATTAACAAAATTAACAGCATAAGAAGTTTCTAGTGGAAACAAAAATAATGAAGAGATCTATCTTGGTTAACTGGAAAACTCAAAATTTTTGGCTGGTCTAGGGTTAAAGATCTCCGTTTTATGAGTATTACTCTTCATTTAAAATGGATTTGAAAATATCTTCACAAGGAGTCTATTATTTATCATATAATATCCAAAGTAAACATTTGAATAGCATTACTCCTATTTACTTTTCGAAGAGCAAACATCCATCTCTAGCTTTGTCAAAAGATGACAGGATAGATTCTTAACCTTTCTTCCATTTCATCTCTTCGAGCATCAGTAATGGAATAAAGGCATAAAGTATGATTATGTAAAGATGTTTGGATTCACAATGCAACTATAGCTATGTTTCATCCTCATCATTCAAGATGGATTGGAATTCTAAATATGCAATTCAACAAAAGATATTTTCTCATCTTCTGTTTATTGGCATCTTCACCATAAAGGGATCACTCCATATCATATGACTAATGATATTTCTGATATTCATTATAAATTGAATGGGACTAAATTGAGCTTAAACATTGACTCCCAAGTGGTTGGCTCTATTTCATGTCTTCACAATTAGTTCTTTATATTATTCTTGAATAAAAGATGGTATTATTGCTTCTTATAATTTTATCAAGGTTTAAAATTGCGTAAATAAGCCTCGAGGCGTTTTTCGTCCGTGAGGCAAGGCGTAAGCCTCGAGGTGGTGTGAGGCATAAGCCTCACAGACGAAGATTTGCGTAAATGAGAATTTAAGGGTTTTAGCAGGTAAATAACAGTAAGAGTCTATCATACAATAAAAACATCTAAATAACAAGTAAAATTACTGTAAAACAATAAAATAGATGTATTATATGCATCACATAGTATAATTCAAAGTACATAACCACAAAATATAAGTCTATCAAAACTCCCAAAGTACAAATAAGAAATAACATATAAAATCCAATCATGTCCATCACTAAATGGGTCTTCAAGGGAATATTCTTCTCCAATTGTATCTATGAATGTCATATATTCATCATCTTCAATGTTACTCATTTTTTTCTTCCTTGTTCAATAAGAATGATCATTGTCATGTTAATTATCTACTTGATATAAATATAATATAATAGCATATAAGAAGTTGTGGAATACCTTTATTTGGTTGTTGTGTTGCAGAACTGGTAGATGTGTGTGGTGTGGTACTAATGGATGTTTCCACTTGATCTGCTTCGCCTCTCAAGACATCCACGCTTAGATCATCTAGCTACAGATCTGATAATGGTACATCTATCTCATTATCTATGAACCACTCATTATCAGATGCTACATCATCACACACCAACGGGTCTCATCATCCTTCAACCCCTTATTCCTCAACCTCCTATCTCTCAACCTCTTGTTGTGCATAATATACATAAGGGAGTTCATTTTAAGTGTTGAAAGTCGATTTCTTCTTTTTGTTTGCACTTGACTATATGTACTCTAATTTCGCTCACACCCAGAAGAAGAACAAGTGAGGCCCAAAACTCTAACAGCAAAACTCTGTAACTCAGGGGTGGAATCACCAAATTGGATCCACCATTCAACTATTTTCAAGAAAAGAAATGATAATCATAACATATTAAAGTGTTATGCATGTACATGGAATGTGCCTTCAACCATCTCCCATACAACCCTACAGATCGCAACATATTGAAGTAGGCCGGCGATGTCGCAATATTAAATGGAATGGCATTCTCAAAAAAAAAATCTTCTACTGTCCATGCAAACCTGACGTCGACCCTCTTTGGTACCAGCTAGACCTGTCAATATTGGACCCGACCCGAAAACATGACAAAAACCCGACCCGAAAATTTCGGGTTTGGGTTGACCCGAACCCGAAGCGGGTCGGGTTTGGGTCCAGAAAACCGACCCGTTTACAAAAACGGGTCGGGTTCGGGTTGACCCGGAAACCCGGGAATAACCCGAAATAACCTGGAAAAGACCCTGCCCGTATTGCCTGCCCCGGGTTTCCCGCCTGCCCGCCCATCCGGATGCCCGCCTGTCTGGTTTGTCGCGTAGCACGCGTGGCCGCGTGCATCGAGCCGCCAGGGCCCATGTGGCCATGTCGCATCGCAGGTTCGTGGCATCGCACGCCACGCCAGCCTGCCGCCGCAGCACCGCCGGCCTCCTCGAGCTCAGTTGCCAGCTGCCACGTCGCCGCACCAGCCTGCCGCCGCTCAGAGCTCTGTTGCCAGCAGCCAGCGCCCATGTCGCACAGCTGAAGCTGCCTAAACGGGTCGAGTCGGGTTGACCCGAACCCGAAGCGGGTAGGGTTCAGGTCCAGAAAATCGACCCGTTTGCAAAAACAGGTCGGGTTGACCCGAACCCGAATAGTGTCGGGTCAGTTTCGGGTTCGACCCAAACCCGACCCGTAACCCGAAATTGACAGGTCTAGTACCAGCCGCAGGCATCATCTGTGCTTGTCCTATATCCTCTCCTGGATTAACCATATACTAGTCCATATGACCACCTCTATTATGTATAGTGGAGGAAGAGCCCTTTCCACTCTCGCTCCCGTAGTAAGTACCATGTTCGACCCTTTCATCAAATTGCTCATGTTGTAAATGTTTAGTCTGGTACTCTTCTTCATGTAAGCAGTAATTTCCTCTTTCACCTGAGCCGGATAAGTGTTCCTTCATGCGAGTAACTCCCCCCTTCACCATCTTATCACAAAAATTACATTTTAAATACACATGTCTTTTCACCACCTCCTACATCAACTTGCACACTATATTTCCAAGAAGGGTCACGCCGCAATGACGTATTTGTCTTTTCATTGCCCGTAACCATGTTTCCTAATTCACAAATGCGAAAACATACAAAAAATCTCAAAAAATAGAAAACTCTAGATTTTCTATAACTTGGAAAAACTTTCCTTAAACTAAAAAAAAAAACCCTAAAACCAAAAGTAGAGTGCTTGTAGAGTGCGGACGGACCCTATAAGCTCACCGACGTGAGGTGGCGCCGGCGGGAGAGGCGGCAAAAAGCGAACCCGAGCGGAAGCTTTGCGAACGGAACTGGGCTTGCCGGAGGATTTTTGTTCGGTTCAGTAGAGCCGAATGGAAGAATAGAAGAAATAAGTCATTTTAAGTAGGTGGGACCAGATTTTAAGAGGTGTGCGCCTCACATGCAATTGCGCAATAGCACCTTAGAGGAAGCCCATGAGGCATAAGCCTCACCTGGACCCAAAATTGCTTAGGCAATGAGGCTCTTGGGGGCTAAATTGCGCAAAGGCGCGCCTTGAGGCACGCCTCTAATTGTGCAATTTTAAACTATGAATTTTATCTATAAGGCCTTGGGCCCTTTGAAGATAACTTTCTTTGGGTGGCATCTTGTTTTGAGTATCTTTTGTAAACATCTCCATAGCAATACAAAAATCTGAACTCAATACATATGCCAAGATACCTATCCAATCTTAACATTAGGAGTTATATTATCATTTATACCTCCATTATCCTTCATGATAGATCAAAGACTATCACACATAAGTATCATAATATCTTTTAATAATATTGAATGATAAGTATTAGCATTATGTTCACTAAAATTATCTAGCATATACTCAACATTTGTTCTGTTAACTCTTAAGGCCAACATCTTTTAAATATTTCCTCTTTTATTTTCCCTGCCTTCTAATTAAAACTAAATCACTTGCAAAAAGCAAACATTCTAAACATCATTTAGCAAACTAAAGAGTTCTCGAGCATCATCTTGCTCAAGCTTTCCTCCGTTCAGACCATGATCTTAAAGAGAGCACTACAAATATATTGAAGTCAAATATTGGGTCTAAGAAATTAGGAGGGAAAGATTAAAGAGAAACTAATTTAAGGAAAGTTGAAGAGAGGAAGATAAGTTGAAGAGACAAATCAAGAAATTAAGAGTTAGACTCACTTTCTTCTATATTTCATAAAAAGTGGTTTGAAAGATGATCCTAAAGAAGCTCCTTAATGTGTTTATATGGTATTTATTATCTTCTAATGGGATCCCCTCCTATGCACTAGGCTCTCTCAGTGGTCCTTGAGAACCCTTTTCATGTTGATCCACACATGTCGAATAGATGGAGAGATAAATTCTACTTTCTAATGGAGATATCGGCAATTAAATTTTATAAATATACTCAAATGAGCCATCAACACAATATTTTACTAAAAGGAATCATGTAGTCAATATTACGGACATTTCTTCCTTCAAAAACAATGCCCTTATGTGCAAAATAAAATTTAAAAAAAAAAAAAACAATGCCCTTATGTGCATGTATAGTGCATGCATTTTAAATTTTGAAGAAATCTTCAACCACTTTCATGTTGATCCACACATGTTGAATGGATAGAGAGAAAAATTATGCTTTCTTGTGGAGATATCGGCAATTAGACTTTACAAATATATGCAAATGAGCCATCACCACAATATTTTACTAAAAGGAATCATGTAGCCAATATCACGGGCATTTCTTCCTTCAACAACAATGCCCTTGTGTGCATGAATAGTGCATGCACTTTGAATTTTAAAGAAATCTTAAACCATTTTGAGGGTGTCCCACCCACATGTTAAGCCATGCCATTAGCTTTAATTGTTTCAAGTCCCATTCTTCATTTGAACTTATTAAACCTTTGAAACCAATATAATGAGGTGAGTAAGGCCCCAACCAGCTATTAGTACAAACCATTCACCGGGTGCCTGATAGGATTATGCCATGCCAAGCTACAGAGTGGTTGAACTAATCAAGTAACCCAAGCTGATTGTATCCTTTTAGCTCAATTTCCCGATCTAGACCCTCTGTCCTTCTATTCTTGCCAAATGAGTCCAAACCTAACTCATATATACGACACAAATTCATATTTTTATGCTCATAATACCAATTGGAACTATTTCAAATGTTATTTTAATATATAATAAAAAAATTCATTTAATGTGAGTACTATTACTTAATGAATCATTTTCTTACTGTCTAGAGCATCAACTGGAGAGTTGCATAGGAATCCTTGGTCATTGCTAAGTTGCTTTCAAATTACCTAAGATTTTTGCATCATGATCATCTTCAAGTTATTAAATGATTAAATTAAGATCAACCGTCTAGATTTTCCAGATGGCTGTTTCATGATCTAAAAATAAGTAAGAATAAAATAATATGAAATTTAATTGCGGGAAACTATCCATTCACCCATCCATCCATCCATACCTCGTTATCACATTTATCATACAAGGTAAAACCTCTTATTACTACTTACTCATTTGGCACTTTCTGATTGGAAAATGATATCTAACAGGTTAAATATGAACCCTTTAGGGGTTTCAAGATTATATATGAATAAATGTTATAAGTTATCATAACTAATGAAATGTACTCAAGATATTGAATGTCTGCATCATGACTCCAGTTTCAAATCCCACTTTCTTCTTTCTTTTTGTTTGTTACAGAGCTTAATTGTTTTGTTAGTCTTAATCCAATGACTAATCAATAACTAAATTTAAATCTACACTTCTACAACAATGTTGCCTAAAAATCCATTCACTTAAAATCATGGCAATATATTGATAACATAAACTATGAATAACTAAACATCAGGTAAATTTTTACTGATCAACAAACTCCTTTATCTATAATAGAGATAGCATGTGAAAATAATCTTTAAACATAACTTAAAAGTCATTTGAAAGATCAACCATACCATTTAATAAGTAGATTAGTTAAATTTGGTGCACTAGAGCTACCCATACCATTACCATAAAACTAGTAAAACTTTGTTGAGCATGAAAAAAAAATCTTATTCGATGGCATGACCTGCCTAACGAAAATCCAACTGCTAAGTTTCAAATTACAAGAATCTCATTAGTAACCATTAAACAAACAGAGAATAAATTGATGTCATGGAAATAATAGCCATTAAGAAAAGCTTGCTAGAGATTAACCCAGATGAATTCATAGAAAAGAGCAATAGAAATAGAAAAATAGCTAGAAGGAATGGGAGAAAGCTGTTGACCTCCATATATATTCCCTAATTAATTCAAGTACGCACGACAAAGTTTGCGGACAATTGACTCAACGCCAAGACAAATAGACTAAAAATGCGACATGGCATTAAATCACTCACAAGTCATCCATTCATGAAACGAACCGCACGCCATCGTGTTCGAAACAACGAAATTATCAAAAAAGAACCTCTAGCATTCCATTCAGTATAACCACAGTTGAAAATGACGGACTACGAGCATGACATTGCGCAAAATCGCTTGAACATTGTCTGTTCACGGCGTCATCCAGAACGTCAAAATTACTAAGAAAGAACATCTATATTGTCAGGGTTCCGTACAGGAGAAATAACAAAAAAGTCCATACGTGCATGCAAAATGAAGACAAAACTCGACGAGCATAAGAGACAAAAATTCAATGAGTGAACTGAAGCGCATTTAAAATTATTTATTATAATTATATTTTAAATTTCTATTTGAAATTAATACTTTAATATTTAAAGTAAATAAATAATATAAAATTAATTTTTTGAATATTTAGTACATGTGCTCCTATCCTTTTGCTGCAGCAAAAGGCTAATTGCCCTTTTTTAATTATTAAAAAAAAAAACTAAATATCAGGCTAAATACCAAAACCTAACTCTCATACTCACATTCCCTCTCTTTTTCACATTTACCCATGCAACTCCCTCTCCTCTTCCTCCTTCAGCCACCTAAGTCGATCGCCCCTTGGTCACCCAACATCTGTCGTTGCCAACGCCCCTTGAGTGCCTAGAAACAGGCGTCGACCAACCTTAGCCCATCAGCCGACCACCTGCCTGCATCTACCCACCGCCATATATAGTATAGTGTCTAGCACCACGGACTGCCCTAGCCATTCAACCATTCAACCCACTCCCTCTCCCTCTCCCTCTCACCCCATCTCAATCTCTCTATCTCTCCTCCCTCTTTCTCTAAAGAGAGAAAGTTATTTCTCTACCTCCACCTCCCTATATCTCACTCTCTATCTCTTTCTCTCTTTAAACAGGAGTGATTTGATCTCTCGCTACCCCCCCCCATTTTCTCTCACTAAACAATGAGAGAAGTCCCTCTTTCTTTCTCTAAACTGAGAGAAAACCCTCTCAAACTCTCTCTCTATAAATAGAGAGAAAGCACTCGTCTCACTCTTTTTCTCTTATTAAAAGAGAGAAAATCTCTCCCATTTCTCTCTTAAAAAATACCAGAAAAAATTATCGCATTTGCTTGGAAACAGGCTTTGTTGCCATCAACTTCGCCAACACTTTAGTGCACGCAAATAAAAAATGCAACTTAAAAATCCACAAAACACCATTGGCAATGCATTTGGCGCAGCAAGTGAGAACCCCAAACACACTTATCTTAGCATGCAGGTGAAAACTCGTTGGCGATGTTCGCGATGTGACAGATAAGCTTGCAAAAACCCAGTTGGTGAAGCATTTGGGGATTAACAAGCAGGACCCATACACAATTTTCTTAGAGTTGCAAGGGAAAACTTGTAGGTGACTTTTGCGACATAGTGGAAATCCTATTTGAGGTGCATTTGGCACAACGCGTGTTGAGAGAAATCTGATCAAGATCTTTTATATCCTACAAGCCAAAGAAATCTTTTCACTTGGCAGGCCAATTTCTACGAAGAAAAAAACAAACCTTTCCAAACAACCAAAATATTTAATATAAAATAGGAACAAAGATCTAAACAAGAATGAAGATTTAAAACTTACTCTCAATAACAAGAATTGGCAGCAATGGCTAATACTGTTGACAGCGCCTGTGACTCCAAAATGCTCGTGGAAAAATGTTTATTGAATTCCTTCTTTTAGAGGACTTCACAAGAAATACATGACTTAAAACTACCTGTACTTTAGTTTTTCATTTCAGCAAATGTTTTATCAATAAGATAAATTGGGCTGGACAAATAAATGACAGTTTCTATTAAGAGTTTTAGATCTTGTAGTTCTTAATTCTGACAATATTGAATACGCACCAGTCAAATGTGAAAACTTTGGTTTAAACAGAATACCTCACAATAACAAATATAAAACAGATAAGATCAAAGATTCAATACCTTCCAGGTAACATCTTCGCAATTTCAGCCCACTTATTCCCATATTGAAGGTGGGCTTTCATAAGCTCCATCTCCTCCTCAGAAGTCCAAGCATCTTTCCTTATCTCTGGGTTTAAATGATTATGCCACCTTTAAAATATTAAATCATCAGTAAGTTGAATCTAGAAAGAAAATGGTGTGCGAAAGACAGATTTCACTTTTCATGGAAACATTAGCAAACAGTTCGTGATGAACATTTTCTAAAGGAGATTGGTATACTTACCCCGCCCCTAACCCTTGAAGAAAATACTGATAAAACCTCACAAATTCATGCTATTTCTAGTGGAGATAAATGAATAGTGGAATAATCAGCTAGGCTGTGAGTTTATTTGATGAGGACATCGTCAGAGATTTCGACACAGGTACCATCAGGAGACGCCGGAGATCAACGGCCACGATCATGAGTTTTATTTTGAGTCATTTTATGTAGTAGTTTATTTGATTTTTATGTTTTTCCATTTTTGCCCTTATGGGTAATTAGTCGTTATTGTAGCCCGAGGTGCATTTTAGTCTTTTGCTTTCTTGTCATTTTGAGGCCTATTTATATGGCACTTTTCTTATGTAAGAGTTTAGTTTTTTGATGAAATGAAAATCTACTTTGTGTTCTCTTTGTGAGTGCATCTCTCTCTCAAATCTCTTAGTGAGTTTTGAGAAGAGCTAGATCTCTTTGTGAGTTCTAAACCTTCTTCTCCATTATTTTGTGATCAATTGGCGGGGAGATCAAGGTGAATCCGTGGCGTATTAATCCCAAGAAGAATTACTCTTCCTTTCCTCCTTGGATCCTTGCCGCCGACCCTTCCCCTAGCCTTCCGCCGACCAACCCAGCACCCCATCCCGCCGGCCAGAAAATCATCCACCAGCCCGCCGTCCACCGTGGAGCCCTTGCCGCCGGCCACCCTCAGCCTTGCCGCCGGCCACCCGTGCAGCCTTGCCGCCGGTTCTCCTCTAGCCCACAATTTGGATTTTGAATTCTCAGCCCTAATGAATTCCCTAAATAAGTCCAATTAAATTCGGACATTAATTATGGGGAGTTACAATTTTGAAATTCAAATTCCCTCTTCATTATATTTCAATTAGGGAGTTACATGAAACAATCAAAATCTGAAATTAAAAATCAGATTTTGATTAATTTCTAAGTTTTAATTTCAGCTTTTATTAAAATCCTGAAATTAAGACTAGTGGTCCCCACCTACTTAAAACCTCAATGCCACCTCACTTCCTACATGGCCGGTCCCTTAATGGCCCATTCTCTCTCTCCTAATCACCTTAATAACTCCACAAATTCAGCCCAACTCCTCTCCCATTGCCGCCCCTCTCTCTCTCCTTGGATTAATTGGAAATTCAAATTAAATCCCTCTCCTAAACCACTAAAATCTGAAATTTATTTCAGATTTCCTGCATTTGCCTCTTAGCCCCCACCATAGCCGACTCCCCCCCTCTTCTCCTCTTTTGCTTCAACAAGTTGTCGGCTCAAGGTCTCAAGAAGAGAGTTCTCCACGTCCATGGATGGCCGATCCCGACTTCGACCATAGCTTCGTCTTTGAAGATCAAGGAAGAATGTGTAAGACGTTGGGTGCTCACTAGTCATCCCATGGACTATCCGCCACCGGCTACCACTCCAACGGACTACACTTTGTGCGCCATTTGTCTCCTAGTGACATCGCTCGGTTGTTCTCAATCTTCCCCCATTAAAAGTGCCACCAACAAGAGAGTGAGTGAGAGACCCAAGGTGAAAGTTCTATTTGTTAATTGTGGATTATTGTTTATCCCCATAACATTACTCTCAAATTTTATGTTGTCAATTTGATATTGTCCAGTTAATCTAATTGTAACCGCATGCCTTAATTTCGACTTGATAATTCTGAAACCTAACTTGGGTAAGCATTAATTCTATAACTAGCAAAGCTTTAACCATCTTATATTAAAATCCCCAAGCAGTTCTTGTTTCCATCGCATGTTGTTTCACATCATTATTTGGCATTGTTCTCACAATTGTAACAATAATCATCCAAGAATTTTGCCAAAAGCGTAACACATTGTCAGAAAACATCAAAGATGTAGAGAAAAAATTTCACAATAGACAGATCAATATTTAGTAGTCTTGGTTAAAAGGATACTAACATCAACTAAACAACCATGAAAACAAAAATTAAATATGAAAAATGCTCCAACTTCATATGCAAATCTCAAAATTTAATTTATTGAAAACACAAGATGGTGCACTAAGACGTGCAAAGTGAAATCACTTTCGGGTTTGATCCAAACCTGACCCATCAATCCTTTTTGACACCCCTAATTATTGCAACTAGATAAGACTCCATGGTTTTTCTCCTCTACATTTTCTACGTAAGAAAATTATAGTCTCCTACAGCTTCTTCTGTACTTGCCAGATTTTTATACAATGCTAAGATGTTAAATTCTAACTCTAATGAGAAAAATTTTCTAGCACGTAACACTAATATTACTGAATATTCTTCCCAACAAAACTTAAACCATTCCCCTTCTACATAGATCAACATATAAGAAAAGTAAAAGGGGTAAAGAGGTCGGAGTTCCATATAAATTAATACATAGTAAAATCAAGCGCCTGGTTATTTTTTGTCATGCATCTCATTTAAAGTTTGAAACATCAAAATAGTACCTCTCTCTGCATTGTTTTCCAATTCTCCCAGGAAGAGATCCTGCAATTACAGACCATTTTGTGGGCCCATACTTAGCAACAAGTTCCATGATGATGTTATCTTCCTGAATAAAGACAGAAAAATTAGAACAAAAACATATTGTGAATTACTACTACTTGAACAATCACTAAATTGGACAATGATCTAAAGATAGACCTCTGGAGTCCATGGACCTTTGATAAGTTCCGGATTAAGAACCTTTTGCCAACGATGAAGGCATTGCACTTCAGTCCTACCCGGAACAGATTCAGCTGAATAAGAAACAAGAAACCAATTACCAAATCATAATCCTAAAACGCATGCCACAGGATACAAGTTATAAAAGATAAAGGTTAGTAATTATAATCTTGTAATCAGAAATTGCATCCATAAATAGAGAATTTAGCTTGTAAAATAGCATTGTACTATTTGTCATTAAAATCTAGGGGTGCAACACAAAAAAAAAAGGAAACATATACACAAACACTGGCTTTGACCATCTTTAGAAGGTATTTGGCCTTTATGAAAAAATCACCTAGCCTTTTTTTTTTTAAATAAGAAATCCAGCATTGAAAATAAGCATTCGCAATGTAATCAAAGAAGTAGTGTCATGTAGAGAATTTCATATGACAGTTTTATCCTTTTTAAGCTTGCATATTCTAAAAAAGTACATAACTAAATCTTAGATCAGTTAAAATCATGGCCAACTATTCTATGTTACGCATAGAAATGCAACTTTCAAGCCAAAAACACACATGCAACTACAATTTCCCCCACCACAACTACTACATTCTACTTCCCCGACTCTTGGCCGGCCACTCCCTTGATGAATGCTCTGCATTCATTTATGCATTGGTCGAACCTCCGCATCATATTTTCACAGGAAAAAGATTCGCCTCTACATGTAAAACTCTCTATGGTCTGCACCACAGGAAAAAGATTCCTTTCGGGTCTCAACTGCTTGAGACCTGAAACTCTATCAGGAAAGGCAATCCTTTTACTCAAACGTGAGGCATCATGATTCGTTGCTTTTTCTCATCTTCAATCTTATTTTATGCATCTTCCTCCAATATTTTGAGGTTTGTCTTGAAATTATACTTGGCCTAATTAAGATCTATAATCTTTCTTGATTCTTTTCTATTCGTGAAATCTTAATTAACTTTATGATATTTAGTTGTTATTAAGCGATCAAAACATTTATATCCTACATTCCTCAATAGTAGAAATTGCAAATTACATGGCCTGCTTTCTAGAGCAATTTGCATGTTGAATTTCATCTCACCTATCAACAACAATAGCAAGCCTTTATCCTATTATGTGGGGACAGCTACATGAATCCTTTTTCACCATTGTGTTATGTTAAGAGTCAAATTCTCATCTAAATCTAAAAAAGAAAGGTCATTTCTAATATTTTCTAATCAAGTCTTTTTAGGTCTACCTCTACCTTTCTTAACATAAGAAAAATCTAATACATCTACTTTCCTAACTGGGTCATCAGAAGGCCGCCGTTTTCTGAGACCAAACCATCTATGGCGACTCTCTCTAATCTTATCTTCCATTGGAGCTGCTCCAACCTTTACATGTATATGCTCATTTTGTATCATGTCTTTAAGAGTAAAGCCACTCATCTACTTGAGCATTTTCATCTCTGTAACACTTAACTTTATATTATGTTTATCTTTTAATGGCCAACATTATGCACCATAAAACATTGCAGGTCTCACTACCATCTTATAGAATTTTCCCTTAAGTTTGAGAGTGACTTTTTTATCACACAACAAGTCCGATGCATTCCTCCACTTCAACCATACAACTTGAAATCTACTAATAATATGCACCTCTATTTCACCAACACTATGACCCAAGATATATAAAACGAGTGCTCTTATTAATGACTTGATCGCCCAAAGTCACATTCCTCCCACTAGATCTATTATTACTAAAATTACACTTCATATATTTAGTTTTAGATTTACTCAAAAGAAAGCCTTTAGACTCTAAGGTTGACCTCCATAATTCAAGTTTACCTTCAACCCCATCTCTAGTCTTATCAACAAGAAGAATATCATCAGCAAAAAGCATACAACAGGGTACAACCTCTTGCATGTCTAGTGAGAACATCCATGACTAAAGCAAAAAGATATGGGCTTAAGGCTAATCCTTGATGTAATCCAACTAAAATAGGAAAATACTTTGTCAAACCACCTTGTGTCTGAACACTTGTAACAGCTCCTACATACATATCCTTAATGACTTGAATATAAGCATTATTAACCCATTTCTTTTCTAGAACTCTCCAAGACACTTCTTTTAGAACTTTATCATATGCTTTCTCTAAATCAATAAATATCATATGTAGATCCTCCTTATTCTCTCTATACTTCTCTATAAAACCTCTCAATAAATGTATAGCTTCCATAATAGACCTACCCGACATGAATACAAATTGATTTTGAGAACGTTAGTATCTCGCCACAACCTATGCTCCATAACTCTCTCCTATAGTTTTAAAATATGACACATTAACTTAATTCCTCTATAATTCGTACAATCTTGTGCATCACCTTTATTCTTAAAAATAGGAATCAGCACACTCATTCTCCACTCATCTAGCATCTTTTTAATCTTCAAAATAATATTAAAAGGTTTAGTAAACCAAGAAATTCCTTCATCTCCTAAGCATTTCCACACTTCTTTTGGAATATCATCAGGTCCAACAGCTTTTCCACACTTCATTTTCTTTAAACCCTCTTTAACTTCAATTTTACTAATACGCCGATAAAAATAAAAAACTTTATTTTTATTTAGGGTGCTAAGGTCACTAAAGTCATTTCACCTATCATAGCATTAAATTTAGATTTTTATTGTGAATTCTGGACTCTAAAAATCCTGCATCCATGTTCAAAGAAAAAAGTACCATCCCCTAGGCTGATCTAAACCTCCATCCCAATGGCTGGTCAATGGTCATGTAAACACGACAGAGTTCATTGATGATTCTTTACAGGCTATATAAAGGAAGCATTTTTTCCTCCAAAAGTTCTGGATAGGAAATTAATTCGGCTCATTGATTGAACCGCAAGGTGCTAAATCTATGATCATCCATTTCCCTGCATACTAAATTTAAAATGGTCTACCAATTGAACAGGATTTTAGATCATTTTTTTATTTGGAGCCTCTCCCTCCAAAATAAATCAATGTTTATCATCATTCTCTTAGTTCATCAAACACAAAACATGGTCTCTAGTCTCTAGATCAGCATTCAAGTTGTTTTGCTTTACAAACCATCTACATATAATAAGTTCCACATGGCCCATCCACAACATCAAGGTAACTCTAATCCTACTCTTATAGCTATTGCCTAAAATGTAGGTGCAGCAAATAGATATTCATGCTTAAATGATAAATTATAATAAACTGAAGTACATGGAGTAAAGGATATATAAAAGCTAATGAGGATTTGAATAGGCAATGAAAAGGAAGAAGGTTGGAAAAAACCTATTTTCTTCCAATTCCTTGCTTTGTGTAATTCAACGGCATGTTTAAGCGTCTCATCCTGTGGCAAGTTATTGAAAACATTAGTAAATTTCTGATAACAAAACATTATAACCGAAAGCATTTTGCTAGACCACATATTCAGCACAAACAAATTAGTTTTATTACATGTCATTTCCAGCCCTTGAAGAAGAAGAATACGTGCAGGTAAAAATACAATTCAATATTTATCTGATAGAATATTTAGAAAAGAAAATTGGTTCTGGTGAAGGAAAATTTTTTCAAGGGGTTACAAAATCCTGATACTAGAATTTCTAAGAAAAATGTCCAAATTTTTAGAAAACAAGTAAAAGCTATTTCATCTTAAAAAAAATTAGTAGTTTTGAGCAGTTTGAGAGGACAATAAATGTAATCACTGAGCTGAATAACCTCCTCTAAAGTCACTATGATGAAGGCAACATCTTCAAACTGATATACAAATAAGTATGAAAACATCATTGAACAGCTAAGTAAACTCACTTCATTTGGTGTCCAACCTCCTTTTGCTCGCCTTATGGGACCACTCGTTCTCCTAAATTTTAGCATCAGTATCAGTAAGCACAGGAGGAAAGCATACAATCCTCTTTCAAATGCGGAACTTCACACAAAATAGTAGATCAATGTGCAATAAACTAATCTATACTAAAACTGAAACAAATAAAGTTTCTCAACAGCAATACTCTTCTAATCAGTCATAGCATTTTAAATGAACCATCAAAGTAAAGAAACTAAAGGAACTAATTACTTATCATCATCTAGCAGCCCGTGAATTTTTGAAAGTGGCAAAGAACCATTAAAAATGGATGTCTAATAAATAATTAATAAAAGTGGCTAAGATGTTAAAATATGTTTATACTTCTAGTTAAAGCAACAATTAGTTGACTGAAAATCAATCTCATCCATCAAATCCAAAAACATACTCTGAAATATAAAAGAGAACCTCAAACAGCTTATTATTTATCCAGTAAATCCTTTTTGATGGATAGACCTTCCAAGCCCTTAGGTCCTATATATTTCATTATATCTGAGTTGGAACTAACAAAAAAATAACATAAACAATTAGCTATTTATTTAACAGCAGGCTTTGCATCTGTCGTGTATATCTAACAAACCAATATTTGTATTAAAAAAAAAAACCAATATTTGTAAATGGCAACATGAAACATATATTGCAGATCTCTTTCTAATAGCATGTGGATTTCAACTTCATCGTTTCCCTGTCTCAAAGCCTCAAACAATATATTTCTTCTTTTCAGCAGTTAATATTCATCTCAACAACAACATCAAGCCTTTGTCCCACCATGTGGGGTCGGCTACATGAATCCTTTTTCGCCATTGTTTCTGGTTAAAAGTAAATTTCTCATTTAAATCTAATAAAGAAAGATCATTTCTAATATTTTCTAACCAAGTCTTTTTAGGTCTACCTCTACCTTTCTTAACATAAGTCGAATCTCATACCTTAACTTTCCTAACCGGATTATAGGAAGGCCTCCGTTTAATGTGACCAAACCATCTAAGGCGACTCTCTCTAATCTCATCTTCCACTGCAGCTACTCCAACCTTTTCACATATATGCTCATTTCGTATCCTATCTCTAAGGGTCAAGCCACTCATCCACCTAAGCATCCTCATCTCTGCAACACTTAACTTAGTATTATGCTTCTCTTTTAATGGCCAACATTCGGCATCATAAAACATTGCAGGTCTCACCACCATCTTATAGAATTTTTCCTTAAGTTTGAGGGGGAGTTTTCTATCGCACAATGAGCCCGATGCATTCCTCCACTTCAACCATCCAACTTGAATTCTGCTGATAATATCCCCATTTATTTCACCATTACTCTGAACAATAGAACCAAGATAACTCAACGGACCTTTTTAAATTTTGTTCTATGGAAAGCCGGGATACAAATGAGTAACAAATTACATAGAATTATATCGTCATAAGCAGGCACAAGAAACTATCTAAACATTGAAATTAATCAAACTAATGAAATCTTTCAGGTAAATATTCCAAACAAACAGATTGCTGTAGAACAATCATGTCATGAAACCTCCACAGCCTAAGGTTTTCTTGGGAAAAATGCACCCTAGAAACCCACCAAATCCCTCTCTAGCTTAGCAAAAGCTGAAAACAACATAACATCTTAGAGCCGTGAATACATGAGAAATAAGTAAATGAAATGAAATGCAGATATCTGTGACTTGTTTCTGGAACAGCGGGTTTCGTTTTGAAATTTTCAAGGTGTTTTTTATTTGATTTCACACAATTTCCTCATATTCAAATAGAGCCATCATATCTAAACAAAATTAGCAGACAGCCACCATTGGGGACAAAAAACCCTTTTTGTTTTACATATAACCTCAATAAGAGTAACTATATCGATGATCTGAAACGTCTGATTCATATCTTGTATAACTTATACATATAATCAAGATATAAAATAGTTTAATATTCAAATGGAGCAGAACATACGACAAAGTACCAAAAATAATGAAGCACTATACTGCAATATTCCCATCTAAATTTCTCACAAGGGATTGACTTTCTAGTAACAGAAATTAGCTCTGCTCTTGACAGCATAAAAATAAATATTAGTTTTTTTTTATATTTGTATTTCTTCCTTGTCCAGGTGGAAACAAATTCCATATTAACAAATAGTTCTTCTATCTCCCCTTTTCCTGATGGAAACCAATCTCCAATTATGGATGAGTTCTTTTTCATTCTTGCCCCTGTCCCAATCTGCGATATCGATTAATATTTCCATCTAGTATGAAACTTTTTTTTTTTAGACTACAAATTTACAAGCCTTCTAATTTTCATAATATAAGAGCCATTAAATTTAAGGAACCATCTAATTCTACTAATGCATGACTACACAAATAGAAGAGCAACATCTCTAATATGGTCTGCTATTCTTTATTTATATCACCTTTTGCCTAAAACACTAAGCTAAATAACATGGGTAATCATGGAATAGGAATATATATATATATATATATATATATATATATATATATATATATATATATATATATATATATATATATATATATATCATAGACAATCATATCTACAAAGAAAGCTAATAATCTTTTAGTTAAATTGAATTCAGATCCAGCAATAGTAAAAGAACCATAAAACAGATACCAAAGTTATCTGCATTTATTTTCTGCGTCTTATCCATATTAAAAGGGTTGTGCAGCAGCTTGTTAGCATTAAGTTTCATATTTCAAACCCTAAGAATGTTGCATGCAATACACCAATCTTGCAATAGGTTGTGTTTTATTCCTTCTCTTTTTCCTGAAATGCATTATTCTCACAGCTGAATAAACTGAAAAGTCTAAATTCTAACAAAAAAAGAACAGGAGAAAATAAAACATCCTTAACCACTAAAATGAGCTCCGAATTAAAGAAAGGCTCTAGCCTAGTTAATTTCAGAAAGATATCATTTTATTGGAAGCTGGAAACTCTCAAGGAAAAAATGAGCTGGAAACTTATTAAATGCACCCCAAGTTGAAAGCAATTGAGAACTTTTGAGATATAGAAACAATACAGTAATAATGAAACAAGGCCAATCCATCCAACATCAGGGCAATAAAAAAACAAGCACAGCTTGCTAAATCTCTGAACAAAATATATATAATTGAGCAGCACTTTGTGAAATCAATAAATTTTTAAAATATCCAACTTATTTGATTATTGAGGCCCGTAGATTCACAATGGCAAGAGCTGCCAGTTCGTGAAAAAGATTGTTGTTGTAATCAATAATTATTTAAAATACCCACCTTATTTGATTATTGAGGCCCAAAGATTCACAATGGCAAGAGTTGCCAGCTCATGCAGTGCTAGAATAAATGCTTTCAAATCAAACTTCAAGAATGTTGTCCAAGATTCACTTAATGGAAAACAAAAAGGCCCTTCATAAACTAGAAGAAACGGATGAGCAAAAAGTATCCAAGCAAGCAATTTGTTCAACTTGTCCTTGGGGGAATCATAAGCTAATTATAGCGCACAGGATTCGTAAATTTTCCTTCTCGGCTGTTTTAGTTATAAATCTTCAATCAATGGGCAGCGGTTTCACATTTTTTGCAATTCTAATATTCATTCAGGGAGCTTGCCAACAGGCAAGAACCAATATCTTAAGTTCATTTTCAGTATAAAAGAAAGGGAAGGATATCAAAAAGCCATTCTGGTGAGTAAATCTTTTCGTTGAACAAATTAGCGTGATCAACTAATTCAGCAACCAGCCCAACTCTCTATGATTTAGTTAGCAATCATCCGGATTGAAAGAATAACAACAGCTCTACAAAGAACTGAAAGCAAAGAATGCTCAGGAAAAAATTAACCACACTGAATCAACATCGAGCAGATAAAACTTGCCTATGATTTGGAGATGAATTCGCAGGACTGCATGCAGGTGATAACGTGGAGAATCCAGAGCTCCCCTCCGAAATTGACGAGCAAGATGCAGTAATGGATTGCTTGTTTTCCACGCAGCTTTCCTCTGTCTTCAGAGAATTCATAACTTAACCGAATCAGATCCCAAAGCCAGCAACTTGACCCAGTAAAAACCCGTAAACCCTAACGTCAGCAAAGAGACTACACGCAACTACAAACAGAATCGACAAGCCACACTCCCCACACCAAAGAAACCAAAAGCTGGCGCAAAGATATTGCAAGCAGCCGTAGACTTTGGGATGCCAAAGTTTCAGATGAAAAACTGCGGAATTACCGTCATTTCTCCTCAATCTGAACTCAAAATTTGTGATATTTCTACCGGTAAACCAAGAGAGCAGGGAATCGAAGATGCGATCATGGAATCTAGTATCTACCCGCAGGCTGAGGAAGCGGAGGTCGTCGGCGATCGAAACAACCGCAACAGATCCGCAACCCTAAAATCAAAGAAAGCTGTTCCTTTCAAAAAAAAAAAAACCTCGCCCGTTGATATCCGCCCGTTGAAGAAGGCCGAAATAAATGGAAATAAAATATCCAATAAAATTTAGTGAGTCGTGACTGAATGGGGAGGCGGCCATGAGGGAACCGTCAATTGTATGAATTGTCCAGTGTACAACGACTCTTAATGGCTCCGTTACCGTTACTGAACAAGGTTATTTAAGGAAAAAAAATCCCCCGAACGTTGGTAGAAAAAAATTAAATACATTTTCACATTTCTTCTTCATATTGTATATTTAACAATGGGGACTTACATAAGCATCATAAAAACTTTATCAATTAATATATAATATTTAAATCATTATATTTTTATAAATATTATATATATTATTATAACAAATTTTCATTAATATTAACTATTGTGGGCATGAATATACACGGCGATAGACTTAGGCTTCGTTTGGGACAGCTTTCTTCCTGCTTCTTAAAGCAGTTTTTTAGTATAAAAATTAAATTTTGTTTACTAAAAAACTGCTTTAAGAAGCAATAAGAAAGTCGTTCCAAACGAAGCCTTCGAATTTTACATCTCAGCATTGTACGGATATGTAACACAAACAGAGAACACAAGTTTTTGGAAAACTCTGAAAATGGGAAAAACCATGGGGTCACACCAAGTTGAAATGATTCTCCTAGTGTTTGAGTAAATTACAGTTGATTGAATCGTCTTTGAAGACGGTCATATTACAATAATTAATCGTTTGGTTGAAATCTAGTGACAAATGGAGATCAGGTGAAGATCCGATGATGTGCGGTCGGGAGGAAGTCTGACATCAGTTGGTTGTCCGGCGGAAGTCCGGGCTTGAGACGGTGGCCGGGCGAAAGTCCGGAACCAGTCAGTGGTCTGGCGGAAGTCCGGCGTCAAGCGGTGGTCCGACATAATTTTAAAGTCAACTGGTGGTCCGGCGGAAGTTCGGCGTCAGGCGGTGGTTTTGTGGAAGTCCGACGTCGGTTGGTGGTCCAGCGGAAGTCTGGTGTAGTGGTGTTAGTTGGTGGTCTGGCAAAAGTCTGGGAGGTGGTCGAGGAGGAGCTTGGTGGCAAGAGAGATCTCAAAATTCTCTTCCTTGCTTGGTTCCCTTCTCATGAGAAATGATGAGTATATTTATAGATTTCTTAGAGTGACATTGCTAGTAAATAAGAGGAAGATTAATGGTAAGTTGGGAGTGGTTTGCATGGACGGCAGATGTTGATTCCCTTGATCGTTGACCGTTAACTAGACATTTGAATGTCTTACTGATATCATAATTCAGTGATCTTGTGCTCGTTATATTTGTTTCGTCGAACCACTTGATTCTACTATAAACATGATATGTTTGGAAACTATTTGGTAATCCAAATTATGGATTGAACCTTCCAAATGTCTTTCGGGTCTTTGATTTAGATCAATTTGAGCTCGGATTGGGTCGAATTTAGTGTCGTTGGGTCCTTTTTTTTTTGAGACGTTCAGTTCTACTATAAGTTTGCTGAAATCGAAATTTTGATGGTCCCAATTTTAATTTTGAAAGTTTCCATCTTGATTTTGCCTCGAGATTCATGCTCGATCAATATAATTTTTTAATGATATATCATTAACTTATCTAATTAAGAGATAGATAGCTCATTCTTAGTATTTTAATGCATAATCTAATAAGAGAGTAGTGTAATAATCATAAAAGACATCAAAATTTTTACATTGAAAATTCAAGAAAGAGTTTTTATGTGAAAAACTATGGTCAAGTGCTTAAAAAAGTGTAGAGAGATATTAAGCACTTGGGTTTGTCTTGTTAAGATGATTAATTTGATTATAAATTTGCTAAAATCAAAGTTGGATGATCGTGAATTTAATTTAACATATATATTACTTTGAACGTATTTACTATTTTTTGGATGCCTTAGTAGTTATTTAATTGTTTGAATCTTTGATGCCTCATATCAGTAGTTCGATGTTCTAGATTATTTGTAATTATTATAACAAATAATGTCTTATAAAAAATAGAAATTTATTTTAGTTCATATTTTTTATTATATTGAATATGTTCATAAACAAGATGTACTTTTTAATGTCTGTTGGATTTTTTTTTTTTAAGTGTTTATTTAAAAGTTCGTTCATAAAAGCTTTATTTTCTGAGCTTGACAAGTTGCTCATTTTTTAAGCTAAAAATTGTTGATATGCTGGCTTATTTATGGGCTCAATAGCTTCACCACCTTGCTAAACTTTTTATCGAACAGATTATTGCCAATTAGAGAATCATTAAGGATTCCTCGCATCTTTTGAAAGTGAAGGAGAATTCTTAAAATAACATTTTTAAATATTTTTCTCTAAAGCTCGTTAAATTTTAAGAGTGGATCTTGAGTTATTATGGGGCATCTTTCTTGAAGGTCTTCACATTAGACCTTTCTACACATCCTTAATGTGAGAGATTATATGCATTTATACTGATTTTATTCATAGAGTGGATGCAAAGATTATTGTTGATGAGGTATTAACCCGTTTAGGGCTGCAAACGAACCGAGCCAAGCCGAGTATGTGAGTGTTCATGTTCATGTTTGTGTTCATTTAATATCAGCTTGTTCAAGTTTGATTCATGTTTGTTCGAGCTTTATTGCTTGTGTTCATGTTTGATTCATTTAAATTAATGAGTGTTCATGTTCGGTTCATGTTCAGTTCATGTTCGTTCGTTTGGTACTTATCGAGTTTGTTTGCGAACATATTTAACATTTTTTTTTCTAACTATCAAACAAATACGTTCATGAACATATCTATGAACAAACACATCTATAATAAAAGCAATTGTCTATGTAACAAAGGCAATGATAATTTATATTTATTAATTATATAGTCAAATATTAATTATTTTTATTGAGCTTATTCATGAGTTCAAAATCGAACACGAATCGAGCTTTTATCGAGCTTCTTATCGAGCTTAATGTCGAGCTTGTTCACGAACTTCAAATGATATTGTTCGAGGACATAAATGAGCCGAACACATTAATGTTCAAGTTTGTTTATTTAAGAATCGAGTATTTAAAATATTGTTCAAGTTTGTTTGTTTAGTTAATTAAACAATCACAAACGAGCTTTAATCGAATCGAACAACGAGTAGCTTGTCGAACATTTAGTTCGCTTGCAGCCCTAAATCCGTATCTAAAAAAAAGTTTAAGCAATTGCCTTAAAAGAGAAAGAAAGAGCAATAATGTAGTGCCAAAAATCTCATTAAGAGAAGCATGATGAACAAAAAAAAATCAAGGTCTTTGTTCTTGGCTATCTTAGGCTTCGTTTTTTACGGCTTTTGTTTCTTAAAATAACTTTATAACACAAAAATAAAAATTAAATTTTGTACTAGAAACCTACTTTAAGAAGCAATAAGAAAGTCCTCCCAAACAAAGCCTTAGTAGCATTGTGCATACATATTGGAGGAGTATACTCCATTAATTGAATGTTTCTAGCACTAATATTCAAATGGCTATCTAGGATAAGAAAACTAATAAATATTTTAATTTACTAAGTCCAAATATAAAAAATAAGGAGCAATACTGACATTTTTATCAAAGTCTTAGACATACTGCTACTCTGCATATAGTTGAAAGAAAAGTTGAGAGATTAACTCATTAAGGCTATGCTTATTAGTCCATTCACATTCAAATTACTCAAAATTGAATTAATCTGGCTAGGGGATATAATAAAAAATAATAAAAGTAGTGGCAAAGCAATCTTAAGATGGTTGGAGAAATTAAGATCATTACTTGAGGAACACTAATATCCTCTCGAGTACTCCTCAACACTTTGAAGAATAGTGTTGAAGAAATCTTGTGCAGATTGCTCCATTATATTTGATAATTTTAAATTGGAAGTGATCCATGCTGCATCAAAACCCACTTGTCATTAATGTTGAGATTAATAATATTTGGTTCAATGTTAAGACATTTTTTATTGATAATGGAAGTTTAATTGATTTCTTATTTTTCTCCACATTCTTCAACCCGGGTCTAGTTAGGAAAAAACTCCAACCAGTAGCAGGCCATTGTATGAATTCCTTAATAGACTAATAATATTGAAAATTACAGTCACACTCCTTATTACATTGAATGAATATTTTAGACAAGCGAATCATTTAATTTAATTTATAACAGTCAACTCATAATTAGTGTACAATGTTATCTTTTGGAGACCGCTATAGTCAATCTTTGGCACTATTACTTTTGTGCCACATCTAAAAAGTAATGTTCCCAGCTCTTATTGAGTTTAGTGAAGTATGTAAAAATCAATAAGTAGCACAAATATGTTATATTGGCGAGCTAAATCACAATCATTTATAATTTTAAGTAATTAGAACTACAATTTATGAGATAAACATGCTATAGAGAACCTCTCTATAATGGAATTTGTTCACATTCCACTATTAGATGAGCATCCCACACACAAAATATAAGTAGGCTCTTTGGTCTTTAGGGAGAAAAGATTATAATATATAATTTTTTTATGATAAAATTAGGACACCTTTGCTTAGAGTCTAACAAATATGCATGAGATTGATTCCAAAGTAATCATGCACTCCATGCAAATAAATCTAGCATTCAAACTCATTATTATGAAGTAAAGGACAAACATTTCACATTAAATAATATCATTTACCGCTTTGGCCTTTCTGCAGAGATCATCACTTATAATATGACCTAATTTATTAAAGAAATGTTTATATCTTTTTATAAAGGTCTTCATATTCAATTTGTTCACATAGTTATCAACACATACTCAAACAAATGGTCATATACAAGCAATAAATTGAATTATTCTTAAATTATTAAAGAAACATCTTGGAAAGACTAGAGGGAAATAGGCTGAAGAGCTTGCTGATGTAGACTAGGCTTATCACATGACTTTAAAAACCTCAATCAAAGAAACACCTTATATCTTATATTTTCTAATATAAGCAATTATTCTTGTTGACAACAGTGTTTTAAGCCCCAGGGTCCAAACTTTTAATGGAGCTAATAGTGAGGATAAGCTATGTTATCACCTTGATATTCTTCCAAAAAAATATGAAGTAGCTTCAAAAAATTGCTTCCTACCACTAACGAGTACCTCATCACTTCAATCGAAAGGTGAGACCTCAATTTATCTTTATTTGAGATTTAATCTTGTAAAGCCTTGACGCTGCCGAGAAGAAAGCTTAAACCAATGAATTTTCACCTTTATAGGAGGAACCTTATATGGTTGTTATCATGGTCGAGCTAAGAATTTTTAAACTTGATGAATTAGATGGGATAAAACTACATAAAAGATGGAATGGTAAAAATATTCCTAGATATATCACTCCAAGTAATAATCATTTACAAAACCTTTATACATAATCTTCAATTAAGCATTTACTCCATGGGTAAGATCTGTATGTAATGCCCTAAGATCTAATGGAATGATTAGACTTAAACTTATAATTAAATTACTCATCCACTAAACAACTTGATCTATTAAAATTTCACATATAAAAGTAGGAAAACCAAATTTTAATTGACCAAAACATAAATACATAATCCAGTTATATTGCAATTCGTACATCATATTGAATACAATTGAATTTCAAAAGGATCGGTACCTTCACACTGAAGCTTTATCTTTTCCTTTAATATTTAAAATAATAGGGTGAGCTCAAATAGCTCAGTAGACTTTCTCTCCTTCACCCTTCATAGATATCAATATTGGATGGAAATATTTTAAAAAAAAAAAACTAATAAAATAGTTAATTGAAAGAAACATAAGGACTTATAAAATACTTAAAGTATAAACAAAATAGGAATTTACTAGAGTTATAATATATACTTGATCTTTGAGACAGCACTTCTCCTTTCATAACCACATTAACACTTCCATAGAAAGTTCTAGATGTAGTACACTTTCACAACAAAATTCATAGAAAGTTCTAGATCATTTCATAATCACATAACCACTTTTATAAAAAGTTCTAGATCATTTCATAATACTTATTCTTAGAGGTTCTTTTGCTTCACTTTTACTTCCTCAACAAAAATCATACAAAAGTTTAGAGTTGGCTAATGCACATTTCAAAATAGTTCTTAATATTTATTCTTTGGAATATCAATATATAAAATGCAATGGTTATAAGAAAAAAAATTAAAAAAATAAAAAAATAATAAAAAAAATAAAATAAAATGCAATGGTTATAATGCACATGTCTCGATGTATATTCATAACTTCACTTCCCCTTATACCTCCCTTTACCTTCTACACTTGCATTCAGCAAGTGAGGTCAAAATACCTCCCACACCTGCATTTAATAAGTAGGGTCATAATTCCTCTCATATATGTATCAAGCAAAATGGGGTTATAATAGTACTTTTAGGGCCCTTGAAACATAATAGAGAATGCACTTTTCCCCCACAATAGAGCATAATATCTCCAATATCACGTAATGTATATTGCAATTGTAATTGATAAGTGTAAATAATATGTTATTTTATGTGATATATTTTTAGTGAAAATGCATTATTTTAATTGTATTGTGCATATATATATATATATATATATATATATATATATAAGACATAAAAATTCTAAGTTTCATATAGCGTCGCGACGTTGGAACAAACAACGCCATAGCGTCATCAAAGACACCGCTGGAGTGAAATATCATCATTGCAGCGCTGACTCCTCTGTCGAACAGCGCCACGACAGTCAAATTAAATGTCTACTTTGTAGCGTTTAATGTTCTGTTGTCTAGGACCGCGGTGTCGCGATCAATAACGCCTCATCATCCAAATTGCCCTTTTGGAGCCGCATCATCTAAAAGTTAGCAGCGTCACGTCATAGTAGTTGTAACTTCCCAAAGACAATCTGTCAGCAAAGTGATGCAACTCTAAGTAACTGATCCACATTAGTAAACATCATGGCAGAACAAGAAAAATAGAGTAGTGACATTAGTTCATTTGTTAGGCGCAGCGGCACTAATCTTTATAACGACGCAGCGGCACTAATCTTTATAACGACGCGGCGCTAGATACCTATTTGTATTTTTATATAAATAATTATTGTGTTATGTTTGTAAGAGTGTTCAGTCACTTAAATAATTTCAGTACAATTCAGAGTGCTTCTCTTAATTTCTCTTAATATGATAACTAAGGAAATTTAGAGATGTACTTTATACCAACATTAGAGTTTTAGCTTGTGTTTGTGGAAGCAATTATAGAAGTAAGAAAGAAAGAATGTAGAGGATCTCCATTTAACTTATCTGGTGATATCTATATTCAATATTTTCTTTCTATAATGTTATTAATGAAAATGAGTTTGCTTCAACTTTTCTCCATGTCTGAGTAAATTCTCTAGTTTTGGATTAATGAAGTAAGTATCATATGAATTACTAATGAGTTCTCTTATTCTATAAATAATTAAATAGATATTTTTAATATTATCACATCTTAATTTAATGCACATAATGACTATATATGTAGTTAAAATTAGGTGTAATATGGAGCCTCAACAGAGAGAAGCAGACATAACCATGAATATTGAATTAGCTAATATGTCATGCCTAGGCATAGGGTATGAAACATACGACATTTTTAAGGAGATGAAATAAACATAGGAAATCGATAAACATCCTTTGTTCCTACAAGCTTGAGATCTATGAATACATATGCTCTTAATAGCATCACAATTAAAAGAGAAACATTATGAAAAATATGTTATTTACATTCATCAATCAAAATATTATATCCCTATAATGCATTCGTTATATTTATCTAATTTTATTTAAATGATTGAATCCTATGACAACTATTTTTATTTGAGTAGAATAATTGTTGTTGTTTTAGTAGACAGTACTAGTGAATTATAAGTAAGTATATTTTTCTCGTGAGATTGTTACTCTACTCTATCATTATATTATTTGATTTGGCATGTATACTTGCATATATTAAGTGGAGTTTTTATAATTTTTATATCAAAGAAAATCTAAGCATCGTTAGCTAGGAATTGATAGAGATCTAAAGCATTTCATAATTCTATAGGTTACTCCACAGCCCCATCAGTAATGTAATAGTAAATGAACTAAACTTCTAATGCAATGTTCAAATGATGTAGAATTTGCCAGGAAAATGCACATTGCTTGTATATTTTTTTTTTCAATTTTTATCTTGAAAAAAATATTTGCATGAAAATATTAAAACTTTAATATAAATATTGCCTTTGCCAGAAAAATCTCAATTCAATAATACAGTTAGAAATTTATGTAGGAAAAACTAACATTTGAAAATTCAATTTTATATAGGCAAAATATCTATAATAAAGAGTACAATAATATATAAAAAATCACACGACGAAAAATTCATAAAACTTGAGAAAATACATTTTTATTCGTATCATTTTATAAATTAATTGAAATTAAAATTAGGGATATGGATTATAATGCCATAGAAGCTAAATTAGAAGAATTAAATTTATTTTTAATTTAATTTAAATATTTTCTAAACATTTACAAGAGCTAATTATTTTCATATAAATAACAAACTATAAATAGAAGAAAATATAAATGAACTTATATGATATTTATAATTTGATACAAGCCTAAAATAACATATGTATAATAGTCATGATATAAAATAAATTTATCCATCACTACTATATATCATTACTACAAAAGAATAACTAATAAGTGCATAATGAAAAAGTAAGCATGCTGTCCAAAACCTCATTTCACATGATTCTTATCCTTGCCTAAAAATATTTAAAAATCACATTGTTGCGTGCTAGAATATACGCGGCGGTAGAGTTTGTAAATTCCCGTCCGAGCGTTGCACGAGTATTCAGCACACAAACAGAAAAGAGAATATGAACACCAGAATTTTTAAGTAGAAAACCCAAAAAGGGAAAAAATCACGGGGCCTCGCCCAGTTGAAAAATTTCACTAGTGTTTTGCAAATTACAAATGGCTGATTCGCTGCACAAATCGGGGCAATCAGATTACAATTCATTTCTTCAAGCAAGTTTACAAAGTTTTGCAAAATCCCGGCGTTTCCCGAAAATCTGACAGAGCTCCGGCGTGTTCAGGCGGCGAGAAGAGCTCTGGCGGTGGTCGAGAATGAGCTTCTTCCTTCTCTTCCTTCTCTTCTCATCTTCTTCTCCCTCTTTACTTGAGTCCCCTTTGTGAAGAATGAGGGCTCTATTTATAAATTTTCTGGAGTGGCATAGCCCGTAAATAGGTGTGAGATCAGGGGCGAATAGGGAGTGGTCGAATGGATGACCGATATTGAATCCTACGATCGTGCACCGTTCGTTGGACATTTGAGGGCCTTAATGATGTCAAAATTTGGCGATCTTGGGCTCGTTGGATTCTTCTCATCAAGTCGCTCGATTCGAGTATAAGCTCGTTAAAATCGGAGACAGTTTGGTAACTCAAATTTCAGTTTGAACCTTCCAACAGTGCTTTAGGTCCTTGATTCAGACCCATTTGGGCTCGGACTGAGTCGAATTTGGTGCTGTTGGATTCATATTTCTGAGACGCTCAGTTTGACTATAAGCTCGTTGAGATAGGAGTTTGCATGCTCTTGATTTTAATTTTTGAAGTTTCCAACTAGCTTTTGCCTCGAGATTCGTGCCCGATCAAGAAAATTTTGTGGTGACGTATCAATTGCCCCCCTATTTTCGGACATCGAAACTCCAAGAGGCCGAAAATATTTGTTCCAAAATTTTACATTTGCCGAATCGCAAAAAATTGTATTCCAAAAATTAATAGCTTGCTCGAACTTGATCATGAGGCATCATTGAGCTCCGAAAGTGTCAAAATTGAGTCCGGAACGTCAAAAAACATGTTTGGGCCGAGGACCCCAAAAACGTCGAATTTGGAATTTTCGGGACAAAATTTGGGCCTGAAAACGAATCAGTCGGACCGGCCGGCCGGACTGGCCGCCTTCACCGGCTGCGTGAAACCGCGGCCGAGCCCGCGCCTCGCGCCCATACCCGCGCAGTGGCCTGCGCCCGCGTTCACACTGTGCTTCGCACTCGCGCGATGGTTCGCGCCCGCGCTTGGGCGCGTTCACTCTATGCCGCTGCGGGCTGGCGCCCGCCGCTGCTGCGGCCAGCCGTTATGCGCGGCTGTCGTGCCTCCGCGTGTCGTGCGCGCTTCGTACGATCTGTGAGGTTCGCTCGAGGATTGGTGCACTGTCCGCTCCATTTCGAGAGTCGGTTTAGCCCATCGACTTATATGGGCCCCACAAACCGAGAAAACTCCTTTTTTGCTATTTTTGGGTTCAAAAAATTCCGAAAAATTCGGAAAAAGTTTAGAAAAATTATGAATTTTTAAAATTGTAATAACTCCCCCTCATTCTCTCCAAAACCTATAAATATGCCCCCTAGGCCTTTAGAAAATCTGCACGTTCTCCTCCTTTCCCCTCTAGCTCTCTAACAGTTGAGGCTTCCGCTATTTTTGAGTGGGAAATTTCCCCTGCTCGACTTAGCTCCCGTCCTCTTGCGTTGAAGCTTAGGGAATTTTTCTTTTCCTCCCCCCGGCTTTCTAATGGTTGAGGCTTCCGCTATTTGCGAGTGGGAAATTTCCCCTGCTCGAACTAGCACCCCTCATATCGTGTAGGAGTTAAGGGATTTTTCTTCTCCTCCCCCCGGCTTTCTGACGGTTGAGGCTTCCGCTATTTTCGAGTGGGAAATTTCTCTGCTCGAATTAGCGCCCCTCCTCTCGTGCAAGAGTTAGGGGATTTGAGAAGATCTGGCAGTGATAACATCTTAGAGGAGATCCACAAGTGATGAGCAGATTGAGAGAATTTCAATGCCGTTTGAGCGAAAGTTTACTGGCGACGGACGATCGAGTTGAAGCCCATTAACGGTCAACGACTGAGTGTAGAGCCAAAGGTGAGAGTTCGAGGGTGCGTTGCAAGTAGTAATCGAGCGAAAAGACGATACTGGCTTATACGAAGTAAAGGACCGACGACGAACATCAGGCAAAGAGCCAATGATGACGGTGGTCTAATTACATTTTGCAAAGATAATAAGCATAAATACGGAAGTTTGCTGACATCAGATATCCCTTATTTAAGGGGTCGGATGAGTGTGTTATGTCGACATTCTGGTGACAGATGTATAGTATCAACTGAGTTGAGGCCTGAAGAAGACCAATTTGTAATCTGTCTTGTTGCTTGATATTTGATGATTGTAACTTATATAGCTCATGTCAAAGTACTTTTTGCTTTCAAATTCTTACAAAAATATATATTTTTTGTACAATTTTTGTAATGTAACTCCAGTGATATTGAATATGAAGTTGAGATGTTATCCCTCAGAGAAAATTATATTGTTTATGCATCTTTGAGTCATGCTCTGATATATTGCATAATGTACTTTTTTGAAGCTTTTTCGCCTGCTAAGAATCTCTGTAGAAGATGCTGAAAGAATCCAACAATGATGTAAGACCTATCTGAAGCTGTATGTCGGAGCCTTCACTCGATGACATTAACCTATGTGGAAGAGGTCGAGAGAATCCACCAAGGATGTGAGATCTATCCGAGGTTGTATATCGAAGCTTTTTCTTGATGACGCTAACATGTGTGGAAGAGGTCTATAGAATCCACCAAGGATGTGAGACCTATCCGAGATTGTATGTCGGAGCCTTTGCTCGACAACATTAACCTGTGTGGAAGAGGTCGAGAGAATCCACCAAGGATGTGAGACCTATCTGAGGTTGTATGTCAGAGCTCTGCTCGACGATGTTAACCTGTATGGAAGAGGTCGAGAGAATCCACCAAGGATGTGAGACCTATCCGAGGTTATATGTCGGAGCTTTTTCTCGACGACGCTAACATGTGTGGATGAGGTCGGGAGAATCCACCAAAGATGTGAGACCTATCCGAAGTTATATGTTAGAGCCCTGCTCGATGACGTTAACCTATGTGGAAGAGGTCGAGAGAATCCACCAAGGATGTGAGACCTATCCGAGGTTGTATGTCGGAGCTTTTGCTCGATGACGTTAACCTGTGTGGATGAGGTCGAGAGAATCCACCAAGGATGTGAGACCTATCTGAGGTTGTATGTCGGAGCTTTTTCTCGATGACGCTAATATGTGTGGAAGAGATCGAGAGAATCCACCAAGGGTGTGAGACCTATCCGAGGTTGTGTGTCAGAGCCTTTGCTCGTCGACGTTAACCTGTGTAGAAGAGGTCAAGAGAATCCACCAAGGATGTAAGACCTATCTGAGATTGTATGTCAGAGCCCTGCTCGATGACGTTTACATGTGTGGAAGAGGTCAAGAGAATCCACCAAGGTTGTAAGACCTATCCGAGGTTGTATGTCAAAGTCATGCTCGATGATGTTAACCTGTGTGGATGAGATCAGATCAAATCCCTCTAGGATTGATCATCCAGTGATTGAGATATAATGTAAATTATGTATTTCTCGAATCACAAAGAAAGAGTTTGATAAAAAAAAATTTATCTTTTATAAGAGAAAAATAATATCACAACAACGCGAACATCATATTACTGTATTATGTAAAACAATACAATAATTCCCTAGTCTGACTTGGGGAAATACAAGTTACAACGTACTCAACACATAAGATCTACGTACGGGACAACACAATGTTTAACTTGGAAGAAGACATTAGAGATATTAAAGTGACACCCTACTCAACATAAAAGAGACAACAAGACAAGTAGTATTACTAATACAAATGCATTAAATGTGTGATCATTCAATCTCTCTAACCATTTGAATATTATTCAATGGTTGTCTTTGTTGTTGACTTTGCCCCCCAGTGGGACGAGCTTCCTCTCTGGTAGATGAATCTTGAATAAATTGTCAAAGGTAGCCCTGACAGATAAGCCTTTCAATCTCATCCTTGAGTTGCTTGCAGGCTTCGGTAGTGTGACCACGACTACGATGAAAGTGACAGTACTTATCTGAATTTCTTGTGTTCGACTTCAAAGGGTTTGGCCATTTTAATGTATCTTGATCTCGAATAGCCATCAATACATTTGCTCGAGACGTATTGAGTGGGGTATACTCCTCCTGTCGGGGTTCCCATTGCGGTAATGGAGGCCTAGGAGGTAGATCATTCTGCCTTTGCTTTTTCTGTTGTGAGAATGAATAGTCCATCCCAGGTACACCTTTGCACTTCCCGTTGATTTGCTCAAACTGCTTCCTGTGAGCATTTATAGCTTCATCTACAGAGATTTGTGCCTCCACGCGATGGATCAAATCGGCATATAAATGAACGGTGTCTCACATTGGGGCCGAATAGAAAGGGTCAGGGCGAAGACCTCCAAGAAAGACTTCTCTCAATAGTCATGATCTACTCCTGGGATTTGTCGAGCTTCAGTGAAAAATCGTTGAAAATACTCATTCAACGATTCTCCTTCATTTTGGCGGATCCCGGAAAGGTGGGAAGAATCTTTAGCAATTCTTCAATTGATCACAAATTGTTCGACGAATACTTTGGCCAATTTGACAAAAGAGGGGATCGTTCCGAACAGAAGCGAATAGGACCACGTTCGAGCCTGTCCTTTAAGGGTGGCAGGAAAAACCTGGCAAAGGAGTGCGTCCGATGCTCGTTGAATATGCATGACGGTTCTGTAATAATCGATATGCTCATATGGGTCGGTCATCCCGTCGTAGGACTCAATGTTTGGCACTTTGAATCCGACCGGAATGGGGTGCTGAAGAACGGCTTCAGTTAGAGGTGATGACTCCTGAAAGTTCCTCTATCGGGGACTTACCTCACATTTCCTCGGGGGAACTCTTCCCGTACCAATCTTCGCAGTTCGTGGCGAAGAGCATGCTGAGGGAGCTCAACAATGTGCGGTTGGGCAGAGCCTTCTGGGAGATCCGGAAGAATGTGAGGCTGTCGAGTTGGAGGAGGAGGATGTGTAGAACTTGCCGTATCGGCAAGTTCGTTATCATGTCGTGACTGAAGATGTCTTCTAGTTAAAGGAAGATGAATCTCTGCTTGATGATGTTCGAATTGAACATCTTCAACCTGTGGTGGATCCTGAGGGAGAAAAATTTCCACCCTTTGCGCCAGTGTTGGTTGCCGATTTTTTCGAATGAGTTGAAGGATCTCATTTTGAGATTCTTCCATCTTGTGAATTCTCTCTTCTAAAGAAAGTCCTGAGGTGCCTTCTTCGACAGCATTCTGCCCCCCAGGATGAAACGAGGCAGACATCGGGCATCTGTGATTTGCAGACAGATTTCTGAATTGGTGGGAGTTGGAGCGAGAAGCTCCAATGATGCGACTGCTATGCCTGTTGACCATTGTAGCAATACTTAAAGTTGTGGGATAGTGTTTCCCACAGACGGCGCCAAACTGTTGCGTGCTAGAATATACGCGGCGGTAGAGTTTGTAAATTCACGTCCGAGCGTTGTACGAGTATTCAACACACAAACAGAAAAGAGAATATGAACACCATAATTTTTACGTGGAAAACCCAAAAAGGGAAAAAACCACGGGGCCTCGCCCAGTTGAAAAATTCCACTAGTGTTTTGCAAATTACAAATGGCTGATTCGCCCCACAAATCGGGGCAATCAAATTACAATTCATTTCTTCAAGCAAGTTTATAAAGTTTTGCAAAATCCCGGCATTTCCCAAAAATCCGACAGAGTTCCGGCGTGTTCAGGCGGCGAGAAGAGCTCCGACGGTGGTCGAGGAGGAGCTTCCTTCTTTTCACTTCTTCTTCTCCCTCTTTACTTGAGTCCCCTTTGTGAAGAATGAGGGCTCTATTTATAGTTTTTTTGGAGTGGCATAGCCCGTAAATAGGTGTGAGATCAGGGGCGAATAGGGAGTGGTCGAATGGACAGCCGATATTGAATCCTACGATCGCGCACCGTTCGTTGGACATTTGAGGGCCTTAATAATGTCAGAATTTGGCAATCTTTTGCTCGTTAACGTTGGATTCTTCTTGTCGAGCCGCTCGATTCGAGTATAAGCTCGTTAAAATCGGAGACCGTTTGGTAACTCAAATTTTGGTTTGAACCTTCCAACAGCGCTTCGGGTCCTTGATTCAGACCCATTTGGGCTTGGACTGGGTCGAATTTGGTGTCATTGGATTCGTATTTCCGAGACGCTCAGTTTGACTATAAGCTCGCTGAGATCGGAGTTCGAATGCTCTTGATTTTAATTTTTGAAGTTTCCAACTAGCTTTTGCCTCGAGATTCGTGCCCGATCAAGATAATTTTGTGGTGATGTATCACACATAATGAGCATAAAAGTCCAACAAGCTACCAATGTTTACAATTGAAGTCAATGCACAATAATAAAATAACATACAATGTAAATATATATATTATTTGCTCTTCTATCAATCTTATTTATCGTATCTGTTAGGGTTTATTCCAGATTTTATTAGATTGATTCTTGTTTTGTTTTCTTTAGTTTCTTTTGTAGTGTGTGGCCTATTCTATAGCCATATTTTTTCTTTAAATAAGCCCTTAGGCATGTATTAGAAGACAACCATTAAAGAAAGAGTTCTATGTTTCTTCCAACAGCCATTTCACGTTCATTTCTTTTTTCTTCCTGAAGAAGCCGATCAAGGCTTCTCGTTTTCAGCTCTGTTAATCAGGCATTTCTTGGTTCAACATTTGGTATCAGAGCCACCTTCCATTTCTTGCATTCCGATCAGGTTCTTCCCAAAATTCCATTTCTTCTTCTTCATTCGCTTTCCTTCTTTTCTCCTCACCGGAGAACCGACTAGAAATCTCTCCTCACCGGAGAATCGCCCGGAAGAAGACGTTTCTTATAGCCAAGAAGACCTAATGAAGCAAGAAGCTCTGGAAGTGCAATAGTTCGTGTAGAGGGAGATCGCCGGAGGCTGGAGGTTGGCGAGAGCAGGACACGTGCAGAGGTGATCGTGCTGGGCTGTGTGGGCCGGAGGAGCTCACGGACAGCAAGTGCACGGGAGGTTGCACACGGAGGCCGGCCAGAGACGAGCTGGCGGCGAGCGTGGTGCGAGAAGGCGGCGTGAGGCGTGCGAAGACGCTGGTGGTTGGGCGTGGAGACCGCACGGGAGAATGCTGCTCGGGGGAGTTCGCCAGAGGAGCTGTGGCTGATTTAACTATTTTTAGAACCGTTAAGCGCACAACAGCTAGCCGAAGGGTTCTGCATGTGTTGAGGAGAAAAGCACAGAGGTTTTTCTTTTAAGATCTTGTTTTCTTTGTCATGTCGATGCAAAGGCTGGAGATCGACAAGTTCAAGGGAGAAAACGATTTCAGTCTTTGGAGGATCAAGATGAAGGCACTTTTGGTTCATCAAGGCCTTTTCGATGTAATCTTTGAAGAGAATTTCGCTGCAATCACCGATAGAGCCAAGGTAAGAGAAATTCAATTGAAAGCGCACAGTATCATCCTTCTCTCTATCGGTGATGAAGTTTTAAGAGAGGTTGCTGAAGAAGACACGACATTGAAGGTATGGAGGAAGTTAGAATCAATTTATATGAAAAAGTCTCTTACAAATCGATTGTTGTTGAAGAAATAACTGTATACGCTCCAAATGGAAGAAAACCAAGAACTCAGAAAGCATTTGGACGATTTCAATAAATTGATTCTTGACCTCAGGAATGTGGATGTGAAAATTGATGAAGAAGATCAAGGGATCATACTCCTCAGCTCTCTACCGAAGACGTATGAAAACATAGTTGACACTATGTTGTATGGGAAGCAAACTTTGACATTAACGAAGGTAAAGTCCGTTTTAATGTCAAAAGATGTTCAAAGGAAAATTGATCAAAAGGAAGACAAGAATGACAACATTCTGATCGCTAGAGGAAGATCAGAATCACGTAGGATCAATGCCAACAGAAAGTGCTATCATTGTAATAAAGAAGGGCATACTAAGAGGTTTTGTCCAAATTTGTCTCAAGGGGTTGAACCAGAAGTTAGCTTGGCCATAGCCGCAGATTTGGGAGACGGTTCGACAGATTTTGATGTTTTGTAAAATCTGGATTAGGAGGTTGATTGTTAGAATTTATTCCAGATTTTATTAGATTGATTCTTGTTTTGTTTTCTTTAGTTTCTTTTGTAGTGTGTGGCCTATTCTATAGCCACATTTTTTCTTTAAATAAGCCCTTATGCATGTATTAGAATACAACCATTAAAGAAAGAATTCTCTATTTCTTCCAACAGCCATTTCACGTTCATTTCTTTTTCCTCCTGAAGAAGCTGATCAAGGCTTCTCGTTTTCAGCTATGTTAATCATGCATTTCTCGGTTCAACATTTCGTATTAGAGCCACCTTCCATTTCTTGCATTCCGATCAGGTTCTTCCCAAAATTCCATTTCTTCTTCTTCATTCGCTTTCCTTCTTTTCTCCTCACCGGAGAACCGACTGGAAATCTCTCTTCACCGGAGAATTGCCCGGAAGAAGACGTTTCTTGTAGCCAAGAAGACCTGATGAAGCAAGAAGCTTTGGAAGTGCAACAGTTCGTGTAGAGGGAGATTGCCGGAGGCTGGAGGTTGGCGAGAGCAGGACACGTGCAGAGGTGATCGTGCTCGGCTGTGTTGGCCGGAGGAGCTCACGGACAGCAAGTGCACCGGAGGTTGCACACGGAGGCCGGCCGGAGACGGGCTGGCGGCGAGCGTGGTGCGAGAAGGCGGCGTGAGGTGTGCGAAGGCGGTGGTGGCTGGGCACGGAGACTGCAAGGGAGAAGGCTGCTCTGGGGAGTTCGCTAGAGGAGTTGTGGCTGATTTAACGGTTTTTTGAACCGTTAAGCCGCACAGCAGCTAGCCGAAGGGTTCTGCATGTGTTGAGGAGCAAAGCACAGAGGTTTTTCTTTTAAGATCTTGTTTTCTTCGTCATGTCGATGCAAAGGCTGGAGATCGACAAGTTCAAGGGAGAAAACGATTTCAGTCTTTGGAGGATCAAGATGAAGGCACTTTTGGTTCATCAAGGCCTTTCCGATGCAATCTTTGAAGAGAATTTCGCTGCAATCACCGACAGAGCCAAGGCGAGAGAAATCCAATTGAAAGCGCACAGTATCATCCTTCTCTCTATCGATGACGAAGTTTTAAGAGAGGTTGCTGAAGAAGACACGGCATTGAAGGTATGGAGGAAGCTAGAATCAATTTATATGAAAAAGTCTCTTACAAATCGATTGTTGTTGAAGAAACAACTGTATACGCTCCAAATGGAAGAAAATCAAGCACTCATAAAGCATTTGAACGATTTCAATAAATTGATTCTTGACCTCAGGAATGTGGATGTGAAAATTGTCAAAGAAGATCAAGGGATCATACTCCTTAGCTCTCTACCGAAGACATATGAAAACATAGTTGACACTATGTTGTATGGGAAGCAAACTTTGACATTAACGAAGGTAAAGTCCGTTTTAATGTCAAAAGATGTTCAAAGGAAAATTGATCAAAAGGAAGACAAGAATGACAACATTCTGATCGCTAGAGGAAGATCAGAATCACGTAGGATCAATGCCAACAGAAAGTGCTATCATTGTAATAAAGAAGGGCATACTAAGAGGTTTTGTCCAACTTTGTCTCAAGGGGTTGAACCAGAAGTTAGCTTGGCCATAGCCGCAGATTTGGGAGACGGTTCGACAGATTTTGATGTTTTGTAAAATCTGGATTAGGAGGTTGATTGTTAGAATTTATTCCAGATTTTATTAGATTGATTCTTGTTTTGTTTTCTTTAGTTTCTTTTGTAGTGTGTGGCCTATTCTATAGCCACATTTTTTCTTTAAATAAGCCCTTATGCATGTATTAGAATACAACCATTAAAGAAAGAATTCTCTATTTCTTCCAACAGCCATTTCACGTTCATTTCTTTTTCCTCCTGAAGAAGCTGATCAAGGCTTCTCGTTTTCAGCTATGTTAATCATGCATTTCTCGGTTCAACATTTCGTATTAGAGCCACCTTCCATTTCTTGCATTCCGATCAGGTTCTTCCCAAAATTCCATTTCTTCTTCTTCATTCGCTTTCCTTCTTTTCTCCTCACCGGAGAACCGACTGGAAATCTCTCTTCACCGGAGAATTGCCCGGAAGAAGACGTTTCTTGTAGCCAAGAAGACCTGATGAAGCAAGAAGCTTTGGAAGTGCAACAGTTCGTGTAGAGGGAGATTGCCGGAGGCTGGAGGTTGGCGAGAGCAGGACACGTGCAGAGGTGATCGTGCTCGACTGTGTTGGCCGGAGGAGCTCACGGACAGCAAGTGCACCGGAGGTTGCACACGGAGGCCGGCCGGAGACGGGCTGGCGGCGAGCGTGGTGCGAGAAGGCGGCGTGAGGTGTGCGAAGGCGGTGGTGGCTGGGCACGGAGACTGCAAGGGAGAAGGCTGCTCTGGGGAGTTCGCTAGAGGAGTTGTGGCTGATTTAACGGTTTTTTGAACCGTTAAGCCGCACAGCAGCTAGCCGAAGGGTTCTGCATGTGTTGAGGAGCAAAGCACAGAGGTTTTTCTTTTAAGATCTTGTTTTCTTCGTCATGTCGATGCAAAGGCTGGAGATCGACAAGTTCAAGGGAGAAAACGATTTCAGTCTTTGGAGGATCAAGATGAAGGCACTTTTGGTTCATCAAGGCCTTTCCGATGCAATCTTTGAAGAGAATTTCGCTGCAATCACCGACAGAGCCAAGGCGAGAGAAATCCAATTGAAAGCGCACAGTATCATCCTTCTCTCTATCGATGACGAAGTTTTAAGAGAGGTTGCTGAAGAAGACACGGCATTGAAGGTATGGAGGAAGCTAGAATCAATTTATATGAAAAAGTCTCTTACAAATCGATTGTTGTTGAAGAAACAACTGTATACGCTCCAAATGGAAGAAAATCAAGCACTCATAAAGCATTTGAACGATTTCAATAAATTGATTCTTGACCTCAGGAATGTGGATGTGAAAATTGTCAAAGAAGATCAAGGGATCATACTCCTTAGCTCTCTACCGAAGACATATGAAAACATAGTTGACACTATGTTGTATGGGAAGCAAACTTTGACATTAACGAAGGTAAAGTCCGTTTTAATGTCAAAAGATGTTCAAAGGAAAATTGATCAAAAGGAAGACAAGAATGACAACATTCTGATCGCTAGAGGAAGATCAGAATCACGTAGGATCAATGCCAACAGAAAGTGCTATCATTGTAATAAAGAAGGGCATACTAAGAGGTTTTGTCCAACTTTGTCTCAAGGGGTTGAACCAGAAGTTAGCTTGGCCATAGCCGCAGATTTGGGAGACGGTTCGACAGATTTTGATGTTTTGTAAAATCTGGATTAGGAGGTTGATTGTTAGGATTTATTCCAGATTTTATTAGATTGATTCTTGTTTTGTTTTCTTTAGTTTCTTTTGTAGTGTGTGGCCTATTCTATAGCCACATTTTTTCTTTAAATAAGCCCTTAGGCATGTATTAGAATACAGCCATTAAAGAAAGAATTCTCTATTTCTTCCAACAGCCATTTCACGTTCATTTCTTTTTCCTCCTGAAGAAGCTGATCAAGGCTTCTCGTTTTCAGCTATGTTAATCATGCATTTCTCGGTTCAACATTTCGTATTAGAGCCACCTTCCATTTCTTGCATTCCGATCAGGTTCTTCCCAAAATTCCATTTCTTCTTCTTCATTCGCTTTCCTTCTTTTCTCCTCACCGGAGAACCGACTGGAAATCTCTCTTCACCGAAGAATTGCCCGGAAGAAGACGTTTCTTGTAGCCAAGAAGACCTGATGAAGCAAGAAGCTTTGGAAGTGCAACAGTTCGTGTAGAGGGAGATTGCCGGAGGCTGGAGGTTGGCGAGAGCAGGACACGTGCAGAGGTGATCGTGCTGGGCTGTGTAGGCCGGAGGAGCTCACGGACAGCAAGTGCACCGGAGGTTGCACACGGAGGCCGGCCGGAGACGGGCTGGCGGCGAGCGTGGTGCGAGAAGGCGGCGTGAGGTGTGCGAAGGCGGTGGTGGCTGGGCACGGAGACTGCAAGGGAGAAGGCTGCTCTGGGGAGTTCGCTAGAGGAGTTGTGGCTGATTTAACGGTTTTTTGAACCGTTAAGCCGCACAGCAGCTAGCTGAAGGGTTCTGCATGTGTTGAGGAGCAAAGCACAGAGGTTTTTCTTTTAAGATCTTGTTTTCTTCGTCATGTCGATGCAAAGGCTGGAGATCGACAAGTTCAAGGGAGAAAACGATTTCAGTCTTTGGAGGATCAAGATGAAGGCACTTTTGGTTCATCAAGGCCTTTCCGATGCAATCTTTGAAGAGAATTTCGCTGCAATCACCGACAGAGCCAAGGCGAGAGAAATTCAATTGAAAGCGCACAGTATCATCCTTCTCTCTATCGATGACGAAGTTTTAAGAGAGGTTGCTGAAGAAGACACGGCATTGAAGGTATGGAGGAAGCTAGAATCAATTTATATGAAAAAGTCTCTTACAAATCGATTGTTGTTGAAGAAACAACTGTATACGCTCCAAATGGAAGAAAATCAAGCACTCATAAAGCATTTGGACGATTTCAATAAATTGATTCTTGACCTCAGGAATGTGGATGTGAAAATTGTCAAAGAAGATCAAGGGATCATACTCCTTAGCTCTCTACCGAAGACGTATGAAAACATAGTTGACACTATGTTGTATGGGAAGCAAACTTTGACATTAACGAAGGTTAAGTCCGTTTTAATGTCAAAAGATGTTCAAAGGAAAATTGATCAAAAGGAAGACAAGAATGACAACATTCTGATCGCTAGAGGAAGATCATAATCACGTAGGATCAATGCCAACAGGAAGTGCTATCATTGTAATAAAGAAGGGCATATTAAGAGGTTTTGTCCAACTTTGTCTCAAGGGGTTGAACCAGAAGTTAGCTTGGTCATAGCCGCATATTTGGGAGACGGTTCGACAGATTCTGATGTTTTGTAAAATCTGGATTAGGAGGTTGATTGTTAGGATTTATTCCAGATTTTATTAGATTGATTCTTGTTTTGTTTTCTTTAGTTTCTTTTGTAGTGTGTGGCCTATTCTATAGCCACATTTTTTCTTCAAATAAGCCCTTAGGCATGTATTAGAATACAACCATTAAAGAAAGAATTCTATGTTTCTTCCAACAGTCATTTCACGTTCATTTATTTTTCCTCCTGAAGAAGCCGATCAAGGCTTCTCGTTTTCAGCTTTGTTAATCAGGCATTTCTCGGTTCAACAGTATCATATATCATATCAGAACCAAATTAACTATGTATCAATCATGTGTATGATATCATTCAATCAGTCAATAAGCCATTAATAATACCATTTTGTCATCTATTTATCTTATTTATCATTTGTCATCTGTCATATCTATCAATTATGTATGTCATCCATGAATCTAATAATATGCCCATCAATAATCAATCTATCAATAAAGAGTCATGACCCTCAGCTTATACTAATAGGCATTTTTGATCAATCGATTAAAAAAGGTTAAATCTAGGCTGACACTATGACATTTATTTTAAGAAAAGCTCATTAATTCACCCTCATATACATGCATGGTAAGATGCACACACACATATACACTTTAAGTTTAATAGAAATTTGTACCTTTGAATTTAAAATCAATGATTAAACTCCGTTTGCTTTTTAAGCACTAGTTTTTTAATTTCGGAATCAATTTTTTGGTTCGGCGGTTGAACCGTCAGATCAAATCCGTTTTTTAATATTTTATGCAGAAACGATTTTGCGAGAGAAATGGACCAGCAAGCGGACTGGATCTCAATTCAACCGGCCGGTCCTGTTTTCAAAACCTTAATGTATGGCAAAATTGTTAAGGATATAGAAATTCACTTCAGCTTATTCAATGTATAAATAAATCATTTACCCACAAAAGTACAAATGAATCCATGTAGGAGGCCTCTTTATGCGCATTATGATAACTCGATAGCATACATCCTATACAGATACAACTCAGGTTCATAGAAAATAAATTCACTGCATCCGAACTCATCCATTTCTATTATTTCACAATAGATGTTTTAAAAATATCATTTAGCCCATTCAGACAACTCTCAAAAAGAAGAAATCATTACGAGCGATTATCGAACGTACGTCGTCTGGAGACGAATTGGGATGAGTCACGTCACCATTTTGCTATGAACTGATGATGCAAATCGTTGTGTGTCGTATGACGTGACATATCTTGATTCACATCTGAATGGTCCAATGATCTCATGTAATAATTTCTCCTCAAACAAGATGGATTTATGATGGTCCTAGGCGCGGACCCATTGGCTGTAGTTATTGCTTAACTAAAGTAATTTATGGCTTTTTAATTACCACCTAATGTGAATTATTAATTTTTTGAGAAATTTACATATATACCACTTTATTTCATGATATTTACATTTCTAACATCCAATACGTTAATATTATATTACTACCACTCATATACAACTTAAATATAAAATATATCACTCCTATAATTCATTTCTACCATTCATATCTCCTATAAATTTTAATATTTCATTCAATTCACTCAAATTTATTTTATAGGTGATAGACATATAATATTAATACTTTAAATATTATATATATAAATATCATAAAATAAAATGGCATGTATGTAAACCTTTTTTTTTTTTCTGCATCCTCAATCCCGACCAACTTTTTCATACACGCACTGACACAGACCGAAGGCGGAAGAGCTTTTCTTTGACGTGCGCGCGGTTTGAATGCGAAACGCCCATCTTCTTTCTTCTTTGAATGCCCACACAGCCACACTTCACCTTCATGAGCCGGCGGTTGGTGACGACAACTCTCTCTCTCTCTCTCTCAAACCCCTTCTTTCTTCTCCGAACGCCCACACAAAGGCACTTCACCTTCATGGGCTACGGCTGGCGGTGGCAGCTCTCTCCCCATGATTCTACAAGCTACAGCAGATGTTGCAGAACTGAAAGCAAGAAAAATGGTTTGCTTTGAACTACAAAGTTTCTTCTTATTTCTCTAATATGCAAGTACTTTATGCAGTTAAGTTCCTATTAGCATATCGTGCCATTTTGGTAAATGTGGTATAAAGTTTAAATATGGGGTTAATTTTTAATGGAATCAGTAGATTCAGTACTTGGAATTTAATTAAATGTAATCAATGTAATTACCTCAGGATGATTTCTATTTCTGCAATAGTTTGTTCAGACATGATATTGGTATAATTAATAGTTTAAAACAAATTGCCTAATCATTTTTAAAAACTAATTAATCAATTGATTTTGTCTGAATGTTTGTTTTTTTAATGTCAAAATTTTGGTACATTCAAAATTTTTTATAAATTAAGTAACAGATTCGTGTCTTGAATGCTTTGTTAGGGGTAGAAGAGCTAGAAGGAATCGGAGGCTAGAAAAGTGAAGGTACAAATATGCAACCATAAGAGAGATTTTTGAATGTTTATATTAAAATATATATATTTAATAGTATTGATAATTAAATTATTATACAATGATTTTAAAAAATATATAAGAAGAATATCAAGATTTAACGTTCTCAACTGTTAGTTAGTTTTTTTTTATCATATATTCTATCTTTTTATAATGAGTCTGACGATTTAAACAAAAAAATAAATCGTATATAGCGATCTCAAACTCGGATGAAAATGTTGAGATCTTAGTCGATGATGGTGGTCGGGAGGAAATCCGATGACAATCGGTGGCCTAGTGTAGTCCGACGATAACTGGTGGTTGGGCGGAAGTACGACAAAAGTCCAACGACAATTGGTGGCGAGGTGGTGGTCGAGGAGGAGCTTAGTGGTAAAACATATTTCAATTTCTCTTCCTCTCATTTCTTCTTTTTCTTCATTGCTTCCCCCCCCCCCCCCCCCCCCTACCGCTGGACTTTCACCCGTCAGTCTACTGACGTTGGACTTCTGCTCGAATGCCATGTAACGCCGGAGTTCTGCCCGACCGCCGACTAACGTTGGACTTTTACCTGACGTCGGACTTCCGCTCGTCGTCAGATTTCTACCCGACGTCGGACCTCCGCTCGTCGCTGAATTTCTACCCGACGCTGGACTTCTACCTAACGCTGAAGTTCTGCTCGGTCGCCGACTAACGTCAGACTTCTACCGGACGTAGGACATCCGCTTGTCACCGGATTTCTACACGACGTCAAACTTCTACCTAACGCTAGAGTTCTGCACAGCTGTCGACTAACGTCGGGCTTCTACCCGATATCGAACCTCCGTCTGTCGCAAGATTTCTACCTGACATCGGACTTATACCTGACGCCGGACCTCCACCCGTCGCAAGATGTCTACTCGATGTCGGACTAATACTAGATGATGGACTTTCGCCTGGACGTTGGATTTCTACATGTCATAGAACTTCTGCCCATCGCCAGACATTTGTCGGACTTCTATATGATGCTGGACTTCTACCTGACGTCGTCCTTCTGACCTCCGTCGTCAGACAACGGTCCATCCGACTTATGTCGCTAACGAACTACAGTCATTCTGACTTCCATCACCAGATAATGATCTTTATGACCTCCTTCGCCCGTCGACTACAATCCTTCTGATTTACGTTGCCCGCTGAGTACGGTCCTTTCGACTTACGTTGCCCACCGTCTACAATCCTTCCGACTTATGTCGCCCATCGACTACAGTCCTTCTGACCTCCGTCGGCCGCCGACTATGGTTCTTCCGACCAAGTGAATACGTCAACAGCGACTCTTTGTATTCCCAACATGTAATGTATTTCATATGATGTAAATCAAGCGAAGGCCTTATCCCTCGGAAGGGACTTAATTGTAATTGACTGCAAATAATAATGGAATCATTCAAACTGGGCTAGGCCCCGTGAATTTTCCTCCTTTTTAGGGGTTTTTCACGTAAAAACTATGGTGTCTCTTATAATACTACACCCTCTCTCTTATCTGCTTGTGTGTTGGATCTTCGTACAGACATTAAACTTTATTTTTCTCTACTACCGCAAATATTCCAGGACGCAACAAGAAGTTTTCCCTACGAATTTACATCAAGATTCATGCTTGTTCACGAAACCTTTGATGATATATCAAGCCCACATTAAAGAAAAAAAATCTTGGCTCTGCTCACAAAGCCTTTTTTATATAAGTTTAATCAAACGCTGATGATAGGCAATTCATCTTCTCCCTCAAGACTACCATCCCACCGTTCAATCTCTGCCTTAAAATGAGTGTCCTGTCCTCGTTCTGACTTCTCCAATCCCCAGCCCACATTTCCCCTCTCCAAATTAAATCTCCTCAGTCCCTCCCGCATCCCTTCTCAATCTTCCTCTCCGTCCAAGGGTCCAAGGCCCAGCCATGGCAAAAAGACTATGCAACTCTCCCAAGCCTCTCTTCGCCCTCATCCTTCCTATGCTTCTCCTCAACTATTCTTTGTCCTCAAACGCCTTCTCCATCGGCGTAAACTACGGTGCTCTAGCCGACAACCTCCCGCCCCCGGCGCAAGTGGCCGCATTCCTAAAAGACCGCACCTTCATCGATCGAGTGAAGCTCTTCGACTCCAACCCCGATATGATCCGGGCTTTTGCAGGAACTGGCATCGCTCTAATCATCACCGCCGCTAACTCCGACATTCCCTCCCTCTCCCGCCTCCCCGGCGCCACCTCCTGGGTCGCCAACAACATCTTCCCCTTCTATCCCGCCACCAATATCTCCCTTATCGCCGTCGGCAACGAAATCCTCGCCACTGCCGACCGCAACCTCATCGCCCACCTCGTCCCCGCCCTCCGCTCACTCTCAGCTGCCCTCTCCGCCGCCGGGTTCCACCAAATCCGCGTTTCCACCCCGCACTCTCTCGGCATCCTATCCGCCTCTGAACCCCCTTCCTCCGGCCGCTTCCGCCGCGGCTACGACCGTGTAATCTTCGCCCCAATGCTCGATTTCCACCGGAAATCTAAAACCCCCTTCGTCGTTAATCCTTATCCTTACTTTGGCTACTCGAGTCGAACTCTGAACTACGCCCTCTTTAAGCCCAACCCCGGGTTCTTCGACCCTGTGACCCGAATCAACTATACAAACATGTTTGACGCTCAGATGGACGCCGTTTTCTCGGCGATGAGCCGCCTCGGGTACGGCGATGTCCAGATCGCCGTCGGTGAGAGCGGATGGCCGTCTGCCGGCGATCCAGGGCAGGTCGGCATCAACGTCGAGGACGCCGCGTCGTATAATGGGCAACTCATCCAGCACGTGACCTCCGGGAAAGGCACGCCGCTGATGCCCAATCGAACTTTCGAGACCTATGTTTTCTCTCTTTTCAACGAGGACTTGAAGCCGGGTCCCACCGCCGAGCGCAACTTCGGCCTCTTCCGGCCGGATTTCTCCTCGGTGTACGACGTCGGCGTCCTCCGGGGAGGCGGCCAGGTGAGTAATTTTTTAATCTGCCATTCTTTTTCCAAATTATAACGGAAATGCCACTGCCTCGTGGCTCGTACAACTGTATAATGAGTAGAGGCTGTAGTGGCAGGATTGTGATTTCGTATCACCTTCGTGGGCTTTGTTGGCCTTACTGACTCGTGAGCCTCGCGTGCTTTGTTTCCCCTCTCCTTGCTTTGTCTATTTCGCTTTTTCTAGATGCCAAATTCAAACCCAACGTTATTTTGGATTTGAAAAGCCAAATCATTCTGTCCGTCCGATCCTCATCAGACGGCGCTGATGCAAATCTACATATTCCTCCCGTGTCAGCCATGCTTACTTTATTTCGATTTCGTGATGGATAATTTTGTCATTCTACAAAAGTTTTGGTCGCCTTTACGCGGCTTTGAAGAATGGTAACGTCAATGGAATGACTAATGATAAGCGTTGTCAGGGCGGTGGACCCACGCCGGCGCCAACGGCGGCGTCGAAGTGGTGCGTGGCGGCCGGTGGTGCGACTGAGGCGGCTTTACAGGCGAACATTGACTACGCCTGCAGTACGGCGGGCGTCGATTGCCGGCCCATTCAGGCGGGCGGGCCGTGCTTCGATCCCAATACCGCTCAAGCCCACGCAAACTATGCCATGAACGCCTACTACCAGTTCGCCGGCCGCCACGTCTTCAACTGCGACTTCGGGCGGACCGGCGTTATTGTAACCAAAGACCCCAGTGAGTATTTTTGTGCCTTCTAGCTAGCAATTTTTAATGGTATGAATTATTTTGAAAAATAATTATAATCTATCTCTCTATCTCTCTTTATATTAATGAAATTGTAATTTATTAAATTTTTAAATATTTTTGTTTGGCTTAAAATTAGATTATTTTCTTTTATAATATATATATATTTTTTTTTTTTGCAGGTTATGAAAATTGCAAGTATGGCCCTTAAAGGGAAGGGCAAATTATTGCTCCCAGTGTCCGGATTCGTCCGAACACCAATTCAGATGTGTCACGTTAGCAAAATACATCGGACCCCGATGTATTTGGATGATGTGGCCCATCTGGATTGGTTGTCTGGACGTCAGGTGACCAGACTCAATAATTCGCCAAAGGGAAGGGTTTGATCGGATTTGTTCGTTGTTTGGGTGGATTCTTTTAGTTTATAGTGAAGTTATTATTGTTAAATCTAAGTAGCGGTGTGTTGGTAAAGTTGTCTGTTTAAATATACTAATTTGAGCTATTACGGTGATGATTGCTGTCTTTTCATACCTTATCAACTTCTTACGCATCTTCTTAATTAACTATTTAATACGTTGTTTGGATCAGCTTTTTAACTGCTTTCTAAATCATTTTTTTTTTTATAAATATAAATTTTGTTGAGATTTTGTACTATTTGGATAGTTTTCTTACTACTTAAAATAAATATTTATTTGTGCTAAAATTTTTATTTAGAAATTAAGAAAAAAAATATTCTAAATGAAGCCTTAATAAAACTAAGACTTCGTTTGGGATGGATTTCTTCCTGCTTCTTAAAGCAGTAATTTTTGAGCTAAAACATTGCTTCAAGAAGCAGTAATAAAGCCGTCCCAAACAAATCCTGAATGTGGTAGAAAATTTTGCAACCCCGAATGCCCTTAGGCGATCCAGGGGTAGCAAAATGGTCAAGCGACGAGGGAGAGATGCTTACTCAATAGATGATATAAACAAGAAGTTATTAAGCATATTATTTAAGAAATAATAGATTTATTTTATAAGTTTAGGTTTGTTTTATAAGCTTACTAGTATTGATTGATTTTTTATTAATGATAATACTAAAAAAACATTAGGCTTAATTTTGATGATAAAATTGCATAATATTTTTAAGCCTCTTAATATAAGATAAGAAAATTAATTTGTTAAGTAATATGAAATTTAAGACTAATCATATAAATTTTATTTAATAAAGCATCTGTTGCTCTTACATTGTTGTCTATGGATATAATTTTCTTATTGTGGATTGAGTTTATTTTATTGAATTAAGGTATTTATTTAATATATTTTATTAATGTAATGTAGTAATCAACAACAAATTATTACGATCATTTAATTAATGATTCAAATTGGAGAATATGAATGGTTTTACTCAAGTAATGTAGGAAATTCACTTAAATTATTATTTATATTTATAACAAAGATAGAGGAAGTAATACGGTTGGAATAAGCATTGATAAATGCCTTGAATTTGGTGGCATCATATCAAGATATTATTACGTGTGGAGTTTAGACGTGTCTAGAGTCAAATCTGGACGCACCACGTCACCTAATGCACTGTGTATTTGGTGACGTGATGCATACGGGTTGGCCTTCAGATGCGTCCAGACACCGCTCGTAATAATTTTTCCACTATATCAATACATTTTCTCTACTTCCATGTCAAATTTCTATCTCCAGATTAAAAAAAATAAAATGAGTTTAGGGCTTCTAATTGAGTTGAACTAATAATTTCTTATACAAAATATATCAATATTTAACTAATATGTTATAAACTATTAATCAAATGAAAGGTATATAGGAAAATATTAATGTTTGTATTATATGTTATAAGCAAATCATTATATAACTTGCAAGACTAAATTTCAAAAAAAAATTCAAAAATTATAACTGATTCCAAAGGTTACTGCTATTGATTAAAGGAATTTGTAATTCATGTGAGCTGGTCTCTCTGTCCTCCCTTGTCTTCCCCCTCTCTCTCTCTCTCTATCTTGCAAGAAAGCTCAAGAAGAACTTCTCTTCCTCCTCAAGAACTTAACACTCATCAACAATGTCTTAGCATTATAAATCACTGACTCTAAAATCGGGTTTTCCAATGAAAAAAAAAATCTTGAATTTCATCAAGGTTGCATATCTAATACTAAAATAGACATCAAAATAATCAGATAAAAAGATTAATAGTTGAGAATTGTAATCCACTATCATATAAGGGAGAAATCCAAACCGAATTTAAAGTATCGCATGGTGGTACATATCAAGGCTATTAAAGCTAATTTAACATGACAGAGTGGCAACCAAAGATGGGACTTATACCTTGGTCATGTGGGATCATGAATAACCAAATATCTTTTCAATGCAGTAAAAAAAGGACAAATATGAAAGATTTGGACATCTCCTCAATATATTAGAGAAATTATTCACAAAGCAAGACTTACAATTTGATTGCATATTTGCATATAATCAAAATGTTCAGACATCTCCTCATTGTAGTTGATGAAATATCGAAATATGGCAAACAATTTGATTGTGTGTGACTAAGAATAAAGTCTATATATATTCTCAATGTGATAAATGAGATGTTAAACGAGACTTATAACTTTATCATGTGTGACCAATAAAGCTCAAGTATTTTCTTAATGTGGCAAAGATGTTGAAATAAAACTTATAGCTTGGTCATGTGCGACCAATAAAGACCAGATATTTTCTTAATAATGGTGTCAATAAATATCCTAACCCAACAACTCTACTCGAACCAAACTCAACAAATCCAAAATTGGGTTGACTCGATTAATTTTCATGTCGATTTTGATTAAAAAATCTTTACCCTATTAAAGTTTTTGTCATGCTCAAGTTGACTCAAAAACTCAAAATTAACCTGATTTTCATTTAGATTAAGGTTAAGTGGGATATGTTTGTGTTAAACATGTCATTTTTAGATTAAACTGACCATTCTTGAGTTAAAAAAAGTCATGTTGATGTAAAAAATTATAGGATCTATATGATAAACATGTTGAGTTTGGGTTATCGTGTTTGTGTTAAATATTTTGACTGGTATGATAAACATATCAGGTTTGAGTCAAAGTTAATCAAGCTAGGCCAATTTTGAGTCAGACTTGAACTTGACCCACTAGGCCACCAACCTAAAGTAACACTCCCATTTCTCAATATAATAAAGAAGACATTAAAATAAGATAGAGATCCTAAATATCGACTCCATACTATGAGAGAGATACAAAACACAATGAATGATGAGGAACAACAGAAGGAAATACATAATAAGATTTGATACATCCTCAAAAAATTATCTTGACCGGGCACTAATCTCGATGCAAAATCAAATTGGAAACTTCCGAAATTAATTTCAGGAGTATATGAACTCCGATTTCAGCAATCTTACAGTCAAACCGAGCGTCTTGGAAATACGAACCCAACGACACCAAGATCAATCCAATCCAAGCCTAAATGAGTCCGAATCATGGGTTCAAAGCGCTGTTGGAAGGTTCAAACCGTAATTTGAGTTACCAAACGGTCTCCGATTTTGACGAGCTTATACTCGAATCGAACGGCTCAACGAGACGAATCCAACGAGCCCAATATCATTAAATTCCGACATCATTAAGGCCTTCAAATGTCCAATGAACGGTGCATGATCAAAGGATTCGATATCGGCCGTCCATTCAAACCACTCCCTGTTCGCCCTTGATCTCACGCCTATTTACGGGCTATGCCACTCCAGAAAAACTATAAATAGAGTCCTCATTCTACACCAAAGGGGGGGAGAGGAAGAGAGAGAAGAAGGAAGAGGAGAAAGGGGGAAAGGAGATTTCTCACCTCCTTGACCACCGCCGGAGCTCTTCCTGCCGCCTGAAGACGCCGGAACTCTGCCGAATTTTCAGGAAACGTCGGGAATTTGCACAACTTCCACGTGATGCTGAAATTCTTCTCATTTAATGACAGAGTTCCCTCCTGACGCCGAAACTCCGCCCAAGGGAGGCCGGATTTCTCCTCTGCCACCAACAGACGTCGGACTTCTACCAGACGTCGGACCTTCACTCTTCGCCAAGTCTCTACCTGATGCCAGACTTCTACCGGTTATCGGACTTCACTGGACATCTATGCGAAGATGCATTTCTTCCCATTGCTGGACTTCTACCTGACGTTGTTCTATTAATCTTCGTCGTCAGACTACAGTCCTTCCGACCTCCGTCGCCAGCCGACTACGGTCCTCCTGACTTACGTCGCCCGCCGACTACAGTCTTTCCGACATCCGTCGCCCGTTGACTACGATCCTCCTGACTTACGTCGCCCGTCGACTACAGTCCTCCATCGCCAGCTGACTACGGTCCTCCTGACCTATGTCGCCCGCTGACTGCAGTCCTTTTAACAAAGCGAACATGTCAATAGTGATTCTTTGTATTTACATCATGTAATGTACTCCATAAGATGTACATCAAGCTAAGACCTTCCACCAAGGAGGGGCCTCATTTGTAATCGACTGCAATACTAGTGGATTCATTCAAACTGGGCTAGGCCCCGTGGTTTTTCCCCCCTTTTCAGGGGTTTTCCACGTAAAAAATCTTGGTGTCTCATAAATACTAGACCCTTTCTCTTATCTGATTGCGTGCCGGATTTTCGTACAACGCTAAGACGATAAACTTTATATTTCTCTACCGCCGCGAATACTCCTGGACGCAACAAGATTTATAACTTGATTGTGGAATCAAGCAAACTTAGATATCTTCTTGTTATTTGACAATTTATTTTGTCTCAGTTTCTTATAATTCCTTCACATCAAACAAAGGATTAGTGCTTTGATGGTATGGACTAAATTTTTTTTTTTGTTTTTTTTTGTTTAGGGTTTGTATTAATTTTCACATTTATCTAAATTTATTAAAGATTTTAAGTTGGAATTTATATATTTTTAGCTATATTTTTTAGTAATACCTATTAAAATTTCTCAAACTATTTATTTAACTTAAATCACCTTATTTCCTCTATAATTATCTCAACATGACTATTTTCTTATTCCTTCTAGTGACTAAAAAAATATGTACTATCCAATATTTGCATAAATTTCTTATTATTTATTCAACTTTTGAATATTAGATAAACATCAATAATTGTATTTAAGGAATTAATTACTAATTAATTTAAACAAGCAATCAAATTAAAAGAGAGAGAATATAAATAGGGGATGACAATTAGAATGATACATCATGATAATAATGTATATTTTATATTATAAATAATTAGTTGATAAAAAAAAATATGAATTAGATATATTAAAAAAATAATATAAATTACATTAATAAGTAGATATAAAAAAGGAATTAACTTTAAATTTAATCCTGCTAATTTCCAGCGATGGGTTGGGCTTTAGTTCTCGGCCTTTGGACTTCCATGTACACTGAACCACCTTGAACACAGCCCATATCCCGCTTTCCTGGAATCTTGCGTCGCCGAGAATCTGGGGTTCTTCCCGGAGCTCATCCCCAATTGTTGAAAATCACTCTCTTGTATTTCATTCGAGCAGATATCAGAATCCAATAGAGTAGTATCTGATGAATTCTCTTGGAATCTCTTTCTGCAGTTTGTTTGATTTCTTTGAGAAATCGATGTAGCTTTTGCTTTTTTGAGTTGGACTTCGTTCACCTACTTTTGTTTTATGCAATATTCTTCTGTGATTTGGGCTAATGCATACTGGGATCAGTTCCGTTGCTGGTGAGTGCTTGTTCTTTCTTGGTTTCTAGGGTTCCTGAATTTCTTGTTTAGTTTGCTTAGTTTATGGTCATCTTAGGCTTCCGTTTTTGTTCTATTTCGGGCCTTCTGGCTTCTCGAAACTAAATTGCATATTGAAATTTTTTTTTATACGTTTGAAAAGTTGAACCAGTATTTTGAATCGTTCATTTATTTTGCTGCAGGATTTCAAGTAGCTAATTAATGCACTCTATTCTTTAGTTGTTAGTGGCGCTCAAAGATTTTTGAGTTATGTTGATTTCCGGTACGTGGATCCAAACCTCAAACTCGAATGGGATGCTTGGCTCTCCACTGGTTGCGCCTTGCAGCAGTTTTCAAAAGCCAGTTTCTTATCTTCTAACAAAATCTTTAAGAAAAGTAGTTCAAGTAAATGCAAGGGTTGTAGATGGAAGCCAAAATCATCCTCCTTCGAAAAGAAGGAACCCCCTAGTGTCAATTCTTGAAGTCCCGCAACTTATATGGAGGCAGACATTGCAGCCACTCAATAATTTTGGGTTTGGTCAGAGGAGCATTTGGGAAGGTGGTGTTGGTCTCTTTGTTGTGTCCGGGGTGACTCTTGTTGTTCTAAGTCTTGCGTGGTTGAGGGGATTTCATTTGAGATCACAGTTGAGGAAATATCAAGCGGTATTTGAGTTCTCCCAAGCTTGTGGACTCTGCGTGGGAACACCGGTTAGGATAAGAGGTGTGACTGTTGGGAAGGTTGTTCATGTCAACTCTTCTTTAAAAAGCATTGATGCAGTTGTTGAGGTACTTACTTTAAGCAGATACCATTTTGCATGAGGTCTTATAAATATTTTAGGCATTGTTTAGTTCGTTGATATCTTCTATATTATGTTATATTGTTAAAACATGTTGACCATTTTTTGTTTTGTTGACATATTTAAATAAAAAACATTATAAAATGACATTGATGCATTGTTTTGATGAAATTTAGATGTTAGCCAAATATTTAGGAATGTAGGTCCAATCATTGTCGAACTATGAAAGCTCGAATAGCTTTAGTTTCTCCGGACTAATTACATAGTCTATTTTTATGTAGGGAGACATGTCCAACCAGAATGCATTGTTGTTGTTCATTTGAAGCATTCATAATGGTCCATAACAAGATTGACTTGATTTTCTGGGGCTCGCATATTTTCATATATTTCCCTAAATGCAACCAAAGCAAGTCTTCTTCTTGGAATGTGCACATGATGTAATGTTTGTCATGGAAAGCTTTGTATTTCTCCTTCAACCTTTTGAGGTTCTCCTCCACCTCTTAATCAATCTTCTGAATCCTTCCTATAAATTATTGCCTTCATCGAACTTCGTACGCTTCACTGTCAATATTTTCCATATCTATGGAGAAATCTAGTTTTAACAAACTTTATAGTTGAAAACTTAGGAATACCTCAAAAGGAAGCTTCTCCATTGATTCATGTATGAATCTATTGAAGGAAAGGTATTTATAAGGGATGTTGTCATCTCGTATCATTAGATGCTAAGAATTATAACCTTGCGACATTTGCATCATTGTCCTATTCACCACATCTATCAGATTGCCAGTCTGACTCAACGTGTGAAAGCTAATGCCCCCTTTTTCAATTTCATGTCTATTAGGTTTTATAGTGATCTCTAGAAAGTGATGAGGAATATGATGCCCTTGCTTGAAACAATGGGGGTGGGCAGTCTGAAGTGCTTTGATACATGTTGAAAGAAAAACTTGGCTGCTTTGTTATTTAAGATAGCCTTTTTGTGAGTAATTAAACTCACCATCTTGTTGTAATTATCAACAATGTCGATGATGAAGAGGTAATTAAATCCTTGTCAATTCATAGTTAGTCTTTGCGAAAAGTCAATTTCATGATGTCCATTGAAATGAATCTAAAAGGTGTGTTGGTTTTGGTCTACTTTTTAGTTTGATGGCTTTACGATGCTATAAGAAGGCATCTTCTCACAAATTGTTGCACTTCCTAGTGCATTGTTGGCCAATGAACACAACACAGCATTTGTTTTGTGATTTTTCTCCACTTTGAAGTGCCCTACCACCCTTGAAGTGCATGTGCTTTCTTATCTAAGTCTAAGTCAAGCAATTAGTATTCTTTGGTACATATAGTTGATCCCCATTATGTAGTAGCACATCCCAATGATCATAAGCTGTCGTTTTTCTGTGGTCAAGCACCTCCAAGGCTTCCTGGAAATGCACTTCTATTGTGTATAATGTATTTTGCTCCTCACACTACATCGATAGGATATGCATTATCATGAATAAAGTAAAGTGTTGGTGATCAACTAGGACAACATGTATTTTTATTTTGTGCGCTCTTATATTTAGTTACTAGCTGAATAATTATAGTTTGCTATCCTCTTTCTTTCTATATCTATTTCTCCCTATATCTCTTTCTCTCACTTGCTCCCCTTTTTTCTCTAAAAAGAGTGGAGTGTGTGGCACACTCAAGAAGTGGGGAGGGGGAGGGGGAGGGGTTGAATTAGTGTATCTTTTTAAAATTAATTCAATAACCTTAACTCAAAAAAAGAGTCAATTGATGTCATGATTATTTAAATAATGGATGTCCTCACATCATCCTTATAACCATTATATCAAATCACATTATGTTCTCTGCTCTCCTTGATCTTCTCATGCAACCAAATCATGACACAAGCTCATTTGTTATACTACATACGTGAGACACTGCTCCCCTCCCATAAATTTCACTTACCAACTGCCTTGTTCAATATCATAAGCTTCATATAGTTTCACAAATCCCATTATCTCCACCAACCCATGTAGTGCATGAGCTTGAGTTTGACCCAATAGCCAGCTTGAGATGGTAGTCATGCTAGAGCCTGATCTTATGCTCAATGTGGAACTTTATCTAACAACAAAGACCGAGTCTTAGATAATTAACAACAAAGATTGAGTCTTAGATAGTACTTGAACTTAAGCTGGAGATTGTGCTTAAGAATGTTATTGTATGTGAGTTGCATTATTTATTGATATTATTCCATTTGATCTTGAGATGGAGGTATAGCATGTTGCTTAGTTATTTATACTACTGCTAGCTCCATCATCAATATTATAGGTTCAATTCTTATTGCCACTATTGCCATTAATCTCCATCACTTCTTTGAGACAATTGTGCCTATTTGCTTATTGGTGTATTGAGTGAGTTACATGTGTATCCCGCCACTGCTACTCCATGGACATTTGTTCATCCTTTCTACTCTTTAGGGAAGAGCTTTTCGCACCGCAGGTGAGGTTATGCAATACTTAGCTATCCAACAACTTGTTATCATAATCGGCTTGTCTGGTGTGATAAAAAAATGTTTTGCTTGAGGATCTTTCTTGCAAGTGTAACTTATTGTAAAAGAACTCTTATTTTTTTAGAGGACCCTTTCATAAAAGATATATTATATGTGAAATATTCCTTATAATCTCTTTGATTGTTATTCTATTTTCTATTTCCTTAGATGAGAAAATCTCTTTTATAAATAGAGAATGCTAGCATGGTCTGCTCAAATATACGAGTGTTGAAAATAATTACAAGCATACAAATCTTCAAACCTCCACTTTTTTGTTCCACTAACCTTTATCTGTCTTGAGTGTCTTCTTTCTTAGAGCTAAGGAATATATAAAATTTGGTGGCTGAAGATACCAAGATGTTGTTAAGGAAGCTTGTAGCAAAATCTTTAGAGCTCTAACAATAATCACCTCCACCCGCTTGCCTCTATAGTTGGGGTATTTATATAGGAGAAAAGCCTATGGTTGGGTATTCTTAAAGGGGAAAAGGGAGGACTCTTGCATTTTGGCTATGTGATGTTTCTTCCGAAGGGAGAGGGGGAGGGGGAGGAATAGTTAAACTCTCAGATGAGCACAATTGCATGTTCTTGATATGAAGGGCGGGGCGGGGTATGGACACGGACTTGCTTTAGGGATTACAGATCAGTTAATTTGAGAGTCACAAGTCCATCCTATGTCATTATAGTGTGTATTTTACAGGTTTCAATATATTTCTTTTGAGCCATTTGATTTTCTTTGTAAGTAGGAATTGCCTATTACATGTCTTGTGAGTGGATTGGCCTTCCACCTTTCTCTGATTGGTCAACTAGGTTACATGGTTTTGTTAAGAAATTGCTCGTTTATGATCAGCTGGTGGTATTTTTATGGAGAAGTTGTTAGCTCAACAAAAAATCATATGGCAAAGAAAATTTCTCTTTCTAGCTACTTATTGATTAAAAAAATAATTTTTCAAGTCTCTTTTTATTTGCTCTTTTTATTTGCTTTTATTTGTTATTAGGCTTTTCCTTGTGCTATGTGGCTGTGTGCGGGGGCAATACAGGCGACTTCATGATGGCTCAGTCGTACACCATTTCAAATCAGAACTCTCTATTTTTTTATTCCTGCTTTGATAGTTTCATCCATGCGGTGATTTTAAATATAGTCTTCTTTTTATTATAAGGGCTATGAAGTGACTTCTATTGAACTTACCATGTCGGTGACGTTGTTAGGTCTTTTAGAAAGTTTTTAAAACTCGTGGCTGATGTAGTGCTCACCACCGATTTTCCATATTATATAGTTTGACAAATCTTGTGGTTTTAGAAGTTCACTTTTCTTTTACGCAGGGCAACGCTAGTTGCATATATTTCTATTTACATCGGTTGATTGTTTCCTAACATGCATTATGGAGATTCCTTAAGATTTTTTATTTCTAATTGCTGAAATGTTGCAGCTTATCTTCTACTTTTGGCAGGTTGAGGATGTTAAAACTATTATACCTAGAAATTCTGTTGTTGAGGTCAACCAATCTGGCTTGCTTATGGAGACACTAATTGACATAACACCTCAGGATCCTCTTCCAACACCTTCGGTTGGACCTCTTGATTCTGGCTGCCTTAAAGAAGGTCTCATTGTATGTGATAAAGAGAAAATTAAAGGGCAACAAGGAGTAAGCTTGGATGCTTTAGTAGGGATATTCACCCGTCTTGGACGAGAAATGGAGGAAATTGGCGTCAAAAGAAGTTACATGTTGGCTGAAAAAGTTGCATCTATTGTACAGGAAGCACAGCCTCTAATTGCGAAGGTTTGTTTTTGGCCATAATTAGATGCTCCTTGATAACTATTTATGGAGGAAATGCTCATTAAGATGATGCTTGTCAAAATCTTGTGTATTTGTTGAGACATCTAATTCTTGGATTCTAGGATTTCAGTGGCCTAAATTGGCATTTTTTATTTTCTTATGTTCTCCTATGATTTATATATTTTGGGATTATTAAGAAAAATAGGTACCATTAAATGCTATTGAATCTTACATGGTAAGATGTATCATATCTTTGGCATATTGTATTGGCTAAAGGGCCACAATAGATGCAAGTGCCATTTATAAATTTTTTGGATGAATTTCCATTTGTATGATGATTTTAAAAAATATGAAGTTTTTATCTGGTAAAGTATGCAGTTTTTAAACTCGCTGTTCACTTGCTGCCCTTGACTTTTCCTGCTGGGGTGCAGTATTTAAGTTTTAGTTTCTTTATCCCTCCTTTCCTTCTTTCCTGCCTTTCTTCTCTGGATGAGGATTTTGTGAGTAGTGCAACGGAAATGTGACGCATTGCAGGCTTTAGGAGGTGAAATCTTGAAAATGTATTTCCACTGGGAGAGGTTTCTATCTTGAAAGAGTAATATAGTCAAGGCAATGCAACTAAAACTTGAGTAATTGTGCTTCTTAACCTTAGTAGTTTTGTGTACTGTTATATTCTTTCATTCTTTTATTAAATATTTGCCCTAGCTTTGGAACAAGATTAAATTTTAATAAGTGTGTTGATAAGCTGCATGCTTCTTATGAAACCATTTTAATCTCCTTTTTTGTTATTGTTATGCAAAAGGTTGAACTCTTAGCTGAAGATATTCAACCATTACTTGCTGAGATCCGTGATAGTGCGGTCCTGAAGGATGTTGAAGTTTTAACCAAAAGTCTAGCAGAAACAACCAAGGAATTAAGGTAATTTTGATAAGTACTTCAAGTTGAGCATAATACAATGATAGTTCATGCTTATAGTCTTTAGTTGGTTTTGGTAGAATGTGCGATTCCTTGAATTTGGAGAATAAATTTTGTTTAATGCCATCAAAATTTATTATGAATGTTATTTTTTGTGTTAAAACAATTAATGAGATATATATAAAGTAGATCATATGATTTTAACTACGATGGTTGATTTGGTTGGAAATAAGAAAAAAGTTGTGTTGTATTTAATGTATGTTAACAATTATATATATATATATATATATATATATATATATATATATATATATATATATATATAATGGAGCACTAATTATTATTGGAAATATTTTAGAGCGATCAAAGAGCTTTGAATTATAGTAGGATCATATTAAAGATCAACATTAAATCTATATTTTTTTATATTAGTCATGAAAATACTTACGAAATATATTCAAAGTAAAGTTCCTTGGCGTATGTCTTTTTTAGATGCCATAATTTTAATCAGTGATGCATTAGCTAAGAAAAGCGAAAAGTTAGAATGATGAAAAAAATTTTAGAAGATAAGGGGCTAAGAATTAATAGAGCAAATATTAAGTCTATGAAATATAATTTTAATGGATGTGATATTCAGAATTATTAATCAATATTATTAGAAGTTAAATTGATCTTATATGTGATATGTTTAAGATTCTTAAATCTATTATATAAAAGAGAGTGATTGTATAACTTTTAAAATTAATGTTTGGTAGTAAAAATGAAGATATGTGTTAGTAGCATGGGTGTAGCTACAGTGGGGGCAATGGGGCCCATGTTAAAACTTGTTAAGTTATGAATTAAGTTGTTAGACCTAAACTTATGTCCCAAAAAGGCTAACCAAGAGGAGGAGGAGGAGGGGGGGGGGGGGTGAATTGGTAATTAAAAAAAATTCTTCCTCTTTAAACTGATTAAATTTTTAGTGAATTTTTAAAATGATTTTTCAACCACAGATCAACACAAAAGCAGTAAAGTAAAAAACAGCAGAAAAATAAAAAGACACAATATTTATAGTGGTTCGGTTAAACACGACCTACATCCACTCCCTGAAGTCTCCCACTTCAGGTATTGCACTATTACCACAAGTGTCTCTCCTTTTGCCCCCACAGCAAGGCGAAGAAGCCTTCACAAAAACTCTCTTCCACCACTGCCCGGTGCGGCAGAGAACCGTCGTCCTTTTACACCCTCCAAGTGTCGGCAGAGAACCGTCAGCTGTTCACACTCTCCAAGTGTAGGCAGAGAACCTTCGTCCTTTCACACTCTCCAAGTGTAGGCAGAGAACCTTCGTCCTTTCACATTCTCCATGTGTAGGCAGAGAACTCTTCGGCTGTTCACACTCCTCGAGTGTCGGCAGAGAACCGGATCTCCTTGAAAGATCTTCTCACAAGAAATCTAGAAGGAAAAGAGAAAAGAGTGAAGTAATCACAAATTACAAATAGAGATTCTTACCTTTGAGTAACCAAGTGAACCCTTCACTCTCCAGTAGTAAGAATTCTCCTTCAAACACTCTCTCTCACTCTCTCCTTCAATCTCCCTTCAATATTCACGAAGTCTAAATGACAAAAAGATTGTTTGACAGTTTTAAGTGGACTTTCGAAAAATCGTCCAAAACTGTAATTTTTCAAATCTGTACGTTCATGATCGTCCAGTACGATCCAATTACGTACGTACGAACAGTGTAAAAACTGTTGCGTACGACCTCAATGTACATTGGTACGAACTGCCTTCGTACCCGATCATCATCCCGTACGATCAAGGTTCGTCTGGTATGAACCGTTATTCCCAAGGTTCGTTGGGACGAAAATGCAGAACGGATCACAAGTTCAAAGAACAGAGGACATCATCCTGGGATGAAGGGGTCAATTCGTCTGGATGAATAGTTAAAAGCAAGAGTCTAGAGGACATCGTCCTGGGACGAACATGTTAAATCGTCTGGACGAATAGTTCAAAGCACGAGTCCAGAGGACATCGTCCAGGGACGAACATGTTAAATCGTCTGGACGAATAGCTCAAAGTGAGAGTCCAGGGGACATCGTGTAGGGACGAACAAGTTAAATCGTCTGGACGAATAGTTCAAAGTGAGAGTCCATAAGACATCGTCCATGAACGAACATGTTAAATCGTCTGTACGAATAGTTCAAAGCATGAGTCCAGAGAACATCGTCCAGGGACGAACATGTTAAATCATCTGGACGAATAGTTCAAAGCATGAGTCCAGAGGATATCGTCTAGGGACGAACAAGAAAAATCGTTTGGACGATCCAGACTTAGAAAAATTTTTCGCCCGCTCTGTTCGTTCTATTGCTCTTTGGGGAGTATAACTGACATGATCGTCCTGTACGATCATGGTTCGTATTGTACGATCAGTATTATAAAGTTGTGAATTTTAGAGCTCTTCCCCCGGTGTTTGTGTGCTAAGTTATTCAATTACAATCACACTTTCTCAAACTCAAGTAAAAGAAAATACAGACTCCAAGTTACAAAACATTATAAACAGATCTTGATTTGAAGTCTTCAACAATCTGGAGTATGATTTCCCTGAAATGTTAGTACACACTAGAGCCAAAAAATAATTTTTCCAAAATGTGTTAGGAGAAAATAATAATCAAAACAATAATATTTGGAATCATCAAAACATACAAGTTGCAAGAATATGAAACATGCAAAGCTAAGTAGCAATTCTCTCAACAGCCCATGCTTCTGCTGGCTTGCCCAAAAGTCTTGCATTCCATTGCAAATTCTTGTTGTGTTCATCCATCGTGAATTTTGCAATCTACAACGTGGGCGGGTTGCTCACATTCTTGATCGATTGCCATGCGACATTGTGTGGTTCCCTCCAACTGCTGCCGAAGATGCCATCGACAATGATAGTGATGATAGAGAGTGATAGGGAGGCGGCGAGCAGAAGGGAAGAGAGGAAGAGGAGTGATATCATTTTAGGGTTTTGATGAATTTGATTTATAGGAGGTAGGGATTTGTGCACATTTAATGTTTGTAGGGATAAGCATTTTGACATGTAGAATAATAACATTTATAAATGTGTTATGGGCCAATACTTTAAATATATAATTTGTGTTATTTCAGATATTTTTAAGTCAAATTTGTCATTAAGTATATTTTAGCTTAAGTTATTTCAGATGTTGCTAATATTTTATGCACAAATAAAGCGATGAAACTGTTGACATCTGAATAATAACCAACGGAACAAAATGAAGAAGAAAGCTCAAATCAAAATCCCGCATACTAACCTCGTATCCGTTGAGAAATCACTCGAATCTCCGTAAATCCCGATGCAACCGCGAATTCAGCTAGAATCGGCGCCATTTGCGTCATTTCCCGGAACTCCTGCGCGAATCCTGCGATCCGTAGCTCCATCCTCTTCGTTAAATACCGATCCCGGCTCAACTCCTCTCCCACAACTCTCTCCCGAAGTCGCTCTCTCTCCTTCCCACGATCGGAAGTTACAACATTTGGATCGGAAGAAACAACTGGAGCTCATCAAGCTCCGACCTCTGGAGCCACGACCGAAGCTCTCCAGCCCCTCCATTTCCTTCGTTGGTGTCCGATCTCGCTCCTTCGACGATACCTCCTGCAGGATCGGAAGTTAGACATTTTGATCGAAGGCCGCAAGGGGAGCCCGCTCTCTGTAGTTAACTTTCTCCCTTTGGCGCCGGCACTCCAGCCTCTCCGTGGCTGTTCGACGTCGCTCCTTCGTTGACGTTCCTTCTTGTTCTATCGGAAGCAACCCGAGGAGCTCACCGTGGAAGGTAACTTTCCCCTTTGCGTGCGCTTCATTCGGCTAAGCCCAATAACCCGCAACTCCTTCGAGTTCGTCCGATCCAGAGAAGCCGAGAGAGAGAAAGAGAGAAAGACCGATCCACATACCTATAGCCGACTCCAACGGACCAATCTCCTCTGGCCATCACTCCATCCAATCCCGTCCAGAGAGCCGCCCGAACCCGTAGCCGGATCTCCCTTCCTCCCAGTCGCTCAGCTTCGCTCTGTCTCCGACTTTCCCTTTCATTTGGATCGGAAGTTACATATTTTGATCGGAAGTGGGGAGAGGAGCCGCTTGCACTGAAGGTAACTTCATCCCTTTCACGTGCTTCTCGGCCAAATCCCTTGAATCCACCTAAACAGGGGATTAATTTTTATAAATAATTTAATTATAATTATATTAATTAAATATAATTAATTACAATTATTATTTTTAATTAATCAGAATTTATAAATTAATTATTATTAGTTAATATTAATTAATTATATTTTATTAAATTAATTAATGTTAATTAAGTTATAATTAATCCTAAATTAATTATTACTTATTATATTACTTAATTTTAATAATTTTAATTAATTATAATTAATTAAAAAATGATTAATTAAAATGATTATTTAATTAATCTTATTTAATTAATGTTAATTATAATTAATAAAAGAGAAAATATGCTTCTCTCACCTCGGTCCCCGAGCCTTCACCGACGACCGCCGGTCCACCGGCCCCGAAGGTATAATCCCTAAACTCAGGCTTCCGTCCTCGACGTGTACGACGGACCGTTGGACCACCTAAGCACGTCTTTGGTGAGCGTGGTAGGAGGAAATCCGGTCCGACGCCTACGACGAGGTGGATAGTCGCCTCCCTTCTCGCCCTCTTATCTCGACTAACGTGTCGGGCCGGCGGTCTACCTATGCACGCCTTTATTGAGCGTGGTAGGAGGGGCAACTGGCACGACACTTATGATGAGGTAAGCGAGCGACCCTCGCCCTCCTGTCTCGACATGCGTGTCGGACCGGCAAACCACCTAAGCACGCTTTTCTTAGCGTGGTAGGAGGGAACCCGGTTCGACGCACACGGCGAGGCCAGGCGAGCCTGGTGTACCCTTTTCTTTGCGCGGCTTGAATAATTTATAAGTACCCCCGGGCGGGGGGAAAGCAACTGCTCTTTTCTTGCAACAGGTACCGTCAAAGACCCCATGCACGCTTTTTTTAGCGTGGTGGGAAGAAAAATCACGGCCGAGGTGTCCTCGAAAGAGGGCACCTACCATGCACGCCTTTATTGCGCGTGGTGGGAAGGCACAGTTTTTTCGTAGTTTTCCCCTAAACGGGGGAGACGCCGGGAGGCTGCCGAAATTTCGGGTGAAATATTACTACACAGACCTGATTTGAACTCAAAAGAATAAAAGATTTGGACCAAATGGGAAAGAGCAGTGAGCTTTGAACATGAACATGAACTGTGGACTTGTGGACCAGAACCAAAACTCAAAATGATTCCTAAAGGCCAAATCCAAATAAAATCAAATCAAATTGGAATCAAATCCAAGTGAAAATGACTATTCAATTGAACTTGCAAGATCTCAAAAGAATTTGAGTAATCATTTGAACATACACTCGGGCTCAAATTCAAAATTACTAAGTGTGGAAGACACTAAAATTGAACAAGATTTGGACTACAAGGGACATAGAAATGACCTTGCACATTGAGCTCATGAGGTTGATTCAAACCAGACTTGGAAGGATTCAGACTCGACACCAATCAAACTACAACACCTCCTATAGATGTATTCAGTGTACGACACACGACAAATGCAAATGCCCACAATCTATAGTAGAAGGCTCCTACGCATTCAACCTACGGCCTAAACAAGTGCAATCGTCCCACCACCCGAGATTGGTGAAAGGGTGGATAAGATGCGAAAATAATAGGTCTGCTGCAAATACATTCAGAAGGTCGTAGCGGATATAATGGTCCTCCGCCAGCTAATACAAGTCACTTGTGGATAACAACAGTGTGTATGTCGTATGCACAACGAACCACTGTGGACACAAGTACATCTCTTATGACGATCCCTATGAGGTCAAATGAACTATACTGGCAAATAACAGTAACAAGTCATAGAGTTCATATACGGCTACCATATATGCTAATGTGATCTCCAGTACAACAATTGCCTGTTGATTGAGATGACAATACTGGAGACCGAAAATCAAGGATCTACCCCTATAAGCAAGTGCAATTATCAAATCCACCTAAGATTGGTGAAAGGTGGATATGGTGTAGGGACAACTGCTCTTCTGCAAATATCTTGAGGAGCTCGTAGTAGATACAACAATTCCTACAAAATCAATGCACAATACTTGTGACAAGTAACAGACGGTTGCAAGGCGTACGAGTACTGTCCATTTGTTGCAGTCAAAGATCCGTCTCCTACAAACAAGTACAATCAATACCCACCTGAGATTGGTGAAAGGTGGGTAGGATGCAAGAACGATAACTTTCCTACAAGTACTCCTATAAGCTCGTAGCGGATAAAACAGGTCCCTGCAAAGTAGCATAAACCACTTGTGGATAACAACAGTGGATACATCGTAGAAGCAATGAACCACTGTGGGCACGAGTACAGACATTGCCTACAACAATGGTGATCAAAATTGTCAAGTACATCGGGTACAAAGACAACTCGATATACGAAAGAGGACATCTCCTCGCAAAAGAAAAGAAGTGTTTTGAATAAATCAGAACTAAACTTCCTGGTGTTCCAAAGCCTCTTCTTGATCCTATACTCAGGAAGAAAACAGCTCCGATATCTGCAAATACCGAAAATAACAAGTCTACCACACTGAAGATACTAAAAGGAATTCTCTCCAAATCAGCAGTCATTGACTCCAAATTTCAAGAAAATCCCTTCCCCGGTGATTGAGAAAGGGGGAGTCAATATCAAAATCCAACGCCACTGGATCCGCAACACTCGTACTAGCGGACAGAAGGCGTGTATAAGCTCTGAAATCAAATGTTGTGTATTCAAATGTCAATTATCTACACAACTATAAGTATTTCAAAATACCCCGGCACCTGCACTATAGTTTGTATACACATAGGTACACAATGGGGTATATCCAAATCAATATAAAAATCACCCGCATGGGCCCCGGCGAGCGTGTTATTGGTACACACGTGACGTCTAGGGATGCTACGTGGGTTGACAAGTGAATTCAGGTTCGAAACCGATCCTTCTATACGGGTCAATAGAAGTCGACAGAGTTCGAACCATTAAGCAAATATAAAGTTGTGGCGACTGGTATATTTGCTTTAAAACATTCATATTAGGCCATCAAGGCCTACAACAATATGAATTCACTAATAAAGGCTCAAAGCCTACAAAACCCGATCCTCTGTGGATGGCCCGACAGAGTTGACAAGGTTTAATCCAAAAATAGAAATGACCCCAAAACACCCCGATGATGGCCGTGTTGAATGCAGATCTCAACCGGAGGGGTTTCCAAATACTTTCAATTGTCTTCCAAAGATCCATATTCCAAAGCTCCACCCAAAATACCCATAAAAATCCAAAAATCCAAAAACTTCACAAAAATCCACAAATCCCAAAAACCCAAAAATTCCAGAAAATTCTCAAAAATCCCGAAAATTTGAAATTCAATCCATTAATCGCTTAAAGCAAATTCCATCCACCCTCCGCAACAGTCTGCCGGAGTGGACAAATTCAAATAAACTCTAGCTCACAAAGAGCCAAATGCCTAGTCGAAAATATCACTAGGATCCATTCTCAAACAATCTTTTGCCAGTAAGGACGTGGTACGTGTCCTCTAACCGGCAGTTTTTCCGCCAAATGGCACTACAGGTAAACGGTTATGACCCGGGGCCCTCTAAACCGAGTGGTTTTGCTGCCAAATGGCCAGAGCCAAATGCCTAGTCGAAAATATCACTAGGATCCATTCTCAAACAATCTTTTGCCAATAAGGACGTGGTACGTGTCCTCTAACCGGCAGTTTTGCCGCCAAATGGCACTGCAGGTAAACGGTTATGACCCGGGGCCCTCTGAACCGAGTGGTTTTGCCGCCAAATGGCACCATAGATAGCGGTTATGGCCAGAGCCAATACGCTCCTTAATGGAGTTAAATCCTTGAGATATGAATCAATAGGATATGATCGATAGGGCATAAAGCCCTCTGTTAGTTAAGGTGGATTTAAATTTGTCCCCTTAGACAAACATTCAACCCCGGTCTACAAGGTCCCCTTGGACGAAGCAACCCATGGCTGCCAACAAGGATCCTTCTGTCAGGTTGGGTCGACTACCTCCTCTGACTAAGTAGACCAGGGACCACGATGGCCCGGGACGACGGAACCATGGGATCTTGATCGGGTTTATCATCCATTCCCCCACCATCCGTTTTAAGTGTAAGATAGTGAAATTTCAAGTTTTAAGTATCAAACCCTCCAAATTTCTCATATCCAAACCTTTCAAATTCCAAACTTCCAAACACTTCCAAATCTCAAACCCATTGCTGCTACTATATGCCAGATACACGTATTCTATATGTATCTGATTGACGACTAGCCTTAATCGAAAGTTCTCTCTCGTGATCGGGAGGGGTAATTAACTATAGGGGCTTGCGCCTATAGGAAACCAGAACTCAGATCATAAAGTCCTCACAAAATGAGGGCGAAATCTCTGGGTAGTGTCTTATCTACAAATCCATCTGCCTTCCAAAATTTACCCCGGAACTTATCCGTTAAAACTCCCCTCGCCGGAATAAAAAGAAATCGCGCGGCGGGGAGGCCGGGGCCGAATTTCCGGAGCCCACAGAAACATAACATCTTGCCAATAATCTTGAAGCAGATAATTTATATATTTGTTAGCCTTAAATAACTAATAACTCAGTTCAAAATATTTGAAGTAAAACATGAGATGAGGTTAAATTATTTATAAATATATTTGCTAATTAATATCTAACTAATTTTTAAAAAATCATTATTATAATTACATATGGACATATACGTTAAGAGAAAGCATGAAGCAAATGTCGAATCGCTTGCACGATCATATGGAAGATTTTTAGATGATTGACTATCTAATTTAATATGTTAGAAAAGACATTTAATAGTGTTGATAATAAAATGATTATACAAAGATATTAAAATATGAAGACTTGGAGAGAGAAATTGTAGTCGTTTCTCTTAATTGTAACTTTTTTTTCATCATATTTTTTTTTCATGTTACATTATAACTCTAACAATTTTTTTTAACATCACTAATGTCGATCACTAGGGGTGTCAGTTATTGACACGAATCGATAACCCGACCTGAACCCGACTCGGAAAATCCGGGTTTGGGTCAACCCGTTTAACAAACGGGTCGGGTTCGTGTTGCAGTTTTTGACCCGTTTGAAAAATCGGGTCGGATTCGGGTCAACCCGCTTGTAATATCAGTTTTTGCTTCAGGTTCGTCTGGACGAAGTTGGATCGTCCGGGACGATCGGTGCAGGTTGTGTAGAGAAATCATGTTTGGCTGTATGGTTCGTCTGGACGAAATCGGGATCGTCTGGACGAAAATAAGTCAGAGAACCCTTCGCCAGGGACGATACGTAATTTTCGTCTGGACGAAATTTTTCTCTTCATGGATCGTCCGGTACGAAGCTCGATCGTCCAGGACGATCAGTCTGGATATATATAGAAATGAGATATTTTGAAGAGAGAGAAAAAGCTGAGGAGAGAGAAAAACGAAGGAAAAAGTGGAAAAGCGGATTTTCGGGCGACGCCGAGCTGTTTTCGTCCGAGGAGACTGTTGAGGAAATTGCTGTGCACGAGGTAAGGCACAATCCGACTTTCTAAATTTTCAGAACCGTCGTGTTTGGCGGTATTTTCTGTCCGGATTTTGTTTCCGTTAGCGATTTTCGTCCGTATCTTTTGAACGGTTCAGTTTTTACCGCGTAACTTTTTGTATATCGTTGCCGTGCCGGGTGTGCACGTTTTAACTATATTTTGAAGATTTTTGTCCGGATATTTTTGATTCGACTGTGTTTTTAGTCGACTGGATTTTTCTGTGAACTTGGAAATTCTCTGTGCGGTAGAATAAATGTTCTGAAATGTTGATATCTATATTCTGTGCGAATTTGGTGAATTTTGATTTTCTGGAAAATTGTGTAAATTCTGTACACTGCCGTTGTGCTGCCCGATTTTTGAGTAATTCCTGATTTGTCCGGATTTTCTCTGAATTGATATGCTATCTGTATATGCTATGGAAAGGGAGTTATAAGGGGCCTGGATCCTATGAGATTCAGTTAGTGAAATGGGAAATCTGAAATGAGCTCAATCTAAAATTTTGATATTTGTTCTGTTCCGGATCCGAGGAAAAATCTGTTTAGGTGCTATATGCACTATTTATATATTCTGGTGCTGGAAGCACATCTGATCTGTTCTGGTGCTATAAGCACATTTGTTCTGGTGCCGGGGGCACACTTAGCTATTAATTACTCAGCTATTATTCTGGTGCCGGGGGCACATTTAGCTATTAATTAAATATCTGATATCTGATATATGCTGAGTTTATTCTGTTCTGATATGATCTGTACGAATCTGATTCTGTTGATCTGATATGTCTGATCTGTTCTGTTTCTGATTTAATACGACTTCTGTTTCCGTACCGTTCTGTTGATTTGATATCTGTCCGATTCCGTTCTGATTTCTGTACGGATTTGTCTGCTGTATTGGTTTTGAGTTTCTGAGGATTTTGATTGGAGGTTTGTTGCTTTGCTGAGCTGTTGAGCTCACCCTTGCTTTCTGGTGGTTTTCAGGTTCTGGGAAGGGCAAGGAAGTCCAGGATTAGATTTCAGAGTCTGATCAGATTAGGTACTTTTGTACTTTTGATTTTTGTACAGTCATGGCTTTTCTGTTCTGTCTTTCTTTCTGTTGAAGGCCATGTACTGTTCTGTAGATGATTATTTTGAGGAAATGAATTCAGATAGACGTTTTGTTCCGCTGCATTTGATGTTTTTAGTAGCTCTGTGTTTGTTTGTCTGTTTGAATTAATTGATTGGAAGATTCAGTTCCGAACCAAATTCCAAAGCTAGATCCTGGTTAGCTATTCTCCGTCGCGATCCGGCGCGGGCGGGATCCGTCTCGTCTCGGGTCGGGTCGTGACAAACTTTTTGGTATCAGAGCATGGTTTTGGAATTTGGAAATTTTGTGAAACAGAGCTATAGGAAGTGATCAGTGAGTCTGTCTGGGAGGTAGTTTTGGTTTGTTCGGCTTTTTATTGTGTTGTTTTTGTGATAGTTTTCCGGATTTTTCTGGATTTTCTGTATGGATCAGCCAGACCCAGACATGACAGAAGGTCAGAGTGCCGATCAGGCAGCACCAGTGGGGAGTACAGCCCCAGTGGTCGGTGCTGATACGCTTTCACAGTTTGCTTCGCTTGTTGCTCAGATGATGAGCGAGACTCAGAGTAGAGCTTCTACTATCAGATCTGATGACTTGGACAGACATTTGCAGTTATTTCTGAGGTTGAAACCTCCGAGGTTTGAGGGCGCTATTGAGCCCAGAGCTGCTGAGGAGTGGCTGAGGAGAGTAGAGAAGACTTTTGACGGGATGCAGTGTCCGTCAGACAGGAAGGTACCATTGGCAGTTTTTCTGTTGGACGGAGAGGCTGAGCACTGGTGGGACGGCCAGCAGGCAGCCAGATTTCAAGGCAGACTGAACTCTTTGATTACTTGGGAAGAGTTCACTGAGGTATTCAGAGATTGGTTTGTTCCCCCTTCTGCACGACAGCAGATGCAGGAGAACTTTCTGAGGCTTGTTCAGGGGAGCAAGACGGTGATGCAGTACGAGGCTGAGTTTACTGCATTAGCCAGGTACGCTCCGCAGCTAGTGAGCACTTCTGCTGAGAGGTGTTACAGATTTCTGAGGGGATTGCGAGATACTTTGAGGCAGCCCCTGATACCATTCCGGATCACTGATTTCTCTGAGCTTGTGGAACGAGCTCGTCTGATAGAGAACGATTTGATGGCTACTCAGCAGCGGTGGACTGCGAGTAGGAAGAGGTTTGGAGGAGATACATCTGGCAGTGGTTCCTCTGGGAAGAGGATATTCGTTTCTGGATCTGGATCTGGAGATTTCAGGAGGAGCGGAGGGTCGTCTGGTACTGTTACCAGTACGACGAGTTCTGGATCAGTCAGTTCGGCACCTGTGTGCCAGAACTGTGGACGACGACACTTTGGCCAGTGCTACAGGATGGCTGGTCTGTGCTTTCGATGTGGTCAGTCAGGACATCGGATTGCAGAATGTCCGCAGATGGGATTTGATCAGCGTTCTGAGTTCCGATCTGAGGGCTTTGTCAGACCTGCCGGTTCAGCAGCAGGAAGACCGAGGACTAATCCTCCTCGCCCTGAGGGATTTGCTGGTAGAGGTGGTGGTTCTAGTTCTGCACCGCGGAGACCACCTACTGTTCAGAGGGAGCAGAGTAGTTCTGTTGCTTCAGCTCCTGTTCCAGTTCAGCCCCGAGTTTATAGTTTGAGTCAGCAGGAGGCTCGAGATGCTCCCGATGTTGTGACAGGTATGATTTACATTTCTGATCAGCCCTGTCGTGTTTTGTTTGACTCTGGAGCGAGTCATTCTTTTCTGTCCGAGCACTGTTTTGAGGCCTTACGTTTGGATTCTCTTTTACTTCCGGTTTCTTTATCTGTGATTTTACCGGCTGGGAATCCTTTGATTGCTCGACAGTTTTGTTTGTGTGAAATCGAGATTTCTGGTAAGAAGTGGAAGTCTAGTTTGATTCGATTGCCGATTTCGTCGTATGATGTGATTCTGGGCATGGATTGGCTGAGTCAGTATGAAGCCCAGATAGACTGTCTGAAGAAGCAAGTGAGTTTGCTTATGGCTGGAGAGAGAGTTTTATTTCAGGGATTACGAGGTGTTCTCTCCAGTCTGGTTTCTGTGTTGGAGGTAAGCAGGATGTGGAAGAAGGGATGTCCGGTATTTTTAGCTTCGGTGCGGGATCTGAACCTAGAGGTTGGTTCTGTTTCTGAGATTCCTGTGGTACGGGAGTTTGCTGATGTTTTTCCTGAGGAGTTGGTTGGTTTACCTCCGGATAGAGATGTGGAGTTCTCTATCGATGTTTTTCCGGGTACCGCTCCGATATCGAAAGCTCCGTACAGGATGGCACCGAAAGAACTTTCTGAGTTGAAAGTTCAGCTTCAGGAGTTGGTTGACAGAGGTTTTGTACGTCCTAGTGTTTCGCCCTGGGGAGCACCTGTATTATTTGTGAAGAAGAAGGACGGTACACTCCGTATGTGTATTGATTACAGAGATTTGAACAAGGTCACGATCAAGAACAAGTACCCTTTGCCTCGGATTGACGACTTGTTTGATCAACTTTCCGGATCTTCGGTATTTTCGAAGATTGATTTGCGATCCGGATACTATCAGGTGAAAGTGAAGGAAACTGATGTGGTGAAGACTGCTTTCAGTACTCGGTACGGGCACTACGAGTTTTTGGTTATGCCTTTTGGGGTAACCAATGCGCCTGCGATTTTTATGGATCTGATGAACCGAGTATTCAGGGAGTATTTGGATCAGTTTGTGATCGTCTTCATTGACGATATCCTGGTATATTCTGCATCTGAGGATGATCATGCCAGACATTTGGGGATTGTGTTGGAGACTTTGAGGAGGCATCGGCTGTATGCCAAGTTCTCCAAGTGTGAGTTCTGGTTGAAGAGCATTTCTTTTCTGGGGCATGTGATTAGCGGAGAAGGCATTTCTGTAGATCCCCAGAAGATTCAGACTGTTGCTGATTGGCCAAGGCCGACTACGGTATTTGAGGTACGTAGTTTCTTGGGTATGGCCGGATATTACAGAAAATTTGTGAAGGGTTTTTCACAGATTTCGACGTCTCTGACGAGACTGACTCAGAAGTCAGTTCCTTTTGTTTGGACACCGGAGTGTGAGACGAGTTTTCAGAGATTGAAGGATTGTCTGACTTCAGCTCCGATACTAGCACTTCCGTCAGGTACTGAAGGTTTTCAGGTGTTCAGTGATGCTTCACTGAAAGGACTGGGATGTGTCCTGATGCAGCATGGTCAGGTAATTGCTTATGCTTCGAGACAGTTAAAGCCACATGAGAAGAATTACCCGACATATGATTTGGAGTTAGCTGCAGTAGTTTTTGCTTTGAAGATTTGGCGTCATTACTTGTATGGCGTCAGGTGTGAGATCTTTACTGATCATAAGAGCCTGAAGTACATTTTTACTCAGAAGGATCTGAATCTGAGACAGAGAAGGTGGCTCGAGTTGATCAAGGACTACGATTTGACTATTCAGTATCAGCCAGGGAAGGCGAACGTGGTAGCAGATGCTTTGAGCAGAAAGTCTTTTGGATTATCAGGTATTCAGCTTACCTGTGATGACTTTCTGGTTCGTGATTTGGAGAGATTGCAGTTGGAGGTGATTTCCTCCAGTGATTTGGAGTTGGCTCAGATGAGTATTCAGTCTTCTTTGGAAGCACGGATTCAAGAAGCCCAGGAGTCAGATTCGGACTATTCGAAGTTGATTGCACAGATTGGATCTGGTAAGACTCCTGAACTTCGAATTTCTGATTCTGGTGCTATTTTCTGTAAGAATAGGTTGTGGGTACCTGTGTTTGGAGACTTGAGGCAGGAGATTCTGTGTGAATCTCATCATTCAGGCTACACTGTACATCCAGGCAGTGGTAAGATGTATGCTGACATGAAGCTTTTATTCTGGTGGCCTGGAATGAAGAAAGATGTAGCAGAGTTTGTGTCGAGATGCGAAGCCTGTCAGTTGGTGAAGGCAGAGCATCAGCGACCAGGTGGACTGTTGCAGTCGTTGCCAATCCCTGAGTGGAAATGGGAGGAGGTAACAATGGACTTTGCGATGGGTTTTCCTCGATCACGACAAGGACATGATGCCATTTGGGTGGTTGTAGATCGATTGACCAAGTCAGCCCATTTTCTTCCGATCAGACAGACGGATTCAGTTGATCGCTTGGCACAGATTTATGTGAAGGAGATAGTCAGATTGCACGGTGTGCCTCGTGTGATCGTATCTGATCGAGATGGACGTTTTACTTCCAGACTTTGGAAAGGCATTCAGCAAGGCTTGGGTACGAAACTGCATTTCAGTACAGCCTTTCATCCTCAGACCGACGGACAGTCTGAGAGGACTATTCAGGTACTGGAAGATCTGTTGAGACTTTGTGTTCTGGACTTTAGCGGAAGCTGGGAAGATCATATTCCGTTGATTGAGTTTGCTTATAACAACAGTTTCCAGTCCAGTATCGGTATGGCACCGTACGAGGCTTTGTATGGCAGGAAGTGCCGTACTCCTTTGACTCTGACGGAGGTCGGAGATAGACAGGCTTTGGGGGCCACTTTTGCGGATGAAACTGCTCAGAAGATCAGTTTGATAAGAGAAAGATTGAAAGCTGCTCAAGATCGACAGCAGAAGTATTACAATCAGAAGCACAGATTTGTTGAGTTTCAGGTTGGTGACTTTGTGTATGTCAAAGTCAGTCCGATGAAGGGTGTGAGCAGATTTGGTCAGGTGAGCAAGCTTAGTCCGAGATATGTTGGACCTTTTGAAGTTTTGGAAAAAAATTGGAAAAGCTGCTTACAAGTTATTACTTTCTGAATCTATGCCTGATGTGCATAATGTGTTTCACGTATCCACTCTGAGGAAGTGGGTATCCGACTCTGGGAAGAAGGTGTCTGCTGATGAAGTTGAGATTCAGGAGAATCTGGTGTACAAGGAAGAGCCAGAGTTGATTTTGGCATACGACATCCGAAAACTAAGAAGTAAACAGATTCCTATGGTTAAAGTCCAGTGGAAGCACCGTACTGCACGGGAAGCCACTTGGGAGAAGGAGTCTGACATGAGACGGTTGTACCCGTACTTGTTTTGACTGAGCTTAGACTGGATAATGTCGAGGACGACATTTTTTTTTAAGTTGGGGAGATTGTAATATCAGTTTTTGCTTCAGGTTCGTCTGGACGAAGTTGGATCGTCCGGGACGATCGGTGCAGGTTGTGTAGAGAAATCATGTTTGGCTGTATGGTTCGTCTGGACGAAATCGGGATCGTCTGGACGAAAATAAGTCAGAGAACCCTTCGCCAGGGACGATACGTAATTTTCGTCTGGACGAAATTTTTCTCTTCATGGATCGTCCGGTACGAAGCTCGATCGTCCAGGACGATCAGTCTGGATATATATAGAAATGAGATATTTTGAAGAGAGAGAAAAAGCTGAGGAGAGAGAAAAACGAAGGAAAAAGTGGAAAAGCGGATTTTCGGGCGACGCCGAGCTGTTTTCGTCCGAGGAGACTGTTGAGGAAATTGCTGTGCACGAGGTAAGGCACAATCCGACTTTCTAAATTTTCAGAACCGTCGTGTTTGGCGGTATTTTCTGTCCGGATTTTGTTTCCGTTAGCGATTTTCGTCCGTATCTTTTGAACGGTTCAGTTTTTACCGCGTAACTTTTTGTATATCGTTGCCGTGCCGGGTGTGCACGTTTTAACTATATTTTGAAGATTTTTGTCCGGATATTTTTGATTCGACTGTGTTTTTAGTCGACTGGATTTTTCTGTGAACTTGGAAATTCTCTGTGCGGTAGAATAAATGTTCTGAAATGTTGATATCTATATTCTGTGCGAATTTGGTGAATTTTGATTTTCTGGAAAATTGTGTAAATTCTGTACACTGCCGTTGTGCTGCCCGATTTTTGAGTAATTCCTGATTTGTCCGGATTTTCTCTGAATTGATATGCTATCTGTATATGCTATGGAAAGGGAGTTATAAGGGGCCTGGATCCTATGAGATTCAGTTAGTGAAATGGGAAATCTGAAATGAGCTCAATCTAAAATTTTGATATTTGTTCTGTTCCGGATCCGAGGAAAAATCTGTTTAGGTGCTATATGCACTATTTATATATTCTGGTGCTGGAAGCACATCTGATCTGTTCTGGTGCTATAAGCACATTTGTTCTGGTGCCGGGGGCACACTTAGCTATTAATTACTCAGCTATTATTCTGGTGCCGGGGGCACATTTAGCTATTAATTAAATATCTGATATCTGATATATGCTGAGTTTATTCTGTTCTGATATGATCTGTACGAATCTGATTCTGTTGATCTGATATGTCTGATCTGTTCTGTTTCTGATTTAATACGACTTCTGTTTCCGTACCGTTCTGTTGATTTGATATCTGTCCGATTCCGTTCTGATTTCTGTACGGATTTGTCTGCTGTATTGGTTTTGAGTTTCTGAGGATTTTGATTGGAGGTTTGTTGCTTTGCTGAGCTGTTGAGCTCACCCTTGCTTTCTGGTGGTTTTCAGGTTCTGGGAAGGGCAAGGAAGTCCAGGATTAGATTTCAGAGTCTGATCAGATTAGGTACTTTTGTACTTTTGATTTTTGTACAGTCATGGCTTTTCTGTTCTGTCTTTCTTTCTGTTGAAGGCCATGTACTGTTCTGTAGATGATTATTTTGAGGAAATGAATTCAGATAGACGTTTTGTTCCGCTGCATTTGATGTTTTTAGTAGCTCTGTGTTTGTTTGTCTGTTTGAATTAATTGATTGGAAGATTCAGTTCCGAACCAAATTCCAAAGCTAGATCCTGGTTAGCTATTCTCCGTCGCGATCCGGCGCGGGCGGGATCCGTCTCGTCTCGGGTCGGGTCGTGACACCGCTAACTCGACTTTGACCCGATTTGACCCGAAATATAAAAAAAATTGTCTTTGTCTGCCGGGTCAACCCACACACCCCATCCGCAAACTTCGCTAAGTTCGCTCGTGCTCCCAACTCCTTTCCCTACATTGCTACATGCATCTTCCTGCACACAGCTAATGGAATATTGGATCTCCCTCCTAACCCCTACCGCCACAGCCTACATCATCTCTCCCTCTTCGTTTGCTCACCAAAGGCGATCACTAAAGGCCGCTACCAGATCTCCCTCTTGATTTGCTCACTAAAGGCCGTCGTCGCGGAAGCCCTCGGCACCAACATGCACACCTCGCTGCTGCCAACGTGGAGGCCAGGGAGCTAATTGTTTTTCCTTCCCGCTACCACCAAGCCCTTTCACGTCACAACTCACCAATAAAGGCAAGTTTTGTGAAGCAGTGCAGTAGGCGGCTCGCTAAAGGCAGTCTCCGCCAACGCCTTATGCTGCTCAATGGGTTACAACGCGTGGTGACTGGCACGATCGGAGTTCGGAATCAGCGCGACAGAACTCACGCGGTCGCGGTCAGGTTTGCGATCCTCACCTGCATCACGGGTCGTGGGTCGAGTCGGGTCAACCCAATAACCCGCGCGGGTCGGGCCCGGGTTGAAAAACTTGACCCGTTTTTATAACCGGGTTCGGGTTCGGGGTGACCCGTTTAGACCCGGGTCAACTCAGGTTCAACCTGAACCCGACCCGTTTACCCGAATTGACACCCCTATCGATAACAATTCTGGATGAAAAATGCAAAATGTATTTTTAAAATTGCCATTTTATGTCTCTACTAAGAAAAATTCTTGGCACTGTCCTAGTTCTTTAATATCATGTGATATAGGGCTATCATGGTAATTGGCATGCAAATTAAACTTCAAAAAAGGCCAACCTACCAGCAATAATAACAACAACAAAAAACCTTTATCCCACTTGTGGGATCGGCTACATGAATCATTTTTCTCCATTGTCTTATTAAGAGTCAAATTCTTATGTTAAATTTAATAAAAATAATCATTTTTAATACTTTTTAACCAAGTCTTTTTAGATCTATCTCTACTTTCTTCACATAGGTCGGATCAAATACGTCTGCTCTCCTAATATGGTCATCGAAAGACTGACGTTTTATCTAACCAAACCATCTAAGGCAACTCTCTTTAATCTTATATTTCACTGGAGCTACTCCAACCTTTTCATGCATATACTCATTTCACATTTTATATCTAAGTATAAAACCACTCATCCACCTTAGCATCTTCATCTCTCCAACACTTAATTTTATGTCAATCTATCATAAAAACAAAATTCCATATGCATTTCAACCATGTCATCTAGTTCAAAGCATTAAGTTCATTACAAATGTTATTGTTTTAGAATAAAAAGTGAAGCTAGTGGGCAAGTTTCATGTTTATCCAGCAATCTATGATTTATGTCATATCCTAAAGGATCACCCGTGCCAAAATTCCATAGTTTTATATCTAGGGCAACCCAATATGGTATTTTTCCTAGAACACTTGAAGTATAAATGCTCTACTTTTCTACCAATTTGTTAATAGTCTAATAGGAAACTTGTTAATTTGATAGGAAACACTTGTAGTTCTCAAGTAATTCCTATCAATCTTTGGAAAACAATGAGAATTCTCCACAAAAATCCACACAAAATTAGGAAAACAGTAGATAATGTGTATTATTTGATGAAATGGAAATGGAAAATACCAAGATACAATTGATCCTCTATTCGAGAGGAGGATCTATCTCTTCCAATTCTTTAGATGCCACAAGAGACCAAAAGTTAAGAGAGATCTCAAATTTCAGTCAAATTCAAGATGTCATAACCCTAGCAAAACATACTACTTATTACTTAATACATAAAATTTAAAAGGAAATCCTTAAACAGCCCCTACTTTGAAATTTCTCTCCTAACTCCCTAAAAAATCCTTCCTAAACAGCTCTGTTGGCCTTGGCGGTTTGATCGGCGCGTACAGAACCTGGGGAAATTCCGCCTGTTACGCCTAAGCCGGTCTCGTATGGACCGGTCTAACAATACTCCCATCCCAAAACCCACCAATGTCCAATGTAATTGCCCTCTTTATGTCATGATAGGGAGAAACAACATTATGGTGAACTAGATTCTCATTGACCCAATATCTTTTTGTACCTAATGAGTTTGTGAGCATTGAAGTGGATGTCTTTTGACTCCCAACTCCTTGGGAAATATAAAGTACTTTTGCAAGACTTCAACAAGGGCAAAAAGTTTTGGGATCCTTCATCTTGCTCCTCAGATTTAAAAAGTTTAAAACATAATCCAAATTTCAAGTGGCTGACTCTGACTCTTATAATACGTCACTCGTATGTAAGGGCATATCTCCAAGTTTTTAAACAAAATTGGACATCAACAATAACACAAGTAGAATAAATGTAAAATAGTAAAAACCAGAATTCCTTATGAGTTGATGAAAACAACTCAAGCTCTAGGAGTAAACTCAAGGAGGCAAGCACTTTGACGCGCAAGATTCTTGAAAATTAACACTAGAAGCCTTGAGGGGCTTGGTAGCAGGATTTAAGTATGATTTAACCAAAGTTTTGCCAAACAATCAAAAGGACAACTTTAAATTCTACTGAATCTTAAATCCCATTTATTCTCCATTTTGACCTAAATTTTGGACTGACTTAATCTGTGAATTTGGTGGATTTATAAGATTTAGTGAACAAAAGTGTGGGGTAAAGATGAAAGGTTACATTCGTTTGGCAGTGGACTTTCGTCGAGTGACTTCCGCACTTCTTTTTTGTCTATGCTTTATCGTCGACAGCCTGGGGTAAGTGCGTAGGGGGAGAGGGTACAAGATGAGGACTCATCTTCTCCTTTACATACACGTGCAATTCCCATTAATCATACCTCACCTTAGCGAGTTTTTCCATCACAAATTTAGGTTTGGTGCAAGGTGGATTTCGAGAATTAGAGTAGAAGGTACATAGTAAGTAAATATAAAATTATAGTATTAATTTATAATTTAATTTGATTATATTAACTTATATACCTTTAGATTTTCAATTTTAATAAATCGATTGATATTATTTGCGATTTAATTTTATTTAATAGAATTTATTGTATTTAATTAGTTTAATAATTTCTTGATTAATTATTAATTAGGATATTAATATATGCTAAGTATGAATTAATTAGTAAATTAGTGTTGATAAATAATTATGAATTTGAATTAAGAAAATTCAATAATGTAAATTAGATAAAAATAAATTAATTTTAATAATTATTATTAATTTCTTACCGATATAAATTTAAGTAATTTAGTACTATTATGAGTTAATTCTACTAAATATAAATGATTTCAAATAGCTTAATAAATTGCTAATTAATAAGATACTACATTCATATGAATTCTTTAAGTTCTAAAATAAGTATCCAAACAACTTTAATTATCAATCCAATAAATTAAAATTATTGTTGGCCAGCTTTTTTATATTGCTCGTTGTTGTAGTTGTGTAACATGTTTTAACTTATCATCTATTATAATTATTAAAATTTTATTTGAGCTAATAGACTTAAATTTTGAAATAAGTAGTCAAATAGTTATCGAGATTTGACTGAATTTACCTCTATGATGCCAAACAGTTTTTAAGATTTAACTACCTCAGAATTTACTAATGCTTCGTTTGGAGCGGCTTTTTTACTGCTTCTTAAAGTAATTTTTTAGTTCAAAAATTAAAAAATTTGTACTAAAAAATTGCTTTATAAAGCAGTAAAAAAGCCGTCTTGGATTTATATGATTTATTTGTTAAGAATGAGGATTTGAGAGGGAAAAGCTTGAATTTTATTAAGCAATCTACTCCCTATTTATAGATCTATACAAGGTATATCAATAAGGAAACAAATAACTCTTATAATAATATGAATACAATTATTCCTAAATCAATGGGAGGAATTAATGCAATCCTTGTAGTCTTCCCACGGATTACTGTTCACAGCCGTGGATATCTTTGGGATCGTAAGGTTGAGATTTAACACTCCCCCTCAAGCTGGGAAATATGGATCCGTCATTCCCAGCTTGTCAATCATTTGGAGGAAGATAGAACTGTCCAATCCTTTAGTAAGGAAATCTGCAAGTTGATCCTTTGATGATACATGGTCAACACTTACTAAACCACTGTCTAGTTTTTTTTAATAAAATGTCTGTCCACTTCTATGTGCTTGGTCCTATCATGCTGGACTGGATTGTGGGCTATGCTGATTGCTGATTTGTTGTCACAGTGTAGTTTCATGGGCTCATCCCACTTAACTTTTAGATCTTCTAGGATTATTTTGATCCATAGTAGCTCACATATTCCCAAGGCCATAGCTCGATATTCTGCTTCTGCACTGGATCTTGCCACCACATTATGTTTCTTGCTTCTCCATATAATAAGGTTTCCTCCAAGAAATGTGCAATACCCAGAAGTAGATCTTCTATCAACAGGTGATCCTGTGTAGTCAGCATCCGTGTATACTTCTAGGGTCATTCCGCGATCTCGCTTAAAGAGAATTCCTTTTCCTGGTCTCCCTTTAAGGTAGTGCAATATCCTGTCTACTGCTTGCATGTGAATCTGCTTTGGATTCTGCATAAACTGACTGACCATGCTTACAGCAAATGCTATGTCTGGTCTAGTGTGGGAGAGGTAGATCAATTTCCCTACAAGTCTCTGGTAGGCTCCTTTATCTACATCTGGATCTTCTTTAGCTTCTCCCAGTTTAAGATTAGGTTCTACTGGTGTTGGTGCTGGTTTACAGGCAAGTTTGCCTATTTCTTTTAGAAGATCTTTGATGTATTTCTGTTGTGAAATGAAGATTCCTTTGCTGGAGTGAGCTACTTCAATTCCGAGAAAATATTTTAGTCTACCAAGTTCTTTGATGTCAAATTCCTTAACCAGATTTATCCTTAAACTGGCTTTCTCCTCTTCATTACTTCCAGTCAAAATAATATCATCAACATACACTAATAATATTGTGACTCCCCCTGAGTCTGAGTGTTTGAAGAATAGTGTATGATCTCCTTGACTCTGTTGATATCCATTCAAGAGCATGAATATGGAGAATTTTCCGAACCATGCCCTTGGTGATTGTTTGAGCCCATATAGAGCTTTTTTCAGTTTGCACACCTTGTTACCTTCAGATTTTCTTTTAAAACCTGATGATATTTCCATAAATATCTCTTCTTCTAAGTCTCCATGTAGGAATGCATTTTTCACATCCAGTTGTTCCAGGTGCCAATTGTACTTGGCTGCCAGTGAGAGTAGTATTCGGACAGTATTCATCTTGGCCACAGGTGCAAACGTTTCTTGGTAGTCAATGCCATACGTTTGAGTAAACCCTTTTGCCACTAGTATTGCCTTATATCTCTCCAGTGTGCCATCAGCTTTGTATTTTACTGAGAACACCCATTTGCAGCCAACCGATTTTTTCCCTATCGGTAGATTGACGATCTCCCATGTTTCATTCTTCTCCAGAGCCTGCATTTCATCTTTCATGTCATTTCTCCAATTTTTATCAGATAAGGCTTCAAAAATATCTTTAAGAATACGGATATCTTCTAATGAAACAAGGAAATTTTGGTGTGACGATGAAAAATTGTTGAAAGATATAGAGTTGTTTATAGGGTATAAGGGAGGTGGTGAACTTACCTCATTTCCAGGAGATGGCTCAGATTCTTGGATCTGCTTTGGAGTACAGCTTGAGCTTGTACGTCTGGAGTAAACCTTTCCAAATCTAATAACGTTGTCATTTGTTTCCCTTTCATGGGTTTCAGGTGGATTATTTTGAGGTGGTGGAGGAATGTCAAGAGGTGCTAGTTCAATTTCCTCATCTTCCTTAAGTTCAGTCTCCCCCTGAAGATGAGTTTTTGAGAAATAGGAATTTTTCTCATCAAAGGTAACATCAATAGAAACAAAGGTTTTTCTTGTGGGAGGATGATAACACTTATAATCTTTTTGGGTTGCTGAATAACCAACAAAGATGCATTTGAGTGCTCTTGGATCTAATTTTCCTCGCTCATGGCTGTGGATATGAACATAGGCAGTGCATCCAAAGATTTTGGGTGCAATATTATGATGGGTTCGAAACTCTGGGTAAAAAGAGGACAAGGTCTCCATTGGAGATTTGAGGCCTAAAGCAGTTGAAGGTAATCGGTTTATGAGATAGGCTGCAGTTAAAAGAGCTTCCCCCCAATAGGATTTGGGTGTATTGTAGTGAAATAGGAAGGCTCGAGTGGTGGCTAGAAGGTGACCATTTTTCCTCTCGCAACCCCATTTTGTTGTGGGGTGTGAACACATGAGGACTCATGGATGATCCCTTCATTCTGGAAGTATGAGAAAAGGGTTTGGTTGAAATAATCTTTGGCATTATCGGAGCGGAATCTCCGTATTTTTACCCCAAATTGATTTTGGATCATGGAATGAAAGATGGGAAGAATGGTGCTAACATCAGATTTATTTTTAAGGAGATAGATCCAAGAGACTCTAGTGCAATCATCAATGAAAGACACAAACCAGCGTGCCCCAGAGATATTGGGGATTTTTTAGGGTCCCCATATATCACTATGAATAAGGTAGAAAGGAGTGTCACATCTCTCACTTTTGTTTGGGAATGAGGTTCTTTTATGTTTAGCTAACTCACAAGTTTCACAATGAAAATTTTTAGTTCCTATTTTCTGAAACAGTTGTGGATACATATGTCTTAGGATATCAAAAGACGGATGTCCTAGTCTATAATGATGAAGCCAAATAGTGGAATTCCTATCTACTAGGGATAACATGGAGCAAGGGCGGAACCACTTGGTTCCTAGGGGGGGCAATTGCCCCCCCTCAAAAAAAAAATTTTTTTTTTATAAGAGTAAAAAAAAAAAAAAAATTATAAGAGAGTAGAAAAAATATTTTGCCCCTCCTAAAAATTTTTTTTGCCCCCCCAAAAAATTCTTTTATTCTAACTTGCTTTAAAAATCTATATATTTTTTCATATTTAGTTATAATATTCTATTTCATGCTTTTCATGACAGTTTAATTACACTTTTTCTTCTTTATTTTTCTTGCTTATTTTTTTTTTAACTTTTCATAATATATAGATATATAATATTAATTTTTTAATATTTAATTATTTTTATGTTGTATTTGCCCCCCCTCGAAATTGAACCTGGTTCCGCCCCTGACATGGAGCAATTATTATTACATTGGTTTGGTTCTTCTAGGTAGTACAATCCAGCTTTCTCCTTAGCAAGTCCAATCTTCTTCCCCTATCTCTGGTCCTGAAATAAGCAATAAGTAGGGTTAAATAAGGCTTGACAATTATGGTCATTGGTAAGTTTTTGTATTGATATTAGATTTGTGGATAATTGTGGTATGTGGAGGACGTTTTTCAGGGTGAGTAAGGGAGATAATATGATGTCTCCTTGACCAGCTACCGTGGTAAGAGAACCATCAGCAGTGATGATTTTCTTATTGTTTGGGCAAGGAGTATAGTTTATGAGGTGGGTAGATGAGTGGGTCAAGTGATCTGTGGCTCCTGAATCAATTATCCATAATTCCTTTAGATGATTTCTGGAAGCACTTAAACTGAAAGAAATTGGAGTCTTACCTGAGAGTGCAAGTGAAGAAGAAGCATTTGGTTTTTCAAGAGATACCAGGAGTTGTATTAATTTGTCAATATCTTCTTTGTTGAATTCTCCAAGATTGGACCGTGCTTCTGGCTTGTAGTATTGTTGGCATGTGATGTGCTCCTTGGTTCACCCTTTTGATTCCACTCCTTGCTGGGGGGTTTAACATGTATTTTCCAGCACGTTTCCTTTGTGTGTCTTGACTTTTTGCAATAGCTGCACCAAAGCGAGTCATTGTCTTTGAACTTTGAATGATCTTTTCCCTTCTCCTTCCATGACAATTCTTTGTTCATCACCATTGCTGAGCTTTCAACTGTCTTTGGTTCTAACATTACTCCTCGTCGACTTTCTTCTGCGCGAATGAGAGAAATGGTTTCGTTGAGTGATGGCGTCTCTTCCTTGCCGAGGATCTGAACTCTAACTTGGTCAAATTCTGCATTAAGTCCTGCAAGAAAATCATAAACTCTATCTTTTTCAATGAAGTTCTTTAGGATCGCAGCATCCTCCGGACATCTGGTTTCAATGCACCTATAGTGATCAAGTTCTTGCCACAGATTTTGTAGAATGGTGGCATATTCCGTCACCGTCTTACTCCCCTGCTTCGTGCTTCCAACTTTGACTTTAACTTCAAAGATTTGGGCCGCGTCACGAGCTTTGGAGTAGGTTTGTCTGGCAGCATCCCATATGTCTTTTGCCGTTGAAAGGAACATAAATGTGTCACTAATTTCTGGAGTCATGGAATTCCACATCCATGACATAATCATGGAGTCTGCTTCATCCCATGCCTCAAATTTGGAATCTCCTTCTTTCGGTCCTCCTCCAAGGAGATGATGTATTTTACATTTCCCCTTCAAGTAGGTCTTCACAAATTGAGACCACTTCAAGTAGTTCTTCCCATTTAGACGATAGGAAGGTTGCATGCTTTGAAGGTCACCTCGTCCTTGGTGCATCATTGACTCCTCATTTTGCTCAACGCTTTGGGAGGAATTAATTTCTGACATTGGAAAGCAATTAAGGCTTCCTAAAAATTTCCTTTGTAATAAAGGTCAAAGGTATTTTTTTTTCCTTTCTTTCCTTTTTTTTTTTTTTTTTTCTGTTTTACTAAACCAAACCGGCCGAGCCTAAACAGCTCAGATCGAGACTAGGCAGGAGGTCGGGCTCTAGAGAAGAAGCCGATCGCTCCTTTCGCACGCAGGAGCCGCTCGAGGAGGCCTCCCTACCGGTCGGATCGGGACGCCAGGGACGATCGAGACGCCTTCGTCGATCGGGACTTCCTGTTGGATCAGATGCTTGTTGCTGTCGGATCGGTCGTCTTCCCTAAAATCGCACGCAGGGGCGAGTTGAGCAGGGCGATCGGAAAGGATCGGTGATCGAGTGGTCGAATGACTCTTCTTCGGCTCCTTTGGCTCGTATGTGGCTGTTCGACTAGGCTCCTTCGACAATCCTTTTGGATCGGAAGTTCCGATCGGAAGCTCCGATCAATTCGCACGTTCCGTCCGGATCTGAGTCGGCCGATCAAGTCTCGGTTGCCCCGAACTTCTACTCCTCTCTTTCTCCTCCGACGATCTAGGATCGTTGCTCTGATACCATGTTAAGAACGAGGATTTGAGAGGGAAAAGCTTGAATTTTATTAAGCAATCTACTCCCTATTTATAGATCTATACAAGGTATATCAATAAGGAAACAAATAACTCTTATAATAATATGAATACAATTATTCCTAAATCAATGGGAGGAATTAATGCAATCCTTGTAGTCTTCCCACGGATTACTGTTCACAGCCGTGGATATCTTTGGGATCGTAAAGTTGAGATTTAACATTATTAAATCCTACTTGCATACAGGTAACAGGCCTTTAGAGAAGATCTGCTAGTAAGCACACTTTCAATATGTATTTCAAATTCAAAATGATTTGTGAACATGATATTTTGTTAAGCAGGTCTTGTAGACTGACATTGAAATTCAATACACATTGCCCAGAATTCCAACAAAGGGTCTCTTCAGATAACTTGCCATGTTAAATGAGTGTTTCTTTTACTGAGTACCAATTTTAGTTCATCAGTGATCACCAATAAGAAAACACCAATAAGAAAAAACCTTTCTTTTTTCAAGCAATATTTGCTAGTTTATTGGAGTCTTTTGTTCATGCAAATGAGATTATCTTTTTTCCCTCTACTTGTTTGTTAGAGGACTGCGCTCTTCAATTCTTACTCCAGAGAATGTCGAAATTTTTCGCCGAGCTATCTTCACCCTCGTGTACACATTAAGAAATCTCGAGGTACAATAATTTCCTGTCCTCTGCTGATAATCTCATGCAGACCCAAAACTTAGTGCAGTTAACTGTATTTTGCTTGTATTCTTGCAGAGTATTAGTTCAGACATCTCAGTTTTCACCAGTGATGAGGCTACCAGGCAGAATATGAAGATGCTCATCAAATCACTTAGCAGAATGTTGTAAAGCTTGTTTTCAATCACATTTTCAAAGGAACAAGACATTGTTTAGCAGCAAAATCACCCAAAAAAAAAAAACATTTAGTAGAAAAACAATGGGGGTTTTGTAGTTCTTTTTTCCTTCAAGGGTACTGAAACAGTGAGCCATTCATTCTACAGATAGGCTTAATTTTGATTTAAATCAAGGCTTTTAAAACCGGACCGGTCAATGAACCGGAAGAAGGAGGGGTTAGAGGTTTGATGGTTCGACCGGGGTCGAACCGGGGTCGAACCGGATGACGTAATAAATATTTATTATATTTAAATATTATAATAATGACACAACTATTTATAAATATATAGCAAAAATTCAAATAAATTCAAGAAATGTTAGTTTTATAAATATGTATTGGCAGTCTACTTAAGTGGAAGGCTTCATTCATCAATCCCTCCCCAAACAAATGTAGTTGAAGAGATCCTTGTGTCTACCATACTAACAGTTTCTTCGACTGTTGAATTCTACATATGTCTAAACAGATTATTTACAAAAATTCTATCATATTTTATTCAAACTTTCAATATGCTGAATCCAAACTAAGAGCATGTGTCCAGATTGAGAAAAAAATGTGTTTTTTCAATATTGCAACTAGCCAACTATAAAAAAAAATCTTCACGGTGCAAAGCCTCCAACAACCGTTTGCAAAAAAATTTCTCCCTTCTAATCTCCATTCAAACTTTCAGTAAATCAAAACAATACACATAGAAAAACACAATAATGCAACCATTCAATGTCAAAAAACTCGATAATGCATACTCACCGTGAATGGATTCACGTCCAGCGATGCCCAATGCGATAGAGAGAAGAAAATGAGAGCGAGGCCGCGAGCAAGCAGGAGATTTTGCTTCCTGAAATAGAAGAAGTTGCCGGAGGCGGAGAAGAAGTCGTCGGAGGCGGAGAAGATGAGGCTACCGAGGAGAATGCCCTGCGCCCCAGGCCCCCAGCCGCGTGATACGAATACGTCGAATAGGGTTACTTTCGTTTTCGCGTTCCTATACCTCAAATCCGCTCATCTCAGCCGTCCGTTCGCATTTTTAGCGAACCGTCCGGTTAAGTAAAACCACGACCGGTTCGACGGTTCGGCGGTCGGACCGCCGGTTCGAGCGGTTCGGAGCCGGTTCTCTGCGAAACTGATTGTATCTCGGACCGTAACCGGCTGGCCGGCCGGTTCGCGGTTGAACAGGTTGAACCGGCCGGTCCGGTCCGATTTTAAAAGCCTTGATTTAAATAATCACTGACTTGTTTCTTTATCCTTGCGTTGCTGTTTGGATGTTTGGAAACTTATATTTTCTCAGTCAACAAATGTTTCTGTTCATGGGGCTAATGATAATGTTCTTTGTTCTTAAATTTTTACTTTAGCTAGCTTTGATGCTTTCTATGTAACATGGATGCATGCTGACTGCAAATTGACTTGGTTTTTGTCTTGGAGCAGGGTTTGGATCCAATTGAGGATCAAATTGAATTTGTTGAGGGTGGAAAGATATGTTCCTTGTTAAGAATCCATGGTTTCATGTATGTGGCTGAGTTTATTACGTGCGGACACTGGATGTAGAGTTATGTCTAGATTATAATAAAAATGTAACGTGTGGACTAGTGTATTATTAGGTATTACTATATATTGAGCTATGTATTACCTAGTACACAACAATACACACCTAATACACAACAATACACAAACTATGTATTATATTGGTGTGTATTATGTGTGTAATGTTGTGTACTAGCTAATGCACAACTAAATAAACAGTAATACATAATAATACTTAGTTCGCGCGTCATATTTTCATTGGAGTCCGAACGTAGCTTCTACGTGATGTCCGCAAACAGTAATACCTAGTAATACATAATAATACTTAGTTCGCGCGTCATATTTTCATTGGAGTCCGGACGTAACTTCTACGCGATGTCCGCATGTAATAATTTCTGGAACTTTCGACTGGTACAGCATAAAGAGTTGTGTTCAAGAGAAAAAATGGGTGTATTCCAATAGAGTTTGTTTATTTATTTACCTTCTTAGTTTTTTTTGTAGATTTTATGTTAAAAAATTGAGTGAATAAAACAATCCTCCAAATAAAAAAAAAAATTTGAATTAATTTTAAGTTAGAATCAAATGTTTCTAAACTGAAATAATTATTGCTTTAATTTTGAGCAAACAATAATAATAATAATAATAAATAAAACCTAACTTGTTCATCCTCCAAAAGCTCTTAGCTGCACTCATCATCAACCTCTTCTTGAAGCTTCTAATTGATCAAAAAAAGATGGTGTGATGATATCAGCAGGCCAATTAAGTCAAGTCATTCTTCAATTTTTTTTTTCAGGTTTTTTAAGTATTCTACTTTGATAAAGAAGTTTAACAAACCCTAATTATTTTGTTACCTTTAGTTTAGGGTTTAGTTATCTGCTTTTATTAATTTCATTAATAAAAAAATCTTTAAAGAAGTGCCTTTTTTCATAAAGTGATGATCTAGTACCAATTTTTTATTGCACATTAAAGTTGAGATTAAAGATCAAAACCTTACAAATACTTAGAGAGTTTTAATAAATACAATTTTCTTACTATTTTATAAAGTAGTTTTTTAATATAACTCTTTTTTTGAATTAGAATTTTTTTTTACTAAAAAGCCGTCATACATATTCAAATAAAATTAGGATGCAATCGAGGCCAACAACTTTTCGAAATACTTAAAATTATCAAAAAAAAATTGAGCTCTATTTTCTCCGATCATATAATAAAAGAAAAATATTATCATTAAGAAATTTTGGATTTAAATCTTATTAAAGAGCTTAAAAAATAATTTCTCTTTAAATAAAACTATTACAAATTTATGCTTGAAATTCAATTTATAATATGTTTGTGCATCTTCATTTGAAATTTTACTCTTCCCTATTTACCTTTTGGCCACTTTCATTTAATAACATAAATGAACAGTTTTTTCTTTCTTTTTTTTTTCCAAGTTTCTAACTTTTGATTGCAGCCCTTCATATCATTGTCAATAAACAGCTAAAAAATTGACATATTGGTTTGTTCACATTGAAAGCTTTTAATGTGTTAGCACTTCTGATTAAAAAATCTAATTAATTTAATGTAGTTACTGAAATGATGAACTTGTATATCTCATCAGCATCATTTATTTTTCTGCAAGTTGAAGACTTGCTCAGCTGACTTTCTATAGAAATCTTTTACATTAATGGTTTCTTGCTATGCTCAATCTCTTAGATGGGGATATTATCTGCTAATTGTGGTCACAATGATTTCAGCATTGTAGTAGTTGAAGGAGTCAACATCAGAGTTTTAGGCTTCGTTTGGGACGACTTTTTTATTGCTAAATTAGAAATTTTTTAATAGAAAACCGCTTTAGAAAGCAATAAAAAAGCTGTCCCAAATGAAGCTAAGGTTTCATTTGGAATAGTTTTTTTGCTGCTTTCTAAAACAGCTTTTTAGTACAAAAATTTTTTGAATTAATTTTTTTACTAGAAAGCCATTTTAAAAAAAGAGTAAGAAAGTTATCCCGAAGGAAGCCCAAGTCAATAAATAATAAGAATTTAATATTTGAAAATGATGTGTCATCATCATTAATTAATTCCCTTTTTTTTTATTTTTCCAATTGGTCTGTGCTTTACTTCTATGGTTTTAGGATATAGTTTGCAGGTTCAATGAATTGAAGCAAATCAAGAACTGAACTACTAAGAAATGGTGATAATGGCTTAAAATTTGTTGTAATAATGATGGCTTTGTAAGAATGATAAACTGATCTTAAATGGTTGAAATAAAAAGTATTTTTTGATGATTATTGTTGTGTGATTAACAATGACTAATCAATATTAAAAAATATGTTTATTTATTATATAATATTAAATTATATGGAAAAAAATCAGGGATAATATTTCATGATTATGTAGCAAAATAGAGGCATGTGAGATCAAAATGCTTATGTTCTTTACCTTTTGTGTATGATACATCAAGTTTGGTTCATATTTATTCTCATGGTGCCATCTAATATGCATTGTACAGTTTAATGAAGTATACATACAAAGAAGAAATTAATTTGAATGACAATGAAATGATTACTGATACGGCATCACAAAATTAGCTTGATCGAGCACGAATCTCGAGGCAAAACCCAACCCGGAAACTTCAAAAATTAAATCCGGAAGCACCAGAACTCCAATTTTAGCGAGCATACAGTCAAACTGAGCGCCTCGGAAATACGAACCCAATGACACCAAGTTCAACCCAATCCGAGCCCAAATGAGTCGGAATCAAGGACCCGAAGCATTGTTGGAAGGTTCAAACCGCAATTTGAGTTACCAAACGGTCTCCGATTTTAACGAGCTTATACTCGAATCGAGCAGCTCGACAAGATGAATCCAACAAGCCCAAGATTGTCGAATTCAGACATCACTAAGGCCTCCAAATGTCCAACGAACGGTGCACGATCGAAGGGTTCAATATCAGCCGTCCATTCAAACCACTCCCTATTCGCCCATGATCTCACACCTATTTACAAGCCATGCCACTCCATAAAAACTATAAATAGAGCTCTCATTCTTCACAAAGGGGACTCAAGTGAAGAGAGAGAAGAAGAAGAGAAGAAGGAAGAGAAGGAAGAAGCTCCTCCTCGACCACCGCCGGAGCTCTTCCCGCCGCCTGAAGACGCCGGAACTCTGCCGGATTTTCGGGAAACACCGGGAATTTGCATAACTTTGTAACTTTGTGAGAAGTTGATTGTAAACTGATCGTCTTGATTTGTAAGATGGATCAACCTTTGTACTTCAAACAAATACTAGTGGAACTTTACAACTGGGCGAGGCCCCGTGATTTTCTCTCTCTTTCGGGTTTTTCACGTAAAAACCTTGGTGTTCATTTCTCTTTTCTGTTTGTGTGTTGAATACTCGTACAACGCTTGGACGCGAATTAACAAACTCTATCGCCACGTATATTCTAGCACGCAACAATTACAAAGAAAAAAAAAGGCTCAATGAGAAGAAATATATCCCGTGATGCCCACACTGAAAGAAGGCCAACCACAAGAAAAGTAAATGACTTATTAATTTGTTAGTACTATCAAAAAGGGAGAAATAAATGAAAGTATAAACTATGAATATATATATATATATATATATATATATAGCACAAAAAAGGGATCAAATCAACAAGTTAACAATAAAAATATAAGACTGTGATAGAGAATTTTTCGACTGAATTTGATGGCTACTGGACCTACCTATTGAAGTAACCATAGTTATCATCCTCCACCAAAATACACCTCCACCAACATGGGCAATTAGGGGATCAAAAAATAATAGTAACATATATATAAACATTAAGAGTACAAGATATAAATTATAAAATAAATGGAAGCAAAGAGGTGCCTAAAATGAACAACACTTATGCACACAATAAATTTAAAGGAAGTTCCAATGATAAATCTACCCTCCTTCATTGCACAGTGAGCACTAACTACCATGTTATATCAATAAAAGAAGCACTCAAAAGTCAAGAAATAAAGATAATACAAACAAAACTGCCATCAATTTCATGAGATTAAGCCAGAAGTATATCAAAGATAAGGTAATCACAATATAAAAAAATTGTATATAGAGCATCATTAAAGCACCAAGATATAATCAAATAGACTAAATAGAAGCTCCCTTAAGAAACTTTAACATAATCTAAACCTATAGAAACATCATACCAAACAATTAAGAGAACTCAATAGCCCGACCGAATTATCCAAAGTACGGTGATTGAGAAAACCAAATAAATTAGACAACACATCTAAAAGGTAAATATGACGAAGGCCATGCCACCTGCATGGATGCACATAGCTGAAAAATAAACTAAAAGGATGAAACACATGAAAATCAAACCAAATGAATAAAAAACTAATCAAGAGAATAAAAACTCAATCCACATCATCATTAAGGTTTTGTTTGGGATGGCTTTTTTACTGTTTCTTGAAGTAGCTTTCTAGAACAAAAATTAAAATTTTATACTATAAAGCTATTTTAAGAAGTAGTAAGAAAGCCGTCCCAAATGAAAACTAAATTATAGCAACACATGAATCAATTGTATAACTAAGATCAAAGTCAAAAGAAAAACAAAAGTCTAGCCAAAAAAACACTCAGCTCATAACAAAGTAATATCTGTTGCGGGCTAGAAATTACGCGGCGATAGAGATTTGATTCTACGTCTTAGCGTTGTACGTATAACTAGCACACACAGAGAACACAAGATTTTTTACGTGGAAAACCCTTAAAAGGGAAAAAACCACGAGGCCTAGCCCAGTTGAAAATGATTCCACTAAATTTTGAATTGGTTACAAAGGACTGAATCACCTCCAGGGGTGAACAGATTACAATGGCTTAAGGACTGATGTTGAGTCTTCGGCAGGACGTAAGGACTGAACGTCGGGTCCTGAGTTGGACGTCGGATGTTTGGCAGGAAGTTGAGACTGAGTATAGGGTCTTGAACAAGACGTCGGATCTTTGGCAGGACGTAGGGACTGAACGTCGGACCTTGAACAAGACGTCGGGTCTTAGGCAGGACGTAGGGACTGAACGTCGGGCCTTAAGGTGGTGGTCCGGCGAGGTCCTGTGGTGGTCCGGCGAGGTTCCTGCGGTGGTCCGGCGGTGGTCCGACGAGCTTCCTGCGGTGGTCCGGCGGTGGTCCGGCGAGGTTCTGCGGTGGTCCGGCGGTGGTCCGGCGGCTGTCGAGGAGGAACTTCTTCCTTCTCTCTCTCCTTCTCTTCTCTTCTTCTCTCTCTTGCTTAGATCCTCTCTTGTGAAGAATGAGGGCTCTATTTATAGATTTTCTGGAGTGGCATGGTCCGTAAATAGGTGTGAGATCAAGGGCGAATAGGGAGTGATCAAATGGACGGCCGATATTGAATCCTATGATCGTGCACCGTTCGTTGGATATTTGGAGGCCTTAATGATGTCGGAATTTAGTGATCTTGGGCTCGTTGGATTCGTCTCGTCGAGCCGTTCGATTCGAGTATAAGCTCGTCAAAATCGGAGACCGTTTGGTAACTCAAATTGCAGTTTGAACCTTCCAACAGCGCTTTGAGCTCTTGATTCGGACTCATTTGGGCTCCGATTGGGTTGATCTTGGTGTCGTTAGGTTCGTATTTCCGAGACGCTCAGTTCGACAGTAAGCTTGCTGAAATCGGAGTTCATATGCTCCCGGATTTAATTTTTGAAGTTTCCAACTAGCTTTTGCTTCGAGATTCGTGCCCAATCAAGCTAATTTTGTGATGACGTATCAATATCATTTGTCAAGCCTTGTAATACTATAATAAAATACCCTTATTTGGATTCTTTAGCATAAGCTTTTAGTCTTTACACTTAAGCCCCAAATTAACAAGAAAATTTGTGGATTGACTGACTTCCTTATAGATATGAGAAAAATCATAATTGATATTGGCAAGAAAGTCCTTAACCTTTCACTTAATGCTAAATGTACCCTATGTGCATGAAGCATATTTTTAAATATAGTGAACAATGAAGTTTGCATCAACTTTAATGCAAATGTTGATAATGTTAGTAGTTAGACAATATTTTAATCCCTCAAAGGACCACACCAATTCATCATTGATAGTAGAAGTTATGGCAAGTATTTATAAAACAATGCTACTTTATCTAAATAATCTCTCTCATTGTCTCCATAAAACACCTTTGTGGGGCCATTAAAATTATCATTAATATTGAGTTTGAAGAATCTCCACAGATTACGTGTGGTTACAGATGATGTTCAGAGGCCAATCAGGACGTGCCACATCACTTGATACATAGCTGTACACATTAACGATACATAGTGAAGTGGTGACATGGAGCATGCCCTGATTGGCCTTCGGACGAGACAAGTGACCACACGTAATCATTCGTGAATCTGCAAGGGTGATTAGTCCACTTAGCAATATTTTTAATCAACAGAATGCTTTGTGTAAGATGATAAACCACCAATATGTTTCACAAAATTTGCCATGATTGTAAGAAATAAATGTTTAAACTCTTAGTTTTAATAAATTGAATCCATAAAAATCATGCTTATAATGCCTTTTCCATCAAATTTAGTTTCACAACAATTAATATAAATGTAAGAGGAGACTTAGGGAGGTTAGACCACTTTTATAGTTAGAACTCATCATTTTGTTTAATATAAATAATAAAAGTTTTGAAAAAAATTTCAAATGATATTGCTCATGTCATTGTCAAGGGAAAGATAGTTTAATAGTTTTAATTTGTACTTTGTGTGAGTACTATAACAAAAAACATCAATTCAATAGTTTTATCAACATAAGAATATTATTTTTAGAAAAAATTAGCAATTTCATGATATGAAACATAATAAGACTAACGAAAATAATTATTTCTTGTAGTGATTAAAAAAATTGTTGACATATAAATTAATGGCTAACCCTTTAAACATAACTAATACTCATAAACTAATGAAGAAGCTTATTTTCATTAAAATCATAAAATATTACTTATGTTATATATTTTTATACTCAATTTTAAAATATTAAAAAAAAAGATTAATGCCAATGCTAAAAGGCATTAGGTATTCTTTAGTAAATAAATTGTCCTTGTTTTATTTTAGAGAGTCATATTAACTTTAGGGTTTTCATGAGAGTGAATGCATACTTTATGATGGGCTCACCTGACCCCACTAGTCTTAGGCCTATCACATTTTAGGATAAATGTTTTTTTTGGAACATTTAAGTCAATTAAAGCAAACTCAGACACATCTCATACGTCATATTCAAACCTAAAACATCTTGATTGGTAATCAAAGCTCCCAACTAACAGACTAAGGTGATTTGCAAAGGATAAAGTAAAATCTAGCTCTTGGAACATTGCCTGCTAGCATACAACAACAACATCAAGCCTTTATCCCACTAAGTGGGGTCGGCTACATGAATCCTTTTTCTCCATTGTGTCATATTAAAAGTCAAATTCTCATTTATATCAAATAAAGAAAGGTCATTCCTAATATTTTCTAACCAAGTCTTTTTTTGTCTACCCCTACGTACCTTTCTTAACATAAGTCAAATCTAATACCTCTACTCTCCTAACCGGGTCATCGGAAGGCCGCCGTTTTATGTGACCAAACCATCTAAGGCGACTCTTTCTAATCTTATCTTTTACTGGAGCTACTCCAACCTTTTCACGTATATGTGACCAAACCTGCTAGCATAAATTGAAATATTTATTTATATTATAGTAATATTATTTGAATTATTTTTCTTGACTATAAAGTTCAAAGAAGGCTTATGCATTAATAATAAAAGAGAAATACACATCAGATTTAGGCTTCATTTGGGACGGCTTTCTTACCGCTTCTTAAAGCAGCTTTCTAATTGTACTACAAAGCTGCTTTAAGAAGCGGTAAGATAGGCGTCACAAACGAAATCTTAGAATTTGTTTGGGATGACTTTCTTACTGCTTCTTCAAATAATTTTTTAGTAAAAATAAATAATTTTTTTTTAAACTAGAAAGCTGTGGCTCATTGTTATTTTCAGATATGTTTTTGGGTGACAATAACTACTCGCCTAGTCTTGACAGCTAAATATTTGGATATCAATCCGTCATATCCTTGTCAATAAATAGTGAGAAAATTGACATACTAACTTGTTTCTATATGCCTGAGCTCTTGGTATATTTGTGCCACTCATCTAAAATATCTTTTTTTTTTTTGGATACTATTAATGTAAAGATTAGTTGGAAAATATTTATTATTATTATTATTTATGTGTCAAAAATTATAAATTAGGGACAAATCTCGATGCAAAAATCTTTCAAGACTGATTGCAAGATCACATGAATTCTGATTTCAACAAATTTCTAGTCGAATTGAATATCTCAATAAGACAAATCTCACAACCAAAATATTTTTGATATGTCTAAACGTAAGTTCAAATCAAGCACTTAAAGCACAATCGAAAACATGTACTTATAATTGGAAGATTAAGTGTTCTCTAAAATGTATGTGCTTATAGTTAAAAAATAAGTGTCTTAATAAGAAGAATCTAACGAGCCCAAGATCACCCAATTCTGTGGTCATGATGACATTTATGTACTGAAAGTATAATTTATATATGATCAAAAAAAAAAAAAAAAAAAAAACTTTCAAGAAAGTATTATTTATAATCAATAAGATTAATATGATCCTTATGATGAGATTTTTAAAAATTTTGGCTAAATTTATCAAAATCTTAGTCTAAAAAATTATAAATAGACTCATAATCTTTACTTGAAAGGGACCTAAACTTGAGATTCAAGAGAGCTTGGGAATCTAAAAAATTCTAGAGCTCCACTCAACATTCGACGACAACAATCACCGCTAGCAAGTATTCTTATCCAGCTGCCATCACTCGGCCGTCGCCACCTGATAGACATCATCTATTGAGAAGCAAGATAAATCTTCACCTTAAGGGACAAAACATTTTTTCGACTTGACCGGTTTTAATTCTTGAATATATTCAATGCTTTGATCAATTTAAATCAGAATTTTATACTAACATAATCAATTGGATCCTAATGCTATAGATAATTCCTTAAATGCAATGGTTGAAATTTTGCTCCATACAATCATGCCTCCATAAGATTGACAAACAAGCCTCAAATGATAGTGATGGCAGACCATCATGTTCACATGAATTCATCACAATTGGATTAGATAGCTCTTTTGTTTGATTTTGTTGTCATTATTAATTTGTGGCATAATTGTTGGGGAATTATTAGTAGTATTATGGGACTTAATTGTATGCTTTTGATGGATTGTTGTTATTCTATAAAGAGGACATATTAGAGTTATAATTGAGAATAATTGAATCAAAGTCTTATTGAGTATTGTTCCAAGCATCTTAGCATTTCCTCCCACATTTTTTGTCCCCTCCATTTTTCTTTTATATGATTTCATTGAATTAACATAATATATTACGAGAGATAAGATTTCATTTAATTAGGTTATAAAAAATCTTTTATAAATTAAATTAAGCTAATTAACTGCATATCAAATAATTAAAGAGAATTTTGACAAAATAGAGAATCAATTAAATAATTATAATTAATACATTAATTTTTTTTACAAGTCATATCTAAATGGAGATTTGATTTGAAGAGTATAATTTTGATATGCAATATAAAGAAGAGTGCATAAATGGTATGCCTAGATGTGCAAAATTGATAAATGAAAATAAAGTTCTTTCTTATGTTGGGGATGTAAAATATTGTATTTAAAGAAAATTTATGAGAGTAGGAGTGAAGAGGTGGAATGAATGTTGGTTATGTGTAAAACCATGGCACCTCCAATTATGATGCCATTTGGGCTAACATATGAAGTGTGAAGAAAGAGATTCATGATCAAGTTAATTGTTATGTGGTGGGAAGCATTGCTTGAATAGTGGATGCATGGATGCCATAAGCTAGGTGGGAAAGATATTTGAGGGCATGGTGTTGGTCATACAAAATTAGTGGTGGATTGAGAGGTAACCAATTTAAAAGTAGTAGGGCATCATTTGGCAATGCGGCATTGAATACCACATGCTTGACAATACATAAAAAAAGATTGGAAAGCTAGGTAATCAATAAAATGAGTTGTTACAAGGGGGTTTGAGAAGAAGTGATGTTAGTAGTTGTGGTGAAATTAGCTATTGGATTAGCTACAATAAGTGAAATGGTGGATGTGGATGTTTCCTACGAAGAGTAGTTTCATGATTAATAAATTTTCATGAAGTTTATTGAAGGTGATGAGAGTTTCACGAGTATTAACTCCAATACTATATTTGTAATCATTATCAACACCATAACAAATGATGCCAATGGTGACGTCTTCATCCATAAGCTTGCCAAGAATATCAAGATGATTAGCACGAGTTTGTGCAAGTTGCATAAACTTGATGTTGGTTTGAGACAGTTTGGTAAGACTATTGACTTGATCCGTAATTAGTTTGTTGTATCATCGGGAGAGTCTGTCATCGATTTTTAGTAGGATATTCTAAATTTGTTCAAAATGAAGTATGTAAGAATAAGGATGAGAGGAGTAGAGCGAGATCTAAAAAAGAAGATAAATATAAGTTTATTTTGACATATTTATTTATTATGAATGGAATTGGGAGATTTCATGTCATAAGTGATGATGAAGGCAGGAGGGTAGGGGTGGGAGGCATCAATATATACTTTGAGATTTATATCTAGTGAGGATGACATGAAATTGATGCTATGATAGGTAATTTGTGGAGTTGTGCTTCATGCGATTGTGAGAGGACATATTGATGAATATGAATGGAAGATTGGGACATGTGTATACAGTATGGTGGATTGGGGTGACTATTTTTGAGGTTGCTTGAAAGGCCATGGTATGATAACATACATTGAACTTTGGAGAAGGTTGGTTGTTTGTTTTTTTTACAGAAGAGATGACCAATGATTGATAAGAGCGATGGCATGATAGAGAAAAGAGAGGCCATAGGTGGAGGCTTGTGAAGAGAGAGAGAGAGAGATCATGAGCATAAGGAGGTAGGGGGATCTACTACACATATTTCAAATTTTGAATAATAACTTATCTTATTCAATCAACATAATAGATAACAAAAAGATATAATTCAATTGAAGTAGGCGATAATAATCTTGTTATAGATCAAGCTAAGTCAATCAAATATAAATAAAAAAATTAAAGAGGATATAAATAAAATAAAAAATGAACTAAATATATAATTCCACTTATTGCATTTATTATTTTACATTTCTCTATATATATTTTTTCTTGCATGTGATGACTCCTTCACATGATTCCTGTTTCCTAAGCCTTTCTCGACTCTTCTTTGTGCCCTGTGTTTGGATTCCCTCATAGGATCTCATAAACCACCCAAATTAAATTGCTATCCAATTTTAAAAAATAATCACTGAACTAATTTATTTATTCCCGCAACGATTAAATTACTAAGTATTTAGAAAAGCAAAAGTCATAATTAGATTTCTGTTAAAAATTTTGATATCAGACGAAAATTTGATCAATGAATGCAAAAATATAATTAGTTTTATAAATAGAAAAAAATGAGTACAACAATACAAAATCCCCCACCCTAAATTACAATTTAAAAAAATATTAAGAAAATCATTCCAAATGAAACCTATTGAATTTTTTTTCATTATTTTTCTTTTAAGATCATAATTATAATTTTATTTAATCACTATTTTTTTCATTATTTTGGTATGCTTTCTAAAAATTTTTGTAATGATAAGCTCACTACTAATAAATTAAGCTTTCATCACATTTTTTAAGACCTACTGCAGCAGTTTAAACACCTACTAATTTACTTGCAACGATTTAAGAAGAACTAAACATCTGCTGTATTTGCGTTCGCTGTAAATACTTTAGCAGTAATTTTACGAGTTTTACTGTAGGAAGATTTTAACAGCGCTTTTAGTGACTTTAAAACAACTGCTATAACCTGCTACAAAAATATTAACTTTTTGGTATTGGCTGTTTTTTAGGATCAAAGTTATTAATATGTTCAACTTTAAAAAATCAGCTAATTAAAAAAGTAACTCATATATTAACCACTCATAAAAGTATTTCATATATTAACTTAGAAAGATCCAAATCCCTTCCATCATTAGGCAGAAGCATACACTGAAAGAAAAGAACAATAAACACAAGCTGACAGAGGATGAAGTTCATTCAGGGAACCATATTTTTTATCACATAAGCTTCTTATTCATTATAAGCACATAGCACACACCATCACAATTAGAACAAGCAAGCAAGCAGATCGCTTGTTCCTCCCCTTCGATCTAATTAACTTCAGTTCATTTGCAGTTGCATGGGTCACAGGTGCAGTTTGACCCGCACTTGCACCCGTTCTCAGATCCCTCGGCCATCTCGAATCCCTCAAATCCCCTGCAAAAGTAAAATTAGTTCAAATCCTCAGTCATCCGTTAGTTCAAGTTACTTCTGATCTTAAAGGAAATTTGTTCATCTGCAAATTCATCTTAGTTCCGCCCGCTCCTGCTTAGGGTTTTAACTTTTAATCTCATAAGGAAGATGATTAATTAGTAAATACCCCCTGGTTGGTGCTAATCCGAGGATCATAGTTTCAGTGGAGCCGATCTTCTCTTCAGCCAAACCAGGGTACATATTGCACCTGAGAAGTAATTTCAAGAAGAAGGCAAAATAATTATCCGAAAATTAATTAAAAAACATAACAAAGTAGATTAGATTAAGCGAAAAATACCCGTTGCATCCGCTGCCACACTTGCAGCTGGAGCCGCAGCCACAGTTACCACCGCAGCAGGACATTTTCAGGGTTTTCTGAAGAAAATGATGGAAAGGGATTTTCTAAGGAAATTGGGACTCTGCTAAAGCTGGGATGTGGGAAGGGGAAGAGAGGATCGCCATTTATAGAAGGAGGAGGCGAGGTGGATGGATATCAACCGTCCACGTGTTGGAATCCGGTTGCGTTGATTTTTGAAGGGGAAATAAATTCTGGACGTAACTTTCCTTCCTGCGTCTTGCATCGGGCATCATTTTCCTCACGCTTTAATAAAGGGGTAATTTTTTTTATCTCAATAAACATTATTTATTCATATTTTATTAGAAATATAGATAGAGAAATTATAAATAAAAATATTTTTTGTTCATATTATGTAATGAATTTAATTGCTAATTCACTATATTAAAATAAAATAATAAATTAAAATATATTTATATTATTATTAGTTTCTTCAAGCTAAATAAAACGTAGGGGTATAAGAGTCTAGCAAGAAAGACTTTGACTTACTGATTTTAGGGGATTCGAGAGTTTGTCTTTCAGGTTGAACTAGTTTAGACTTAGATCAATTGGCCTAAGAGAATTAGGTCTTTCAATTTCTACTTGTGCAAATCAAAATAATAGGTCCCTTTTATCAATGGAGGAAAAAATAATTCTGTGTGGACATTAGATGGCGTCAGGAGACCAATCAGAATGCACTACATTTTTTTGTTCAGTACTGGTGCTCGATACCGCTATGTACCGGGTGACATGACGCGTTCTGATTAGTCTCCAGACCATCTGATGTCTGCACAGAATAATTTTTCTAATGGAGGTGCCCTATTATTACCTCTTAATGCTCCTAGTTCACTTGTGATATAGAGTATTTTTTATTGAGAATAATAATAAGCGATCCTTGTACATATTAGAAGTTTTGGATCATAAGACTCTTCAAATTAAGAAAAAAAAAAGTTATTTTTTCTATGAATAGTTTATGATCATGAATAGTATATGTGGTTAGGGTTGCAAGCGAACCAAGCGTTCGACGAGCTACTCGATGCTCTGTTCGATTAAAGCTTGTTTGTGATTGTTTAACTAACTAAACAAACAAACTTGAACAACATTGTAAATACTTGATCCTTAAATAAACAAGCTTGAACACTAATGTGTTCGGTTCATTTATATTCACGAACAACATCATTTGATGTTCGTGAACAAGCTCGACATTAAGCTCGATAAAAAGCTCGAATGGAGAGAAATGCAACAGGTAAGCTTCATTTAAGAATATATTCACATAAATTAATCATATTTTCATTTTAAACAGACAACTGCTTTTATTATAAATTTAATTTTTTAAACAAAAGTCATTTCACATTTGTCTATGTTTGCTAGATTGTTTGTTTAAGAAGTTCATGAACAAATTTAATGTTTGTTAATTTGTTCAATATATTATTTGTTAAATAAGTTCATGATCATAACTCGTTAAATCTTGTTTGTTTAAAGCTCGATAATCATTAAGCGAAGCAAACATGAACGCCCTTAAATTAAACGAACCAAACATGAACACAAACAATAAAGTTCGAATCAAACATGAACCGAACTTGAACAAGCTAATGATAAACAAACTCAAACATGAACACTCGCATACTCGGCTCGATTCGGTTCGTTTGGAGCCCTATATGTGGTCATATATTATTCATATAAGGGATGTTGGGCATCACTAAAGTTTGGTCGCGTATTTCATATGATTGTTAAATTATGATAATAAATTAATGTTGTCCACATTGTTTCTAAGAAGTTATTGTATTTAATATTCAGTATGTCGTTATTGAAAATAGGAATGAATAAAGTTCATCCTCTGACCACCAATATTCTTTTTAATATTTTTTTTCCAGGTTTGTGAAAATTAAAATGGACAACGATTGGACGGTCAAATCGGGGTCGAATAGGATGACATAATAAATAATAATATTATTAAAAATTGATAAAATTAATATAATAATATGAAAATATAACCTTAAGCACAAATCCATTCTATCATAAATATCAAGTATCCAAATTAAGAATGAGTTGAAAGTTTAATATCACACTTTATGTTATATATTTAGATATGATTTATACATATGATATAATATAAACATTAATATAATATGAAAATATGAGCATTTAATAATATTTATAATTTTTTTAAAAAAATATAATAAAAATTTATAAATATAAATATCATTAAAGAATAATATATTTATATATTTATAATAAATACATTTTGTGAGATATATGAGATAACATGAATATATTATGGAGTAATTAATCATCATATTTAATAAAAATATTTGAAAAAGTTAAAATAATTTAATAAAATAAATATATTGTTTTAAATTTAATTAAAACAAAAATAAAATTGTTTATAGAACCAGTCTGTTCTTTCCAAGTCGGATCGGTTTAATGGTTCACCAGTTGAACTACCAGTTTTTACTGGTTCAATCCGATTCGATGTGAAGTCAATTTTTAAGCTTGATCGGACTGGCAACCTGACCGGTTCACCGTTGAACCGGTCGAGCTGATCCTATTATCAAAACATTGATTTTTCTATTCATTAAAATGCACATTAAAACTTAAAGGGTCTTTCATCCTAATAACAAAGGGAACAACCTTTTCAAGCTTGGGTGATATATTCTAACTTGCTAGCCAACCAACAAAATTAAGCAAGACATTTTGTGAGAGAGAGAGAGAGATTTATATTAGAATTGAAAAGATGCAGGTAATAACAATTAATCAAAGAAAACTAATAAACATTCATTTAATCATCAATATTAGCTTTATTTTTAATTTTTATTTAGTTAAAAAAACTGCACATATATGATCATTATTTTTGGGCATTACCATATGCTCATATTACCACAATATTCTTTGTTTTGTGTGGAATTTGATTGTGTTGATCAATAACGTTGTATTGCTACCTTGGACCTCAATTCTGTCGGTCAAGCTCGCCAAGGGGTAGCTTCAGGTGCTTTGCATTCTGGAATTTATTTCTGTACAACCGTACAACAAAGTGGCGCTATTGACTTGAGCATTTCAATATTATGTTATCTAGTTAGAGATGGACAGAGAGCTTAGCGCCGCGACACTCCAACCTCTCTATGTGGCAAAGAATGAAGTATTGCAACGCTATCAGACAAACTAGAGACAGAGAGTGGAGCGATCGCTGCACTCCAAACCTAGCGTCGTAATACTGTAAGATGGGCTAATAATTTAATGTCTTCCTCCTTTTTCATGAAGGGTTATCCCTTAGTAGTTTTATTATGTATCTTTTCATTAGTTCTTGTAAGAGAACAATATAAGAGTGAAGCGAGACAACGAAAAAAGGAGAGAGAAGAGAGATTACTACCATTTTGACCAAAATTTCATATTGAAATTTTTATTATGGTGTGGCTCTATAATTTTTCCACGTTAAATCCTTGTGTTCTTTCTTTTCGCCGCATTTTCTCATTCTTATTTGTGTTCGCTCCGTGGTTTACTCCCCCAACAAATATCAATATTGAATAAAAATACTAAACTCGTCTTCTTGTATTCATTCAATCAAATATGCGGGAAGTTAAGGGGGGAGAGGTCAATTAGAAGAATTAATAAGCAAACATAATTTTTTAAAATTTATATAGTATTATTGTGTGCCGGAATATTTGTGATGATAGAGAGATATAGATTAACGTCCAACTTTGTAAGAAGATCCAACACACATATAGATAAAGAGAGAAGTGTAATAAACATAAGAGATAATGAAATTTTGATATGGAAAATCCAAGAATGGAAAAAATCTCAGAATCTGACCCAATTAAAATGATTTCACCAATGTTTGTCGTTGATTATAAATAATGCCCTTACTCAGAGGAAACAATTGAGCTTATCATATCATAGATGTCGAAACTCAATGCATTTCCTCTCACAGGAAGGGCATCTTTTGTAATCATCAACAAATACTAATGGAGTCATTTCAACTGAATTTTGCATTGTGGTTTTTCCTTTTTTTTTTCTTTTTTCGGTTCTCAACGTAAAAAATATTCTCTTATGATTGTTGCACCCTCTCTCTTTATTTATATACATGTTGTATCTTCGAGCAAAACTAGAATATTAAATTATACATCTCTCTGTTGTCGTGAATGTTCCCACGCAATAACTATATTAATTTGTTAGAATTAAGAAATTAAATTAAATTAATAATTAGGAAGCAGTCAGAGCGAAATCCAGCAACGAGGCTATACAAATTTATCGTATTTGACAATTTGTTTATCTTAATTAATCTAAACATTAATTACAAATTACATGTCCACATGATCAACACTTTATTTTAAAAATTAAATGTTGTGCTGTATTATTTTATAAAGAAATAGATATATATACTTCCAAAGAAATTTACAATTAATTTATTTAAATATTTGATGAGGCATATTAATAAATAATCTTAAACGAAAGCTTAAAACAATAATGTCTGCAAATTTAATTGATTCACCCAAATTATAAATTGATTAAATTAATATAAATTAATATAAATGATTCAATTAATATCTACTTATTAATAAATATTAATCGGTTAAATTAAGATATTGACCCCAAAAATAGCTTTTGTATATATTATTATAAATTATTAGCTATTAAAATGATATTAGAAAATGGGCAAATCAATAAAGCGTTGAAAGCTTTATGCATAATATATAGTAGCAGCTTATTTATATTAGATTAAGGGCATAATTTATTTATATAATTCATAAATCTTTCTTAATTATAAAAACACCATCTAATTGCTTCTATTTAGAACAATTCCACAAAAATTTAGAAGAACACAATAAAATTACAACCCATAATTTTTTTTCATTAAATTCTTAATGATTTTGTTACCGTTGGTTGTGATGGAACTAGACGGTTAGTCGTCAAGAGACGAAATGGAGGCTGGCTATCTCAAGGCGATTCAATTAGTTGGTTGAACGTAACTCAATTTGGTTTGTTGGTCAGAAGCTTTAGCTACTAACTTAGAGGTCTTAGGTTCGAGTCTTGCATATGTGTGTGTGAGTTTGTCTTAATTGACCTAAATATTCCCAAAAAAATATCAATTGGTTTTGATGGGATGTAATATCTGCTTATGAATGTTGCATCTCTCTCTCTTATCTGTCTGTGTGGAAATCTTCGTACGAAATTAGAACGTTAAACTATATATCTCTCTTCTGGCACAAAGTTCTGACATGCAACAATGACGGATTTGAAAAATATAAATTTTGATGTATTTTTCTAAGCAGATTTATCGATTTGCAAATCCCTCTTGATCAAATTTTAGCCAAAACATTCAAACCTAAATTTTATCACTAATCTATTGCTTCACATAATTTGATTTTTACTCTCGATCCCATAGAGAGAATCACTTTAATTAAAAAAAAGCATAAATTACCTTTCATTATTATCATCCTCCTTCACCGCATAGAATATATAATACATACCATCTTTTCTTATGATCATGCATCATGAATGCATATACATAATCAAACAAACACTTTACAAATTCAAACAAAGCATATTTTGTAGCTATTCTAGCTTTATTATAAAGGCATATAAATGTTTAATATAGTAACAATAGAAAATTAAAAGTTGGAGACATGCACATGCATTTAAACTAAGATTTTATTTGCGACGGTTTTCTTACTGTTTCTTAAATAAGCTTTTTAGTACAAAAAAATTGCTTTAAGAAGCTGCAAGAAATCTGTACTAAAGATTTCGTTTGGAACAATTTTCTTAATGCTTTCTAAAAGAGCTTTCTTGAATTAGAAATTTTGATGTTAGAAAGTTTTTCAGAAAGCAATGAAAAAACTGTTTCAAACAAAGCCTAAATTAGCTATCTTTTTGTTAGCATAGTACAAACTTTGAATTACTAAAAATTGAAAGAGACTATCCTCCATAGCTTAAAGTTGAAAATATTTTCTGAATAGTAAGTACTTGAAAGGTTCATTCCTCTCCATCCTTTTGCTTTCAGTAACAGTTGTCTTCACAAAACTAGTTATATTTTGCCACTGCAAGCTCTCGCTTTCTTTGAATAGTGATCATAGACGATGAAGTTGCATATTTATGAAAGTGGCGGGGCCTCGGCTTCTACCTTCCATTCCTTTCTGAAAACTGCTTTGTTAGAAAGGAGAAGAGATGAACATCTTCGGAACAGATCTGATTCTGTGGCATATTGATCTTTTTTTTTTTTTTTTGTAGATTTGACATATCATTCTTCTTTTTCTTCCGAGTTTTTCATTTTATTTCTGTAGCCTATTCTTGAGTCGTTTTTTAGCCGGCTAAGAATTTATTTGGAACAGTTTTTTATCGTTTTTTAAAGCGATTTTTTAGTACGAAAATTAAAATTTATGTACTAAAAAACTGCTTTAAGAATCAGTAAGAAAGCCGCCCCAAATGAAGCTTAAAATGAATTTTTTGTTGACATTCATCTAACTTTGAAGGCCTAAGTAGAATTTAGAGCTGCTCAAAAAACTTGGGGTGAACTGGAAATTTTTTGGAGTAAGTCCGAGTTAGCATGGCCCATTGAATGCATCAAGCGACTAAAGAGTTTTATTTGGAAGAGCTTTAGCTTTCTAATTAAAGCTTTGTATTTCAGATCGTAACCACTATTTCAGTTTGGTTATTATTTTCTCGTTTCTTTTAAAAAAAATTATATAACTTTAAAAAGTAGTAAGAAAGCCATCCAAAACAGAGCCTAAGTTTCGCCATTTTGATGCAGTCGCCATCATTCGGAACTTGCCATCTAGTCGGATCAAGATTAAAGTAGTGCAAAGGCTGACTAGATAGTTTCACTTAAATAACTCATCACAACTACTCGCCAAAAAAAGGAAAACACACATGCATTACAAATATGCATGTATTGATGTATCAGAACGAGCACTTACAATTGCAGCCCAGCTAAAACAGAGATATTTTATTTTTGGACATTTAGGTTACTTAAGACAAACTCACACACATATCATATATACAAGGCTCAAATTCAAGACCTCTTAGTTGATAGTCAAAAATTTGAACCAACAGATCAAAATGAGACGCATACAACAGAGTTTTTTACTTATCCAATGTTTATTGAGAGTACACCTGCTCTAAATTTCTTCTTGTCTGCCATCTTCACCTTAGCCATGAGAGCATTAAAATCAGAGAACAGGAAATTCTGTTCCCTTTGACTTCCAACTTGCCATTGGCCTCCTTTTGCTTGGGTCTGCACAGTGCTGAATGGTACTCTCACATATGTAATTGACAGTAGAAACATAACAATTATATTAAATTTAAATATTTAAAATTAGAAGATGTAAATAGTATTAATATAATAATAATAATAATAAATGTGATTAAATTTTGAGCATTCTGTCTTCTCATTGTGATATAAATTGTATTAATGTGGGCCTAAAAGTCATTTTCAATCATAAATGAATATTGTATAGAATTTAATTCTATTAAGAATGAATTTAAGTAACTAAGATTGAATTGAAATATAACTACATGAATATTTTAATTTATGAATACATATATTTATATGTGTATTTAAATTTAAATATGTATATGTCTAAGAATTTATCTCTAATGATCATGAAATATGATATATTTATGATGACTACAGTTTTTTATAAAGCTGATTGTAAATTGTTATAAACAAAGTAACCTAATTATTATGGTTGTAGAAAGTAATTTTTTCACCATAAATTTTTTGAAAATCAACGAGAAAGAAGCAAGAAAATAATAGTTAAACGAAATTATAGTTGATGTGTAGAATGCAAAGCAACCAGAAAGATATCCCAAGCATATATACCATTAGCCTAAATCAGATTGCTTTTTTTTTTGGCTTAAATCATGCATGATTAAAAATTAATGGGTTATGTGTAGCTCAAATCAAGATTAAATTATGACTATTTATGATTAAAATTGACTCATTTCAAGATTAAATTTATGAACTTTAAATTTAATTTTAAATTGGAGTCAAATCAACTAGAAATTGATTTTAATTTATATCCAATCAAATAAAAAACAGTTGTGGACTTATTTGGTAATCAAGCAACCAACTTTAAAAAGCATATCCTAAAACTTATAGGCAAACAACCCTTAAGTAATATCTTATAAGGACTTGTATAAGAATTACTTTATAAATATTCATTTTATTTTGAGATTTCTATTTTCTTGATAAAGTTTTTATTAATTGATACCTAATTAAAAGATTCAACCAAGTTATTATGAATCTTGAGGTAATATTTAGAAAAAAATTGTAATTAAATTCAGGACAACCATAGTCAACTAATTACAATATTTTGATCACTATTCTCCCAATGATTTTTTGAGCATAATTACCTGACATCATTCCTTTGAGCACCTTCACTTGACAACTCTCTTTCAATCATCATTTTTTGACTACAATCCTCCAAATATCATCACCTGACTATAGTCACTTGAACGCCATCAACCAACCATGATCTCCAAACCACTGTCCTTAGCTATGAACCTTTTGACCAACATCACCCAACTAAGATCCCGTTCAACTGTAATCTTCGATGAACATTGCTCCACTATAGTTGCAAAGTCTCAAAATCTAAATGGGAGGAATTATCTATTTTTATCTCTTAATCAATTAGCCAAAGACTCTAAATAGTCATCAATAATAAATAAATAAATAACAATTACAAATCATATATCTAAAAAATCCTTTCTATATTCATTCCTTTAAAATTTGATTTACAATAGTTAGGAGATTATATTAATCATCAATATATCCTTTTAACAGCTTCTGACTATAAACGAATAAAACTAAATACATAAACAAAACAAAATTTGAACACTGATTAGCCTCACTCCAGAGGATTCTTGCTCCTTCTCAAATTTGAAATCAATAAAAATCACACAATAAACACATAACCCACCTAACAATCAAAATCTACCAATGTATTCAATGCAATGTAAAAGAATTAAAATGTAGGCCCCAGATCTAGTCAATATCAACCAATAAGCTCTCAATATAAATAATAAGCCATTTATGCAATTAGTATCAATAAATAGTAAAAATCAATATGATCAACAAATTAGAGTATTTCAATAAACAAAAGAAGTTTATCAATTTATAAGAGAATTGGTAGAAATATATAAATCAATAACAGAGCTTGGAAAGTAAACAAACATTAATTATCTTAGTTATATTTATGTTGATGATTCTAAGACATGCTTCTATCAATCATCATATCATGCATAACTATCCATTGATTTGTCATATCAGTATACTATATAAATATATTATATCAGTATGCTTATCAGTGTACTATAACAACATATCTATCAATATCCGTCTATGTCCCTATCATACATTACGCTATGTTATATCATTCTTAATATTAATTCTATCAATTCTATCTATCACTAAATTGAATCAAATCATATGATATAATTTAAATGTAGATATGAATACAATTATGCATAGTAAGGCAACCCATCCAATGTTAATGTCGTGTTTTCACCTTTCCATTTATCATCAATCTGCCATATCAATCCTATTAATCATATCTTTCGATTATTTTTATTTAACATGTGGCTTTTGATAATCAATAAAAAGTCATCATTCTCTACCTGTCAGCCCAGTCAATCAGTTACATGTTAAAGGATTACACCACAAACTTTTTCTTTTAAGGAAAGTTTATTGGCCTTCTAAAGAAAGTTTGTCGGCTCACACTCCTATTCAAGGTATTATATTTTAGTAGGAAACACATATTAATTATAATATTCACACCTAGCATTTCTTACTTATATGTAAATATCATATTTATCTTATATTAGTCATATCATTTTCTTCTAAGCAAGTCAATATCAGGTATGAAATTACTTACATGCAAATGTCATACTTACCTTATATTAGTTATATCATTTTTTCTTTGCAAGTTAATATTAGGTATGAAATGTTGGGAAATCTATACAATATGCATTAATTTAAAAAAAAATCATAACTATCAATTTATTTGGTGAAATTTAATAATATCATGGTCAAAATATTCAGGTTGATGATATCTATAATATATAAAAAGGTATACACTAAAGTTCGTTGAATATGGAGAAAATGCATTTTAATCGACTTGGATGAGATTTAATTCACAAAATTAGGATCACTCAAAATAAAGGTTGGATTCAGGTTATCTACCATGGTAAAAAAAAATCTTGAAATAGAATCGATAGATGAAAATGACCCTATTAACATTCTCTCTCTCTCTCTCTCTCCTCTCCTCTCCTCTCCTTTCCTTACTATGTAAGCCAAGAGAAAATGGAGTGTGAGGGAATGGTGTTGGTGATGAAGTGAAAATTTATATAATAAAAAATATTTTTTCAGTGCCCTGCGCCACGATGCTTTAGATCTGATACTATAGAATTGTATGCTCAATCCAAAGTTAATGTAGAATATAGAGCTCGGAGTCACTGCGTTAACTTTTAGCTCCCCAGCGATGCCCCCCAATGCTTGTAAAACTTCAGGATCAATATTAAACAAAAAATATATATGTCTTTAATTTTAATCATTTAATCAGAGCTTACAAATGAACAATGAAAAGAAATATGATTGCATTTTGATAAGAACTACATGTAAAAAAATATGCATGTTATCTGAAGCCTCATATCATACGATCATGATCATTTCATGAAAGCATGTAAAATTACGTAATGAGTATATAGCACAGCATATAACTAAAATCTTATAACTGAAATCAATGGAAGATAAAAGAGAATAATATATTGTAAATTATAGAAAAAATAAATGCATCAGTGTCTATACTACTGCTTATATGTATCAATTAATCTTTTTATAATTTATCATATATTAATCCATTATATCATCACTAATAATACCAGTAATAATCAATAATACTAATATAATTAATAATATTAGCATCATGATCACATTACAGGAAAATCACTATTTTCCGGCGGCTTTAAGACTTTTTTCCGACGGTTTTCCGGCGGTCACATTTCCGACGGCTTTTAAAAATTTAATAAAAAATGAATAAAATTTTAAGTATTTAAATGATTTAACAAAAAATTATTAAAAGTTAAAATAACTATTAAATTAATTAGTTAGTTATTTTTTATTTTATATTAATTATTATTAATTATTTTAAATTAATTAGTTTCAATTTTTTTATAATTAAAAATTAATTGATTTTCTGTGTGAATATAGTTTAAATAATAAATATTGACAAATTAAATGTATTTACATCTTCAGCAATGCGGTCGGTTGTTTGAAATTCCACACAACCGACCGCTGTTTGAACCTTGCCTTGCACGTCGGAGCCGGGAGCACGCGAGGGGAGCTGGCTGCACGTCGCGGGAGCGCGTGGGGGGGTGGCGGTGTGGAGCTGGCTGCACGCGGCACGCTGCGGGAGCCGGGGGTGGCTGGCAGGAGCGGGGGTTTTTTTTTTTAATTTAACCGGCGGTTTAAGACCGCCGGATAAATTTGCCGACGGAAAAAACCACCAGAATTTATTTTCCGATGCCGTTTTTTTCTGGCGGAATTCTAACCTCCGGAAAACCGCCGCTAAATTACAAAACCGCCGGAAAAGGCTCAATTTCCGCCGGAAAAAGCCACCGGAAATGGGTGATTTTCCTGTAGTGCCAATAATATTAAATAGTGTTAATGACAGTAAACAATATTAGTGTCAGTCATAATATTAATACAGTGCGTAACCATTTTGATATCTATATTTAAATATTCAATGAGTGTATCTTAAAGGTATCTTACTCCTGCACTTATAACTCTTAATTAATCATCTCTTATAATTCTCGATCAATGTAGTCCTTATAACGTCTCTTGAATCACATGATATAGTCGCTTCGACTCCTTATAACTCTCAATCAACCTCCAACTCCTTATGACTCTCAATTAGTAAATCACATAGATCAATAGGGTATCACATGAAGTTATCATATCATGTATCTGATATCACTCAATACTTCTTTAAAATGTAATAAAATTATATCAAATTATTTAGAATGATCAAATTTATAACATATCTAAACTTGCACGGTGAAAATTAATGAAATCATGAGATAAATCATTTTTGTTGGTTTAGGAGAGATAAAATTCATATAAATCAAAATTATTAAAAATAAAAGTAAGAGATTAGTCACTTACAACGAATAGAATAAAATATGTAATATGAATGACAGACAAATATTATCCAAAACCTTTTCTCTCTCCTCTCTCTTTTTCTCATCCTTTAATTTCTTTGTGGCCTAGAAACCAAGTGAGGGAATCGTTGGGGTGAGGCAAGAGTATATATGTACTATACATGGTCTGACATCGCAATGCTCATCAAATCAGTGCCAAAGCGTTCTACTTCAAAATTTTCATATTTTTTAAATAGATTTATTTTACATATTTGAGTTATTACAACGCTGTTGTGCCCAAAAACACAGCGTCACAACGTTCTAGTTCAGAAATTTCATAAGTTTATTTTGAAGTTATTTACACAAATTTCAGGACATTACAACAGTTCCTTCACTAATGTTGCCCGGGTACATAAGCATCAAGATCCCACCGTTATTATTAATGTTAATACACACCAATACCCATAAGGCAAATGTACATCATCAATATACCAACTTTAACTCGCTACTTCAACACCAAGAATTACTCTAGACTATCTTGATCTATGTTTGTCTCCCTTCAAAAGAGAACAACAAAACAAACAATAAACAATCACTTGTAGAACAACCAATATGTATCATGTAATCTATTCTATGTAGTTCTTATGTGCTACATTGTATTAACACATTCCCCAATTTTAGGAGAGGGCTTCATTTATAATTGCTGATATACAAAAGCGAAATCATTTCAATTAGGCCATAACCTATAGTTTTTTATATTTACATATTTTACAAGTGAAATATTGAGGTTTTGGGTAACTCATTTTTATTTATGTGTGTATCGAATCTTTATATGAAACCTTTCTCTGTACTTCAACAAATATTCTAGTATATAAAGTTAATGATGATATCTTTTGTATTCATCCAATTTACTCAAATAATTGAAACTTAGGCTTCGTTTGGGACGGCTTTTTTATTGCTTTCTAAAACGGAGTTTTAGTACAAATTTTTTTATTTTTGTACTAAAACTCCGTTTTAGAAAGCAATAAAAAAGCCGTCCCAAACGAAGCCTTAGTTCAACACTCATATTAAAATTTTTCGATTAGATAGTGGATGAATACACCAATCAAACTCTTTATAATTTCTTCAATCAACTGATCAATTATTCATACACACTTGAATAAAATAAATTTGAGGAATGCAACACCTCCTCATTGAAATAGCCATAAGACTTATCATTGAAACTCACCTATGGTCGGGTGATTGTTCTCCTACTGTCAGACCTATGGTCGGGTAGGAACCTCGCTGTTTCGGGGCCTATGGCCGAGCGAGTGTGCTTCCTTTCTTTTTCACCGGCAGACCTATGGTCGGGTGACTGTTCTTCTACCGACAGACCTATGGTCGGGTAGGAGCCTCGCTGTCTCGGGGCCTATGGCCGAGCGAGTGTACCTTTTCTTCTTTTCACCGACAGACCTATGGTCGGGTGATTGTTCAGTTTTTGCTTTGTCTTACCGACAGACCTATGGTCGGGTAAGGACCTCGCTGTTTCGGGGCCTATGGCCGAGCGAGGGTGCTTCTTTTTCTTTTCACCGGCAGACCTATGGTCGGGTGACTGTTCTTCTACCGACAGACCTATGGTCGGATAGAAACCTTGCTGCTTCGGGGCCTATGGCCGAGCAAGGGTCTTTCTTTTCTTTTTCACCGGCAGACCTATGGTCGGGTGAGGGTGATTGTGTTTTTTTCCCTTTGTCCTACCGACAGACCTATGGTCGGGTAGGGACTTCGCTGTTTCGGGGCCTATGGCCGAGCGAATGTGCTTTCTCTGTCTCTTTCGTATCACCGCCAGACCGATGGTCGGGTGATATTTGATCTGTTCCCTCACTCTCTGACTTATGTTTAGATGATCGTTGACCGTCTTTTCCCTCACCTTCGAACCTTTGTTCTAGGTGATCATTGAATTCCATTTAGTTCCTTGTGATCTTGTTTCAATTCTTCTCATGTGAACATGAAACTTCCTTTTCTTATTTTGCCATTTTGGTTGGGCAGATGGGTGATTTTCTTTCTTTAAATTCTCCCCTCGTTGATCTAATTTCGTTGCTTGACCCTAGAGTTGTATCTTCCTGGAGTTAGGGAGGTCAACGCCAACATATACGGTTCACCTGTTGTTCTCCGCATATGTTGGGGGTCCGTTTGTTGACCTCGTTTTTCGCTCGAGCACGTTCGATCGACGCGATTGTTCCTCGTCGAGCCTAATTCTAACTCGAATTGATCCGAATTGATTTAAATTAGACTCGACATTTAAAATTGATGTCAATTTTAAATTCAATTCATACGATTAAATTCGTTGAGCTGGCTCAACCCCATTTGAACTTAAATCAACCCAAATGTGCTCGAATATGGTTCAATTCGGCTTAATCTCAGCTTAATTGATTTAGATCAATTTCAGTTAATCTCTAAGCTGCTTTTGACCCATTCGAATCAAGTTCCGAAATGAGAATTTGATCGAACGGTTTAAATCAATCGACCGTTTATCTGCGGTCTTCTCAGACAGAGCAGCGATACGAAGCAGATGGCAGGCTTCATTCGCGTGCTTCGAGCGACTGCGGTGACGGATCGGAGAAGGCGGGCTTCCTCTCTCGGTAATAGGTTTTATTTACCCAAACGAGGCTCTCGGTTAGGGCAGGGGATATCTCTCTTCCTCTCCCTCTCACGCCGAGCTCTCTCCCGTCCCTCTCCCCCTTTCGTTTCTTCTGATTGCCGAGCCCTAGATGGAGGAGACTCTCGCTCCATCTCCTCTGCCTATCTCCCTGTGATTCGCACGACACCAGTGGACGGAACCCCGGCTCCCGTCCGACTTTGGGTGTGCAAAATCACCTCCATCGCCTCTCCCTCTCCCATTTACGAATAAAGAGGCAGCCGAAACCTGAGATCCCCCTGCTCCCGTCGCTCCTTGCATGCCCGAATAGGAGTCGGTCCTAGCCCTAACCGCAGGCTCCATTGCAGCGCCACAGCAGGTACATTGTGTCTTGCACGATCAGGGATCAATGAACCATTTACTTGCTTGGAGCTATTAAGTGGCTGCGCCACGGTCAGGTATGACTTCTGCAACTTAAACTCTTAATTACATATCGGAACTGCTACACTCCACACACATATTATTGATAGGTATTCTAGTATGTTTAGGTAGTCAGCCATAGGTTAGTGCACTGACGAAGCTTTGGCCCTATAGGTCAAAGCTTTTCCCCCTTCTATGAGCCCTAGAGACCATTAGGGTCATTTAGGCCTGTAGAGTAGGCCACCTATTATGCCGGTTGACATCGTTGTTTTCCCACACGAAGTGGGCATCGTTGGTTTTCTGCTAGGATTCTGGCCCTTTCCGGTTTTGGGTACGATACCCCCCTCCCTTTTTTTTTCTTTTTTTCTGTGAGCCTTAGAGACCATTAGGGTCATTTAGGCCTGTCGAGTAGGCCGCCTATTCATGCCATTGGGCATCGCTATTTTCCCACACGAAGTGGGCATGACTATGATGATTTTCTGTGCGGGTATCTTGCCTGAAGGATACCCTTAGGGTGTGTTTATTTATTTTTTTCTGTACTCTGGATGTCATGCATACATCTGTTCTTACACACTTTTCTCCACAACGCACTTTACATACATACATTGCATTAGTGGACCTAAGGACCTTTCTTACTCATGCATTTGTTTCATGCATCATACAACGCTAGATTTACTAATTTGCATATTACAGAGTTTCAAATCCTTGCTTCTTTAGGATAGAGCCCTCCCATCTTGCATACATATTGGACGGTTGGTTGTGCCTAGGATTTTAGCTGGCTTCCTTTTTCAGGTAAGGAATAAGTCCAGATTGCATTAGCTAGGTCGTAGATGCTAGTGTTGTGTGTACAACACTACATTTCTTATAGATTTAGGATCTAAAGGTGAGGGGTACGAGTGTATCCCTACACACCTTAATGGTGGGTTAGTTTTCCATTCTTTCGGAGACTATAAATCCTACCCATCTGCGTCACACAGATGACGCCACCTCCCTCTTTCTCTCATGCTTGCTTGAGATGCGTGGCCTCTTTCTTTTCTCCAGTTTTCTCTTTCTCGGACCGGCCGGATGTTGACTGAACCTTGTGTGATTGATCGAGCCAAGTTGGGACATTCCCCTTTGATTAGGAAAACCTAGAAATCTCTTGCACTAAATCCACTTTAGAGGAGATAATCTAACATCCTTAATCGAGAGTTTTCCTAAGTCAAGGCTTAGGATGTAATTAACTACGGGGGCTTGCGCCCGTAGGAAACCGATCCCCACAATCAAATAAACCCTATTCGAGCTGATGTATCAGATAGGGGAAATCTCGTGAATTTAGGGTTATAGATATTATTATCCATCAAGGTTGGTGGGTGAAAACCCGCTACCCTCCATGGCTAATCGTATCTATAACTCCATCTGCTCTTCCATCGGCCTGCTTGTGTCGATTGTAAAGGCCTACGACCATTTTGTCCTTCGGGACAGTGTGATCGTACCCTTTGCATTCGAAACCACACGAGCGGAAACCTTTCGGAGACCCACAGATTTCTGGCGACCACGGTGGGACAGGTTTCTCTCTCCATCTTCGGATGTTAAATTATCTTCTTTTGTGTACACTCCGGGTTTAGCGCTCCTTAGTTAAGTTCGTCCTACTCTTAGATAGGGTTCCTTTCTTAGTTAGGTTCTTTTCTTGGCTAGGCTTTCCCCTGGCTTTGGTCCATTTCCTTCCAGCCTTTTCGGCTATTTCGTACCTTATCTAATTCTCTTCTCCTTGTCGGGTTTTTGTGTTCGTTCGGCTCTCTTACCTTAAGATCGTCGAGCAGACCCCGACACCTTCCTACCTTTCGTAGGTACTTGATACCTAAGGGTGAATTAGTTTTTGATAGTAGTTCAGACGAGGAAGGAGACTTCCGACGTCAGACTACTAGCAAGCAATCCATTCCCCATAAGATGTGTGGAATTAGAGTCGATGATTCCCATCAAAAATCTTCTGACACTTCTTCCACTAGTGTTTGTTGTTCGCTACAGACTAGCGAACCTTCCTACCTCTAAATATTCCTCTATAATTGTATTCCTTGAAAGGATCCTTTTTACTTTTCGGCAGTCTGTGTGGCCACGACGATTTGTCCTCTACCACACGGTGTTCGCTTCGAAGAGTATAAGGCTATCCTTAAAGGTGATACGCTTAGATGTTGTAGGGATACTTGTCCTTATATTTGTGCACACAAATTATTTTGGTGCTAGCACAAAACCTTTTGATTTGTCCCTCCTTTGCGAAAGATTGTTCTACCCAGTTTCACTTGTCACCTTCAAGTGTGGTCTGGGATATCAAAACCAATAATTTAAATTCACTTTGTGTAGGTGATACTGGGTCCATGCCAACCTGTGATAGTCAGGTGTGGTGTGGTAGATCCAATATCCCTAATTCCAGCCCACTTTCTAGAGGTGATACTGGGTCCATACCCACCCAAGTTAATCAGGTGTGGTTATGTTGAGCCAATGTCCCTAATTCTAATCTACTTTCTATAGGTGATACTGGGTCCATGCCAACCTGTGATAGTCAGGTGTGGTGTGGTAGATCCAATATCCCTAATTCCAGCCCACTTTCTATAGGTGATACTGGGTCCATGCCCACCTATGTTAGTCAGGTGTGATAATGTTGATCCAATGACCCTAATTCAAATATATTTTCTAGAGGTGATACTGAGTCCATGCCCACCTATGATAGTCAGTGTGGTGATGTTGATCCAATGTCCCTATATAAGTTTCCTTCTCTTATCGGTCATGATACGATAGTTGTTCTTCTTCTGCTACTTGTACATATCACTCTGTATAAATATAACTCCAAAGGATCTCTTCTACTTTTCGACAGTCCGTGGCCACGACAATTTGTCCTCTACCACGTGATGTTGGTCATGCAAAGTATGAGATTATCCTTAGTAGTTGTATGTAAATACGCCGTAGGGGTGTTTGTACTTGCACTCATGCCCACCAATCGTTCCGGTGTTGTAGCATGAAACCTCCTTTTCAGTCCCCTTCGAGGGTTGACTTTCCCCAGTTTCACTTGTCATCTTCAAGTGTGGTCTGGGATATCAAAACTACTAACTCGAACCTTTATGGAATGTGATACTGGGTCCTTGATCTTTATTGGTCAAATATAGTGATGTTGATCCATTATCACTATGCAAATTTTTCTACAAATTCTGTTGTAACAATTGTGCTCCCCAGTTCATTCATACGAGTTGAATGTGGCCTGGGTTACCAAAGCCAATGTCTTATTCCTTTACAAATCCTGTAGATAATCTTTCTTCCTCCCTAGTTTCATTCATGAGTTGAATATGGCCTGGGTTATCAAAGCCAATAATTTTCCTCTCTTTATGTTCCAGTATACTTGATCTATATCTGTGAACATAATGTAAAAAAAAAAAATGATTTTAAAAGAGAGGGAAATTCTTAATTGAGTAGAATCGGTTGCCCTTATCACAAGAGGAACCCGGTTCTACATTCCAAGAGCCCAAAGTCCCTCCAAAATTATCTCCCTCAAGGCTTCTTTATGATTGCTTAGGAGATGACATGATATTCAATTCTCTTACTATAACTTTTCTTTTAGAGGGTGTGATTTTTCCCCACCCATGATGTGGTACATCTTGCTTTAAGATGTTAACATCCTTTCTCAATGGATTTTGATCTTCTAGTAGAAAGTCAATCCATTTCTTCCTTTAGTGACATAATTTCTCATGGAGGTTTTGTCCTTAGCTGCAAGTGCAATCTCTCTGGATGCATAAATGTTTCTTGCACTTCTCACAGGGTCCCATCAATTAGTATGGGTGCTACCACTGTGGTTCCTTTTGTAATCATTGGCTTTGACATGATTATGATTCTTAGTGGCAAGTGTGTCCCTTCGCCACTTCTATTATACCTTCTTTAGCATGCGACTATTATTTTCATTCAGCTGTTTATATATTCCTCCTTGTTTAGAGAGATATACATCAGTCGGTTATTTCATGTTGTATATGATTTCATTTTATCTAAGGAATTCTACTTGTATTTTAATTACTCATGGCCACGACGATTTGTCCTCTACCATGTGGTTACTAAAATATGAGCTTGAGGTTTCTTAGATAATGAATTACTTGCTGCTTTGCCTTTCTCACAGCACCACGCACATGAGCGTTGTGTGGTTGTTGAGCTCCTTTACTCTTCCTATCGCCACGGCAGATGCGCCGGATGATAGTAGAGTGTACTTTTCCTCTTTCTATCACTTTGGCATATACGCCAGTGATAGTAGAGTGCACTTCTCTTCTTATCGCCCCGGCCGATGCCCCGGGCAGCAGTAGAATGTTTCTTATCCTCTTCTTATCGCCTCGATAGCTGTGCCAGGTGATAGTAGAGTGTTTCTTATCCTCTCCTTATCGCCTTGGCAGCTGCGCCAGGTGGTAGTTGAGTGTTCCTTTGGTAATCATGATCTTTGATATGATTGTTGTTTTTAGTGGCAAGTGTGTCCCCTCGCCACTTTTGTCACTCTTTCCTTAATACGATATTATCCTTTCTACTCGATTGTTTGTATGTTCCTCTTCTTAGAGAGATATACATCAGCTGATTACTCCATGTTATATATGATTTCATTTTACCTAAAGAGATTTTACTTGTATTTTGGTTACTCATGGCCACGACGATTTGTCCTCTACCATGTGGTAACTAAGATATAAGACTAAGATTTCTTAGATGATGAATTACTTACCTCTCTATTTTTCTCACTTCGCCACGCTCGTGTGCGTTGTGGGATTGTTGAGTTTTCACTTTGTTCTACTGACAGATCTATGGTCGGGTAGAGACTTCGCTGTTTCGGGGCCTATGGCCGAGCGGAGGTGTTTCCTTTCTTTCCCTTCACCGACGGACCTATGGTCGGGTGATTGTTGAGCTTACCTTTATTCTGCCGACAGACCTATGGTCGGGTAGAGACTTTGCTGTTTCGGGGCCTATGACCGAGCAAAGGTGGATCTTTCCTCTTCATTCTATCGCCAGACCCATGGCCGGATAGATGTTGAGCTTCCCGTTTTGTCCCATCGACAGACTTATGGTCGGGTGGACATCGGGCTTTTGGTTGGTTACCTGACAGAGTCCCTGGGGGGTACACTTCACCACCTCTTCATTCCCCCTGTTTCCTTTTTACCTGTTAGGGGGTTGTTGAGTTTTCGCTTTATCTTACCGACAGACCTATGGTCGGGTAGGAACCTTGCTGTTTCGGGGCCTATGGCCGAGCGAGGGTGCTTTCCTCTTCACCGACGGACCTATGGTCGGGTGACTGTTCCTCTATCGACAGACCTATGGTCGGGTAGGGACCTTGCTGTTTCGGGGCCTATGGCCGAGCGAGGGTGTTTCTTTTCCTTTTCACCGGCAGACCTATGGTCGGGTGACTGTTCTTCTACCGACAGACCTACGGTCGGGTAGAAACCTCGCTGTTTCGGGGCCTATGGCCGAGCGAGACTGTTTCTTTTCCTCTTCACCGACAGACCTATGGTCGGGTGACTGTTCTTCTATCGACAGACCTATGGTCGGGTAGGAACTTCGCTGTTTCGGGGCCTATGGCTGAGCGAGGATGTTCTCTTTTCCTTTTCACCGACAGACCTATGGTCGGGTGATTGTTCTCCTACTGTCAGACCTATGGTCGGGTAGGAACCTCGCTGTTTCGGGGCCTATGACCGAGCGAGTGTGCTTCCTTTCTTTTTCACCGGCAGACCTATGGTCGGGTGACTGTTCTTCTACCGACAGACCTATGGTCGGGTAGGAGCCTCGCTGTCTCGGGGCCTATGGCCGAGCGAGTGTACCTTTTCTTCTTTTCACCGACAGACCTATGGTCGGGTGATTGTTCAGTTTTTGCTTTGTCTTACCGACAGACCTATGGTCGGGTAAGGACCTCGCTGTTTCGGGGCCTATGGCCGAGCGAGGGTGCTTCTTTTTCTTTTCACCGGCAGACCTATGGTCGGGTGACTGTTCTTCTACCGACAGACCTATGGTCGGATAGAAACCTTGCTGCTTCGGGGCCTATGGCCGAGCAAGGGTCTTTCTTTTCTTTTTCACCGGCAGACCTATGATCGGGTGAGGGTGATTGTGTTTTTTTCCCTTTGTCCTACCGACAGACCTATGGTCGGGTAGGGACTTCGCTGTTTCGGGGCCTATGGCCGAGTGAATGTGCTTTCTCTGTCTCTTTCGTATCACCGCCAGACCGATGGTCGGGTGATATTTGATCTGTTCCCTCACTCTCTGACTTATGTTTAGATGATCGTTGACCGTCTTTTCCCTCACCTTCGAACCTTTGTTCTAGGTGATCATTGAATTCCATTTAGTTCCTTGTGATCTTGTTTCAATTCTTCTCATGTGAACATGAAACTTCCTTTTCTTATTTTGCCACTTTGGTTGGGCAGATGGGTGATTTGCTTTCTTTAAATTCTCCCCTCGTTGATCTAATTTCGTTGCTTGACCCTAGAGTTGTATCTTCCTGGAGTTAGGGAGGTCAACGCCAACATATACGGTTCATCTGTTGTTCTCCGCATATGTTGGGGGTCCGTTTGTTGACCTCGTTTTTCGCTCGAGCACGTTCGATCGACGCGATTGTTCCTCGTCGAGCCTAATTCTAACTCGAATTGATCCGAATTGATTTAAATTAGACTCGACATTTAAAATTAATGTCAATTTTAAATTCAATTCATACGATTAAATTCGTTGAGCTGGCTCAACCCCATTTGAACTTAAATCAACCCAAATGTGCTCGAATATGGTTCAATTCGGCTTAATCTCAGCTTAATTGATTTAGATCAATTTCAGTTAATCTCTAAGCTGCTTTTGACCCATTCGAATCAAGTTCCGAAATGAGAATTTGATCGAACGGTTTAAATCAATCGACCGTTTATCTGCGGTCTTCTCAGACAGAGCAGCGATACGAAGCAGATGGCAGGCTTCATTCGCGTGCTTCGAGCGACTGCGGTGACGGATCGGAGAAGGCGGGCTTCCTCTCTCGGTAATAGGTTTTATTTACCCAAACGAGGCTCTCGGTTAGGGCAGGGGATATCTCTCTTCCTCTCCCTCTCACGCCGAGCTCTCTCCCGTCCCTCTCCCCCTTTTGTTTCTTCTGATTGCCGAGCCCTAGATGGAGGAGACTCTCGCTCCATCTCCTCTGCCTATCTCCCTGTGATTCGCACGACACCAGTGGACGGAACCCCGGCTCCCGTCCGACTTTGGGTGTGCAAAATCACCTCCATCGCCTCTCCCTCTCCCATTTACGAATAAAGAGGCAGCCGAAACCTGAGATCCCCCTGCTCCCGTCGCTCCTTGCATGCCCGAATAGGAGTCGGTCCTAGCCCTAACCGCAGGCTCCATTGCAGCGCCACAGCAGGTACATTGTGTCTTGCACGATCAGGGATCAATGAACCATTTACTTGCTTGGAGCTATTAAGTGGCTGCGCCACGGTCAGGTATGACTTCTGCAACTTAAACTCTTAATTACATATCGGAACTGCTACACTCCACACACATATTGTTGATAGGTATTCTAGTATGTTTAGGTAGTCAGCCATAGGTTAGTGCACTGACGAAGCTTTGGCCCTATAGGTCAAAGCTTTTCCCCCTTCTGTGAGCCCTAGAGACCATTAGGGTCATTTAGGCCTGTAGAGTAGGCCACCTATTATGCCGGTTGACATCGTTGTTTTCCCACACGAAGTGGGCATCGTTGGTTTTCTGCTAGGATTCTGGCCCTTTCCGGTTTTGGGTACGATACCCCCCTCCCTTTTTTTTTCTTTTTTTCTGTGAGCCTTAGAGACCATTAGGGTCATTTAGGCCTGTCGAGTAGGCCGCCTATTCATGCCATTGGGCATCGCTGTTTTCCCACACGAAGTGGGCATGACTATGATGATTTTCTGTGCGGGTATCTTGCCTGAAGGATACCCTTAGGGTGTGTTTATTTATTTTTTTCTGTACTCTGGATGTCATGCATACATCTGTTCTTACACACTTTTCTCCACAACGCACTTTACATACATACATTGCATTAGTGGACCTAAGGACCTTTCTTACTCATGCATTTGTTTCATGCATCATACAACGCTAGATTTACTAATTTGCATATTACAGAGTTTCAAATCCTTGCTTCTTTAGGATAGAGCCCTCCCATCTTGCATACATATTGGACGGTTGGTTGTGCCTAGGATTTTAGCTGGCTTCCTTTTTCAGGTAAGGAATAAGTCCAGATTGCATTAGCTAGGTCGTAGATGCTAGTGTTGTGTGTACAACACTACATTTCTTATAGATTTAGGATCTAAAGGTGAGGGGTACGAGTGTATCCCTACACACCTTAATGGTGGGTTAGTTTTCCATTCTTTCGGAGACTATAAATCCTACCCATCTGCGTCACACAGATGACGCCACCTCCCTCTTTCTCTCATGCTTGCTTGAGATGCGTGGCCTCTTTCTTTTCTCCAGTTTTCTCTTTCTCGGACCGGCCGGATGTTGACTGAACCTTGTGTGATTGATCGAGCCAAGTTGGGACATTCCCCTTTGATTAGGAAAACCTAGAAATCTCTTGCACTAAATCCACTTTAGAGGAGATAATCTAACATCCTTAATCGAGAGTTTTCCTAAGTCAAGGCTTAGGATGTAATTAACTACGGGGGCTTGCGCCCGTAGGAAACCGATCCCCACAATCAAATAAACCCTATTCGAGCTGATGTATCAGATAGGGGAAATCTCGTGAATTTAGGGTTATAGATATTATTATCCATCAAGGTTGGTGGATGAAAACCCGCTACCCTCCATGGCTAATCGTATCTATAACTCCATCTGCTCTTCCATCGGCCTGCTTGTGTCGATTGTAAAGGCCTACGACCATTTTGTCCTTCGGGACAGTGTGATCGTACCCTTTGCATTCGAACCACACGAGCGGAAACCTTTCGGAGACCCACACCGGGCCCTGGGTGACGTGGTACGTCAGAGACGAACGCTGCACGTAATAATTTTTCATAATGGAGAGAGACATCATCATCAACCCAAGCCAACCCATCTGGTGCCTTTACAGCGCTAAGAAGCACCCGTCCCCTTCTCAATCATCACAAGCTTGTACCCAAGCCCCAAATCTCACAGCATATATATTACCCTCTAAGCTCCTTCGATACCACTTTCAATGAACACCGTCTGCTTCACCTTCCAATCACGTAGGCCATTTTCGGCAAAAATTTTAGTCCCACATCGCCAAAGAATCCGAATCGAATTCCCCTTCCTCTACATATACTGTACGAATGGACCCATTATGATTGCGTTTCGTAGAGGGTAATAATAATTCGCAAGTTGCAGCTTAAGACGAAGTCTTCTAACGAATTCTGCCCGCGTGTGGACCTCATTGGGCCCGCGTTGTCTACAGCTGGAAAAGAATGTATATATATATATATGTATATGATTAGCACGGGAAGTTCTTGAGGGGTATGCCGCTGCCAGCTCATTCCAGTTGGACTCTCTGCGGTCACCTCGCCAGCTTGGAGAATCCCGATTTATGGCTGTCCCACGTTTCTACAGATAATTGAAATATTTCCTTAAGTAAGTGCTATTACCTGACTGGTTTCTCATCATAATGTTCTACTTATTTTTAAGTTTACGCTGACATTAATTTTAGTTCTTAATTATAAGCTATAATATCAATCACCGTACAAATTTATGTTATGCTGATCATGATTGTCATCAGAAAATATAATCGGGTATAGATCTTGTTCTTCTAATTAGAGTAAAGAAATATGTACTGTTGTGTACTTATAACAATACCAAACTTTTTTTTTTTTTTCAATTAGAAGCGTGCATAGCGAATCCATATAATATATGATCTTTATATTATCTACACGTAATAGTTTTTTTTTTTTTTTTTCATTTTGAAATTTTGAGAGCTGACGCTCAAATTTTTAAACTGTATAAAAAATGAGAAGCGATTAAAATATCATAGGGCTATAGAAAGAACTAAAGATAGACAAAAGCTGAGGAATTACTATGCAACTACTGTCATGAAGAAAAGAGACAAATTAAAGAGATGCATACAAAATCTCTCCTGACTGAAGATGATGAACATAAAGCTTGATGGTTAGGGATCACGGGCTGATCAAAGGCTTAGCCCTATGTGAGATATATATATATATATATATATATATATATATACATAACACCCAAGCTAGCCTAGCAAAAAGATTGACAGAGACAGCTCATGCAATCTACTATAGTAGTCGACAAGAACAAAGCCAACAAAAGTAATCAACATTGAAACCAACAAAGTGAAAATCATTGAAGTAAAAAAAAAAAGTTTTTATAATTTTGTATTAAGATTTCTATAATAATCTTTTCTAGATGGATGGTCATTCTTAGTTCATAATTATTTCTTATAATTAAAAATATTCTCATTCTATAGGCCAACTCTTTTTTTTTTAATATATAATGAATGTTTGTTGTGATAAAATTAAAATATGCTAACAATATAGTTTTAAGAATTTAAAGCTTATTATGTAATGTAAGGAGTAAATTAAAATAATCACTAGAATTGCTGGTAAGAAAATCTAATTAGAGCCAAGTTTGCAATGTAATATATCATGATATTGATTGGAAACTAGATCAAGGTTTATTTTGCAAGTGAATCATTCACTTATTAATATGAATTTGGCATTTTTTTTTGTGTGTTCAAATGGCCAATGAAATAAGATAAGATCTTATTTTTGTAAATTACGATTGAACTCTCTTAAGAGAGTTTTGCTTGGGATTTTGTAGAAGAAAAGTTAGGAAAATGATTTGATCTACAGTAAAGATGACTTCTATTTTCTTTTTTGTCATTTGTGTTTAAATCTTTGTAAAAAATTTGAATGTAAAAATTCTATCTTTTTCATTGCGAATTTGTTAACCCACAGCAAAAAATATTTAGTCATATATTCATACATATTTCAACTAATTTATCAATAATTGTGTTAATTAATGAAATAAAATAATTAAATGTCTAACTATACTAATTTTTCCTTTATCCATTTAATTAAGAAAAAAAAAACTTAGGATATCATGAAAAAATTTTGTATCAAAATAAATTTGAATATTATTAAGTTTATTTTGGGATTAGTATTATATATGACAGTCTATATTACATAAATCTTAAAGTAAATCATATACTTTTCAAACCTATCTGGCTATCTTGATACAATTTGTATATAAATATGCTAACATAATTTACTTTCCTTTAGCTATGCTTAGTACCAATCACTAATCATTTTTTAAAGTGAGAATACTACTTAACAGATATTTAATTAACATATGAATTTGTTTGGAAGTTTACATATGACTAATTATATTATTTTTTACATCAATCATTAATCAATACTAGTTAGCCTAATAATTTAAAATTAGCATAGATTAAGAGGCTTTATGCTTCTTAATCATTAATCAGCAATCAACATTGCTTTAGCAACGATTGTGTTTATTAGTCAAGATATTGATTAAGCAGATGAATTTACCAGCACTCTATCATTAATTAGTCATTAATAAATCTAATTAATTTACATCATTAAGCATGATAATACGGGATCTATTAATTCCTTAAAAAAATAGCAAAGTTTTTGAAGCATAATCTGCTAAGAAGCAAACCAATAAATTTACATAAAACAGTGAAATAAATCAAATATAGGGATAACTAAGCTACATTTGGCTTATGTGATAGCTCACTCATTCACTGAGTCGATCTGTGTCGACTCAGCCACGTGACTCCAGCAACAACTCTGCTCCAGCCATCTCCACAACCCCTGCAACAACATACTATCTCTAACGGCTTCACTAGACCATCATAGCTTTGTATTCCTTAGTCTATATATTAAAGGCTGTAACAGTGGAAACATACGAAATTAATGAAGTATTCATCTTCTCTGTTATTTTAGTCTTGCTTCTTCCTCCTCTCTAAAACTCTTTTCCTGGTTTGTCTTCTTGGTATCAGAGCGCTGAGCTTCATTGCCAATGGCCGATCAAGACTCTTTGCTACAGCAATGCCAGCTCCCGCAGCATCAACGCCACCATCTTCCTCACTCTTTGTCGCAATGACAGAGTTCGTGATACCACCTCCGCTCAAATTTTTAATGTCCAATCTTAAATCCATAGTTCATCTGTAGCTCAACAGCGAGAACTACGCCATTTGGAGCCTGCAAATACACAAACTATTTGCAGCAAATGGCTTCGAGGGATACCTCACAGGCGTTCAAACTCGTCCCAACATGCCTGATGACCACGCCGATACTCGGCTCTGGAAGCTTATAGATTAAAACTTGGTATCCGCATTGCTCTCCACTATCTCTCCCTCAATACTTCCCTACATTCTTCATCTGTCCTGCACCAATGAGATCTGGACAACACTATCCAGCAGGCTTCAGCCGACGAACAGATCAAGAGTCATCCAGCTAAAAAATGAACTGCTCAATGTCCAAATGAAAGACAGCTAAATGAATCAATACCTGGCACAAATCAAAACTCTTGTAGACAACATAGCTGCTGCAGGTTCTCATATTGATCTCGAGGACATCCTTATGTACATCCTAAACGGGTTGCCTCCTACCTACAATGCTTTCAAAACCACCATCCGCACCTCCCAACTCCCGATCAGTCTTGATGTTCTCTACTCGCTCCTCTACAGCGAAGAGATTAACATACAAAACCAACTGCAACGCGAGATGAATACCACATCCGATCAGCTGGCATTATACTCAAACAGAAACAAATACCCCCGCGAACGAGGAAACTATCGTGGCAGAGGCAGCGGTCGCTCATCTCAGTCCAACAGACCCACAGAGAACGACAACAACGCACTTCCAGTGTGCCAAATCTGTGGCAAAACTGGACATTCGGCATTGACCTGTTGGCATCGCTGCAATCTTCAATACTCAGCCACTAAACCATCCAAGGCTCTCTTCACTCAGCCTCAAACTCACACCAATATCAACACCGATTGGGTGCTGGTTTCCGGAGCTACATCGCATCTCACTGCCAACTCTCAGCTACTTCAACAACCCACACCCTATCTCGGATCAGACTCTGTTTCCATTGCCAATGGTAACTCTCTTCCTATCCAACATCAAGGACAAGGTATCCTACCACTCCCAAACACCCCACGTAAGCTTCTTCTAAAGCAAATTCTTCACGTTCCTAATCTCTCACACAACTTACTCTCAATACACAAATTAACCACAGACAATCAATGCTCTGTTTCCTTTGATCCTCACGGTTTTCTCATTCAGGATCTTCAGGACCGCCAAGTTCTGCTTTGTGGACAAGCCCGTGACGGCCTGTACACAATCACCACCTCCGCTCCGCCTCCCACCACTCTCCACTCCAAGCTGACTTCCACCACTCTCTGACATGATCGACTGGGTCATCCCAATATTCGAACTATGCAATACTTAGCAAATGTAACTAAGTCTATCAAAAACTTATCTAGTTCTATTTACTGCAAATCATGTACTATGGCCAAGAGCCATAAGCTACCGTTCAATTTAAGCAATTCTCAAACAACGGCTCCGTTTTCTCTTGTCCACTCCTACATATGGGGACCTTCCCCAATCCAATCCATGAATGGCTTCAAATACTTTATTACATTTATTGACGCAAATACTAGATTCTGTTAGATCTACCTAATGAATTCTAAAACTGAAACTCTCTCCAAATTCATACAATTTCATAAACTTATAACAAACAAATTTCAAAAAAACATTATAACCTTTCGCTCAGACAACGACACCGAATACACCAGTCATTCCTTTCAGAACTTCCTCCATGAACATGGCATTACCCACCAGCTTACCTGCCCATACACACCCAAACAAAACGGTCTCGCTGAACAAAAAAATCGTCATCTCATTGAGACCACACGCACTTTCTTACAGGCAGTCAGTTTACCTCTGCAATTCTGGGCCGAAGGCCTCTTAACATCAAACTACCTCAACAACCGTCTCCCAACTAGTGCCTGCAATTATCAGATTCCCTTCCAACTCCTTCACGGAATACCTCAATACGATCACCTACGCACATTTGGGTGTCTCTTCTTCCCATGGATACGCCATCTAACCTCCAACAAACTCCAGCCCCGCTCACAAGAGTGTCTGTTTCTCGATCTCTCTGCCCTTGTACACAGCAAACACACTCCCTCCTCCTTCCGTCAAGCCACTCTCCTACCCCAATGGCAAGATGCGATGGCTAAGGAATTCGCAGCTCTCAAACTTCAGCAAACGTGGTCCTTAATACCTCCTCCACCAAATGTTCCGGTCCTTGGATGCCGCTGGACATACAAGACTAAGACCAATCCGGATGGAACCATAGCAAGTCACAAGGCTCGGCTTGTAGCCCAAGGCTTCGCACAAGAATACGACATCAATTACAGGGACACCTTCAGCCCAGTCGCCAAGATGCCTACCATCTGAATCCTCCTCATAGTTGCTGTCCAACATGAATGGCCAGTCCTCCAATTCGACATTTCTAATGCCTTTCTACATGGCGATCTGAATGACGACGTCTACATGAAGCAACCTCCAGGCTTCATTGATCCTACTTACCCAACACACGTCTGCAAGCTTCACAAGTCACTCTATGGACTTAAACAAGCTCCTCGCCAATGGTTCCACAAATTCACTTCGGCATTGCTCAAGTTTGGCTTCGTCTTTAGCAAATCAGACCCCTCTCTTCTCCTATACAGCCAAGGGACCAAACTTCTCTACTTGCTCATCTATGTCGATGACTTACTCATAACCGGAAACGACTCAGCCACTCTGCAAAGTCTCGTCCAGTACCTCACAGTAGAATTTGCCTTAAAATAATTTGGCCCAGTTAATACTTTTCTTGGCATTCAAATTCAACGAACCTCTATAGGTCTGTTCCTCCATCAAGCACCCTATGCACGAGACCTCCTACAATCCTCCGGCTTCTCATCGTGCAACTCAGCAACCACCCCGCTGACCACAAAAATACGAACAGACACATCTTCTGATCAACCCGTTGATGATCCACACTCCTACAGGAAGCTTGCCGGAGCTCTTCAATACCTCACCATCACAAGGCCTGACACCTTCGCAACAAACTGCATATGTCAACATATGTACAATCCTACCTCTCAGGATCATCAAACTCTTAAACGTCTGCTTCGTTACATTAAAGGCACGCAGCACTACGGTCTGCCATTCCTCAGAGGCGATCTCACCCTTAAAACGTTCGTAGATGCTGATTGGGCAGCTGATCGGACCGACTGCAAGTCCTTTACAGGTATCTGTTCCTTCCTCGGTCCCAACCTCATCTCCTAACAAGTAAAGAAGCAGGCCACTGTGTCAAAATCATCAACCGAAGCAGAGTATCGCGCCTTGTCAACGGCCACATCGGATGTCATCTGGCTCCGACGACTACTCGCCGAACTTCACGCACCACAACTTCAACCGACGGCGATCCACTGCGACAACACATCCGCACTCGCATTGGCCAGCAACCCCGTCTTCCACGCTCGCACCAAGCATATTGAGCTTGACTACCATTTCATAAGCGAGCACATCCACCGTAATGCCGTCACTCTACGTCACATTGATTCAGTTGACCAGCCAGCTGACATTCTAACAAAGGCTCTACCACCTGCTCAGTTCTACAAACTCCGGACCACTCTGACCGTCACACCCTCAGACGATCAGATTGCGGGGGGCTGATAGCTCACTCACTCACTGAGTCGATCTGTGTCGACTCAGCCACGTGACTCCAGCAGCAACTCTGCTCCAGCCGTCTCCACAACCCCTGCAGCAACAGACTGTCTCTAACGGCTTCACCAGACCATCATAGCTTTGTATTCCTTAGTCTATATATTAAAGGCTGTAACAGTGGAAACATACGAAATTAATGAAGTATTCATCTTCTCTGTTATTTTAGTCTTGCTTCTTCCTCCTCTCTAAAACTCTTTTTCTGGTTTGTCTTCTTTATGTAAAACTCTTAATAATTATTGAGGAAGAAGAGATCTTTCAAGTAGAGGATGCCCTCAGGTATTAAGGGAGAGAGGGAGCAACAAAAGTTTAATTCATTCATTTTGTATAACTTAATTATCCTTTAAGAGTGATCTTTATAGAATTATATGTCCCATAATAATCTATTAAATAGCTATTAACTATCCAATATCTAATTCTAACAAAAGAACAATTGAATGTCTTTATTATTTAACATTATATTTTCCTTCACGCTAACTTTTCCCTCAGGGTTAAGCACACTAATGAAAAAAATGGTGAAATTGTAAGATGTAAACTAGTGGGGGGACTAGTGAGCGAAGATTAGGCTGGTAATGAGATGCAAAAGTAGATCAAACTATGAGAGGCATTGAAATAAAACATCCAAAGAAGATCAAATGATAGCAAGGAACTGGCTACTGTGGGATGCTTGCGACAAGAGGGTAAAAAAATCTAATGTTAGAGTTGGATGGAGTTAGTAATGTCACAATTTTTAGATTTGGTAATGATGGCTTAGGGTGAAGGGTTTGGTTATGTGACAATAGTTTGTATGATTTGGCAGAGATTGAGATGAGAGAAGAGATATATTTGGTGATTAGATGGAGATGGAAACAAGAGATACAATTCATGCAAGAAATATGAAGATGTAGGCTATGATCAAAGGTGACAATCAACAAGAAGCTCAATAAGTACATCAATATTACATACCTTATAAAAACATTTATAAATAATATATAAATAAACTAAATATAAGAATAACTATGTAATCTCAATCTTGCCTATGTCAAAAATTATTGAGAAAGAAGAGATCAGCCAAATAGAGGATACCCATTGCTCCAAATATTAGGAGAGAGAAAGGGAGCTTCCAAAGTTTAGTTCACTCATTTTGTTGATCTTAATTCCCCTCAAAGAATGATAGTTAAAGCATAATTGAACCCAAACGATCATATTAAATACCAATTAACTATCTAATACTTAATTTTTGCCAATAAACCACTCAATAAATTTATTTTCTAATATTAAGATGAATTCAAGCTATTCGGAGTCAATAGAGTCATGGATGGTTAAAAGAGATGCAAGAGTTTTTGGGGCAAAGAAAAAAAATAAGGATAGGAAATCATTAATAAAATGATTTTTTTATTTAATTAATTGAAAAATAATAGCTAAAAGCCAATTATGCATATTCCTCATCTTAATATCATCCCATTATTATGTTAAGCTAAGTACAATAGGTGTCCCATTACTCTAACTACCTCAACAACATAAATAAATCAACTCATACCATTTTCCTATACACTAACAAATTTTAGGAAATAAAATGCATTATGATATTATTTACCCACAAAAAAACTTGATTATAGTCTTCTCCAAGTACTAATCCTTTAGTTTTGTTAGTATTTAAGATTTCATCCTTTATGTAATAATTATTTGTTCATTTTTTTCAATGGAATCCACATTATGCTCATCAATTTCTTATTCCCTTTAAAAATGAACCTTCTTAATATCAAAATTAGGATGGATAGTTAATAGCTCTTCTTCTGGAATCAAAATAGCATCCTCATATGGTAGGCTAATATGTTGGATTAAGTATTAGCATTGTGATGTGTTGTCTAGGAATGATTATTGTGTGATGGGTATTATCCTAAGGTGAATGACAAGGATTTGGTTGGTGTTTTTAGGGAAGAAGCATGAAATGTACACTGGTATTTTTAGTGCATGGATTGAGAAGAGAAATGTGAAAAACTAGATGAATTTAGGAGTTCGTTTGAAGCTTTATATAATAAGTAACCAAAATTATGCATTTTGGTGCCTTAAATGGGACAAAGCAACCTTGTCATCAATGCCAAAATTGGGATAAACAACTATTAGCTCCTCTTTTGGAATCCAAATAGCATCCTCAAGCAATAAGCTAACCCATTAGATTTAGTGATATCATTGTGGCGGATTTCTCATGATTGTTTGTTGCATTATGAATATTATCCTAGGGTAAATAATGTGAAGATTTAGTTGGGTATCCTCGGGAAGAGGGTAGTAATGTAGTTTGGTATTTTTAGTGTATGGCTTAAGGAGAGGAATGTGAAAACTAGATGAATTTAAGAATTTGTTTGAAGCTTTATATAATAAGCCACCACATTGAAACACTATAGTATCTTAAATTGGATAGAGTAATAGCAATTAAGTTTAGAGTAATGGTGGTCATGCACAAAAAATTAAAAATGAGGTTGAAATTTGATGAGAAAAAAATATTGAATGTCTAGGATCAAGTTGTGTTAACACTTATTGACTTGATTCTTTATGTACTATTGGGAGTAATTAGGCATTCACATATATTTAGAAGGATGTTTTATTGATGCATGAGACTAGCTTCCACAATTTTCATTAAAGAATAAAGCATGTATTTACAAACATTTTGAAGGAGTGCAAAGGCTTACTAGAAGGAGATGGCCTTCCACAGAGAGCCTAGAATTGGTTTTATGCTAATGGAGATATGGAAGGAAGTATAATTGGAATAAGTAGTAAAATGAAAAAAATCTAGACCAAATATTTGGGTTCTCCATGGCATAACAAGCTAAATACTTTTTAGGTACTTATTTAGTTACTTAAATTTAGTTGCCCATCTTTGGGTGATATGTTAAATTGGATATTAGTTCCTAGCTCTTTGAGCATCACTCATCTAAAGTGACTCTTGAAAATTTTGTCTCAATTGGAGATAGCAATCTTTGGGGTGTTATGAAGGTGACAATTTTCAATGATGAAAAATTTTGTCACTATGCTAATGGCAAGTAACTTGGAAGAGGCTCAAATTTTGCATATTTTGTCGGACAAATAACAACAATGACAATAATATTTGATTTATCATTGAATGGTAGTAATCAAACCATGAAGTCCATGTTGATGGCATGCTAAGTAGCTGCACGAATTGGTAATGTTTTATATGTTTAGCAAAGACTATTAGTTATTTTTTTATAGCTTAATAGATCAGACAAATCTTGATAAATTCATAGCCATTGTCTCTCAAATGTGGCCAATAAAATTATTCATGAATATAATTCATAGTTTTGTGTAAGGCACCATGATTGCCAATAAGTCAAAGCATTCCCTATTTAAAAGTAGAGGTGATAGTGATTAGAAAAGGGCTTTTCTTCTTGATAATCCCATAATGCATTGATAAGTGGGATAGTTTGCCTTGGTGTGGCCCTAAGGCTCCATCAATTGAAAAAAAAAAAAAAATTATAGTGAGAAGATGAGTTTGGATGAACCTTGAATTTTCTTTGTAATTCGAGAGATGGAGCACTTAAAGCTTAAATCATTCATTTTCCATGCCCTAATTCCTCCCAAGAAAGAATATTTATAGCATTACATAACCCATAAGCATCTATTAAACATATTAACTATCTAATACATTTACTATTCAACACAATCATTTAAATTATTTTAACCTTTCATTAACATAATTCTTTATCAATCAATCAAGCACCTTAAATTCACTTAATGCTTACACTAAATTCCCTTAACAAGTTTACTAAAGTGATTTGCCACAAATCAAATGTATTACATGTAACATAAGCATTGCATCATATAGCAAAAAAATGGAGCTCGCCTTGATCTATTAATTGAGAGTTTTGACCAGCAACTAAGGCTTCGTTTGGAACGGATTTCTTTCTGCTTCTTAAAACAGCTTTCAAGTACAAAATTAAATATTTTTGTACTACCAAGCTGCTTTAAGAAGTAGAAAAAAAGCCGTCCCAAACCAAGCTTAAGTCTTCGTTTGGGACTCGTTTGAAACGGCTTTTTTGCTGCTTCTTAAAACAACTTTTTAGTACAAAATTTTAATTTTGTATTAAAAAAATGCTTTAAAAAGTATGAAGAAAACTGTCCCAAACTAAGCCTAAGATATCTTAAATTCGAAATTTACATATATGATGCTTGTATGAGTTTAGCTTAATTAACCTCAATGTTCAAAAAAAAAAAAAAAAACACCAAAAATTAATTTATAATATTTCTTAGATGTTGCTTCCAAATAACCCTAAATATTAGTTCCATTATATATAGAAAATTTTATTCCAAATTTCCAACCGTTGAATAGATTGTATGGCTAATTTGATTTACTTAAATTTGGAAAATGAAAATTGACCCAATAAAAATTCCTCAAAATCATTACTCAATATTTTATTGCCTTTAGTAACATTAAAAAGTTGTATAATAATAATTGATAATGAAATTATTATTCTATTTATTTCTAACATTAGAAATACATATGATTCATATTTTAAAAATTTTATAAATGATATCATTATCCCTACATTCGATTTATTTGTCTGACAAATTTAAATTTGATCGATTGAACTATTAAATTCATAACTCAATAGCCAAATCCTCTTGCGTTTCAAATCTTCTGAGTTTTATATTTAACATTATTCAGAAAACAATCAATTCCCTAGCTAAAGAAAAAAAAATCGCTGCTTTGCAGCTACAAATCCAATCTAATTTCTCGTATACAAAATCGCTGAAGTCATGAAAAAAAAAGTCAAAATTCAGAAAAGAACTGAGCCCTAGATTCCCAGATCTCCTACCAGCGATAGAAAGATCAGTCCTGTACAAATCCCACATCCCCGAAACCCTAATCTTCTTCCCGCCTTCGAGACCATATCCCCAGTCACCGGAGGCGTCGTCAACCTCGTCTGCGGCGCCTTCCCAACTTCTGGCGGCGAAGCCTCCGGCGAAGGCGTAACTGACCCCGAACCGCCGCCCTGCTGGTTCTGCGCTCCCTTTCCAAAAACCTGCCGAGGAAGAAGAACGTTCGAGACGGCGAATACCGCAACCGGATTTTGATCGTAAACCGTTCTAGTAATCGTCGCCTGCACTATCCCGGTATCAATCGCCACCGATCCGTTCACCCTCGAGATATTGAGTGTGAACCACCCAGCCTGCGAATCCTCCGTCGCGATCGTCGGTTGAACCGGATTTACGATCGATTCCAGGGAGCCAAGAGGGTAATAGGAATGAAGCACGTGAAATTTGAGAACCGCCGCCTTCCTCTCCGCTGGCAAGGACTGCAGCCTCTCCGTCGCTGGCAATCCGGCGAATGCCTCATCGGTAGGGACGAAGACGGTGATCCCCGCCCCATGCTCGTCATTCTCGAACTCCTCCACGACTCCCGACGCTTCCAACATCGACGCCGCCACGTTGAAGTCCCGACCATCGAGAAGCACTTGAGTGATGTTAAGCGCCGCCGGCGGCCGCGTCTCCGATGCGGCGAGATCGAACCCATAGGGCATTAGTAAAGCGTTAACGGTGAAGACGGAAATGTTGTACGGCACCGTCGTAACCAGTGAGATGATGGTGGCATTCGAAGGAAAGAAGGGGACGGGCGACCGAGCAGTGATAACGCCGTTAATGGGGTCACGGGTAAGATTGACCGCGCCAAGGTTATTCGGGGCGCGGCCAGTGGTTTGGTACAGAGTAGTTACCAGCTTGCCAGTGGGCGGAATCCGGTGGAGATCCGACCACGAGAGGTATTCGAGTAGGACGTGGTAACGAAGAACATCGGCGATGTCGCCGCCAGCGTAGTGGAGGGCGTCAGATCGGACAAGAAAAGCGTTGGGGACGGCGAGGAGCGTGAGGGACGAACGACCGACTAGGTCGCCGGTGACGGAACTTGATTCAAGCAGCTTGGCGAAGGAGGAGATATCTGGGTGACCGGCGAGAAGGGCGGTGATGTTGAACGCTAAAGCCGCCGGTGCTGCGGCGAAGGATAGCAGAAGGAAAATGAGGAGAAGGATAGGGGTAAAATGGAGAACGGAGAAATGTGGGCATTCCATGCTTGATTTCTCCTTTGATCTCCACTGAGAGTTCAGAAAGGTCTGAGCTGAGAGTGGAAAGATGCAGGAGAGAGGAGATGCCGAGATGGTGGTGGAGAATATTATCATATAATATAATCTCTTTGTTTTATTTTATTTATTATTAATAATAATGTTTAGTGGTGAGTCAGGTTACCGATTGTATGGTCACCGTCGGAATCCAGCTGTCGGTTGTGGCTGCTGCATTGTAATTGATGGCGCGAGATGACCGCGTTGCGGTCAGCGGAGCCCACGTGGGACGGTAATCGGATGGCTTCTGCTCTCGCGTTAATGAACGGTTGCTTCTCGTGAGGTGCCCGTACTTCTGAACTGGAGGCGTTCAGAAGGGTGCGTAATATATATATATATAGAACAGGAAACAGCTGCATATCCATTTGTTTACTGGCACGTATTCTCTATAGATCGGGTTTACCATCAGCTGGAATTTAGATTTTTCTAACTATTCCACACCGTGCAATAGGAATTTTTATTAAGTTCGGTGTCCTGCCATATCTTTACGTTCGGACTTAGTAAAATAGTGTCACGTGTTCTTATTCTTTAACATGCGTCCCGACGATCCAACCCAAACCGGACTCGGGATTGCTATGTATTGGCTGATTTGTGCAGACCGGGATATTGCTAGGTATTGCTCGATATTGCTCGACAATAACAAGAAACATCATTCTGACAAGATCAATACCGAGCAATACACCGGTTTTGCTAGGTATTGCTCAATATTGCTAGGTATTGCTAGGTATTGATCTTGACAGAACAATATTTCTCGTTATTGCCAAACAATACGTAGTAATATTGAACAATACATAGCAATACCGAGCAATACCCAAACATAGCAATACCGGGTTTCGGTCCAGGTCGGGTTGTCGAGCCTCGCGGTAAAAAATAAAAGCACGTGATGACATGTTATTGCCGTCCCGGACCTAATAATGGTTCGTGCATTAGAAAGGACTCTTTTTTTTTCTTTATTTGAAAATCATTTTATATTTATGAAAATATTGTACCATAGGCCTGTTGCGGTAAATCTTTAGAGCTCAAGGATGGGAAAATATTATTATTTTAATTATTCTCAAAAAAGGTTTACAAAAATTGCTCCATACATCCATGTGCCATATTAGATGCGGATAAGACTTCATTTGGGGGAAAATCATTAGATGTAGACATGGAATGAAGAAGAAAATCATTCATTTTTTTTTTCTGTATGTAGTAAAAACACAGTTACTATAACAGCTACACTTTGACTGTCTTTTTACTATAGACAAAGAGAAAATCGAACGGTTCTCCTCATCCGGTGTCCGCACTTAATAATTTGCCCATTTGGGGGGCTTTTTTACTAGTTTCTAAAATATTTTCTTAATTAAAAAAAAAATTGTACTAAAAAGTCATTTTAGAAATCAATAAAAACGATGTCCCAAACATTGCCTAAAACAAAAATAACATTAGGACATAAATTAGATCATGGGTTGACGAAATCTTCGTTTGGGACGACTTTCTTAATGCTTCTTAAAACAAATTTTTAATACAAAATTTAAGCCGTCCCAAATGGTTCAATAAGCTCAAAGTCATTCAATCCAATTTTGAGCCAAGTTTGCATAAGGATTGATCTAATCTATCTTGATTCGAGCCATGCCATGCAAGGCCCGTTAACTCTAATTCAAGCCAAAAATGAAACCATTTATAATTTATTTTGATCTCCTAAACAAATTTTTAATAAAGCATGCATAACAAGACTCATGCATACGTAGGAATCTCAAACCTGAGTAAAAATTATTTAGGCACCTCCTCACCAAAAGTCTTTGCACGAACAAACTCCATCTTTGAAGCAATGAAAACGACTCCGATCTCTCACAACAATCTCTCTGTGGTAAACCTTAGATATGAATTTGGTTGCAGAGTGGCAATCCCCACAGACCCTCAAGTTCTTGACAATCCTGATCTTTGTTCCTGGTGGTGTCTTCAGCAAAGCAAAAGCTATGGCCAGTTTCTCACTATGCCAATGCAATGCATCCTCTTTATCTTCTTCATCAATATCCAGCAATATCTCTGATGTGGTGGGCGTATACCCAGCGCCCTTCAGCTTCTTCGCAATTTCCTCCACCATCTCATATATCTCATGGTACTGTGAAAGCTTCTTCTTCTCCCCTCCTGCAACAAACTCGTAAATCTCACCATTTAGTTCAAATGAACTGAATCCTGGAACCTTACGCATTCCTTGCCCTTCCATGGACTTTCTGATCTCCCACTTCTTCTCCCACCTCCTGTTTAAAGCGTAGAAGTTTGATAGGAGGATATAGTTGGAGCCATATAATGGTTCCTCTTTGATCAATTGCTTTGTGACCTTCTCCCCAAGCTCAAGTCTTCCATAAACTCTGCAAGCTGCAATGAGAGTCCTCCATATAACTGGGTTTGGCTTGATAGGCATAGCTCGTACAAACTCCATTGCTTCTTCCACCTTTCCTGCTCGACTGAACAAGTCCACCATGCATCCATAATGCTCTATCCTCGGCTCAATCTCAAACTCCCTTGTCATTGAAGTAAAGTAGTGACGGCCATCACTGACTAGCCCGCCATGGCTGCAAGCTTTGAGCACGCCAATGAATGCAACAGCATCTGGTTCAACCCCCGTGTTCTTCATGTCCTCAAAAACCTGTACAGCTTCGGCCCCACGGCCGTGCATCGCAAGCCCGTCTATCACCGACGTCCACGATATGATGTTCCTCTCAGGCATTTCGTCAAACACCTCCATGGCGCTATCCACATCCCCGCATTTGGCCAGGGCATCCACCAATGCGTTGCAAAGATACAAGCTCTTGGGTATTTTCACCCTTTCGATGTAGGATTTAATCCACTCCGTGAGGTCGAGGGCGCCGAGATCGACGCAGGCTGAGAGGATCGTCAAGATGGTGACGTCATCTGGCCGGATGTTGGTAAGCTGCATTTGGCGAAAGAGCGCCACGGCATCGTTGGAGCGGCCGGAGAGGATGTAGCCGCCGATCATGGCGCTAAAGGTGACGGGACTTGACTTGGGCGTTTCTTCGAACACCTTGCGGGCCAAGTCGAGGGCGGCCACGCCGCGAGCTGCAGCATAGGCGTGTATGAGGGTGTTCTGGACGAAGGAGTCCCCGACGAGACCAAAGCGGAGGGCTGAGGCATGAACGAGTGAGGCGGCGGAGAGGGGAGAGGGGAGCGCCGCAATGGATTTGAGGAGGAAAGGGAAGGTGAATTGATTAGGAGGAAGGCGGAGGCGGAGCATGAGAGAGAAGAGGAAGAGGGGGTGGAGAGGGGAAGGGGAAAGAGACTGGAGAACGGTGTTTAGGAGGAAGGAGTCGTAGAGGTGGAGAGGGGAATAGGAGGGGGAGAAGAGGAGGGCCGCGGCGGCGGCAGTGGCGACGGGGCCGAGGAATCCGGCGGCCGCGGCGAAGCGAGTGAGGACGAGAAGGTTTGAGTGCAGACCAGATTTGAGGAGAAAGGCGAGGGCTTGGAGGAGTTTTGGAAGGGAGGACGTGGAATGGAGAAGGTAGAGACATTGCTGCTCGGTGGCGCGGCCGGGGCTTGGGGATGACGGTGGTTGGACCGTTATTGAGAACTGTGGGCAGGAAAGCATCCTCCTTTTTGTTTTGTGCAAGAAGATTTATTTCATGCTCTAAAAGAGATTTTTTGTGATGAATATCGAGATATAAATTTAAAATTTTGATAATAAATTTTAAGAATTTTTATCTAATTAAATTAAATGGTGCCTATACTTTCAAAAGAAGTTCGCATTGATCACTATCGTTGCCGCTCCTATCATTGTAAAAATTTCAACTAAATTAGCTTAAATCTCTATTTGAGAAAATGATATTTCTAGCCTACAAATCATTTGATTGCCTTAAGATCTGTGTCAATCATTGTCTAAATTGAATGCAATAAATCTTAGTGAAACTAGTACCCTAGAACTTGGAGTTGATTGGCCATTCAATTTAGATCATCATTAGCTCAAATCTTGAATCTAAGACTTCATTTGGAACAGTTTTCCTACTAATTCTTAAAACAATTTTTTAGTAAAAATTAGAAAAATGTTTAGGATGAAGTAGAAAAATCATCTCAAACAAAATCTAAATCATCAAATTCAAACCATTCCTTAATAGGCGAAGAAATTGTTCAACAAATCTTTGAGACATTGACTAATCTCTTGCCGTCCAATTAATCAAAGGACTACCGATTTAATGGAGAATATACTAAATCAGATTTAATACAATATAAAATATGTGCACATAATGCTACAATATTGGATAGGAAGAGTACAAGTGTTGGTTCATTGAGAATGCATGGAGAAATTATATGACAATGATAATATGGTCATTATTAACAATGTAGTATTTACAAAGGTGCATTAGTGCATGCAATCTTAGGGGATTAGCCTTAAAATACTTCTTATAGTATAAATTAATCATTGTTAATCAAGAAATTAGCCATGATTATATATACAATTGTAGGTTGTGTTTTTGATCCCACATTTTCACGCTAAAAAAAAAGAAAAAAAAAACCTATTATATATTACCATAATTCTTTGTGTTGATGATTAGCAGAATAGAGATATAATGGCCTATGACATAATATTACAGAAATCTATTGAAAGTTTCAATTTCGTCCATTTCATTTTTTTTTGCTTTTTAATTTTGATGTTTATCTTCTATACAATTTTAATTACTTTTTTATAATTAACAAATTTAAAATAATTATATCTGCAAGAATTAAGTAGATTGCACATATTATTTTAATTGAAATGCCATTCTATAAATATTTGACAATTTTGTGAACATAAATAAACAATATTTTTACTATTAATTAATACTCTTCTCAATAGAAATTTTCAACAAATCAGTTTCTGAAATACACTCATCTTCTGCAAAAGGAATGGTCTTCCATACTTTTAGCTTTAGTGAGTCATTTCCATCACCTGAAACAAGTGGGAGACCAAAATGTAAGGAGAAAAAAAAAATCAGGCTTACAATAAAAATTGATGAAGGATATACAAACCTTCCTTTTCACCAGCCTTTTCAACGCAAATGGAAGCATAATGAGTAGGTAATTCAAGGAGAGCAAATTGCCAATTTTCAGTAAGGTTTTCAGAATCAGAGTGAACTTCCACTGAAATTCTGGACGCCTAACAACGCCAATAAGGTTAACTTGGTTTAGAATTCCAGAATAATCAAAACACTCTTCTTGACGGAATGCGGTCATAACATACGTTAGAAGTGCGTGGTTCAAATACTTGGGCTTCGTTTGGTTATCCTCTATCTTTTCTAAAAGTTAGTTTTAAAAATTATTATTTGAAAGAACGGAGTTTTTTACGGAGAAGTAAATATCCTAAAGCTTTTAAAAATAGTACAAAAACACAGTTCCTTAAAAAACATTTCTGCAGAAGTGTTACAAACAAACAGCACCCAAAAAACATTATGCTGTTTCCAAACAGAGTAAAAAAAAAAGCAAAATCAAACGAGTCCTTAGATGCTATCTTTTACCTGATGTCGTACTGTAAAGTTTCTGAAAGGTGCAGCTGAGAATCCCCTACCAAGAGCTTTAACATATGCTTCCTGAAATTTTGACCACTTCAAGTTAGTACTTAAGCTTTCACTATACTAAAAAAATTTCTACTTAATAGAACATGAGAGTATTCAATAATGGGCAATACTTTACAATTCATAAGCTGATAATTTGTTATACAATTACTGGTGTTAACGAAGGGCTAAACTTCATAAAAGGATATTTAAAAAACCAATATACGCGTCAGTTGCATAGCACATGCTTCTCCTTGCAAAAGAAACATTTTTGGGTTTCCTTTAGATATTCCTTACAAGCATTCCAGGAGCAGAAGAAAAGAAATAACACCGTATAAAAACAAACGTTCAATGATTTGTATTTAGATGTAGCCCGGACAGTTCCTCACATTGCCATATAGAAACATTTTTGGGTTTCCTTTCAAGCATATTTAGAAGTAGGAGGGTAGGCCTCGGGTAACCATTAGATTTTCCTTCATTATGGCAGAGCTCACCAGTTCAAATCAAGGAAACAAATTATCTTCTCAGATAATACATATTAGCAAGAGCCTCATACCCTGAGCACATTCATTCAAGATGCAGCAGCAATGGGATACAGAATGGCTTATGATAGCAGGGAACTAGAAAGATTTTTATTTGGTTACTCTTCAGAAAATAGCAGCCAATTTAAACATTCAAAGTCAATCAAGATAGAAATGTCATCAACAGATATAAATGCATGAGCATCAACAGAAAAAAAAAAATATATATATATATATATATTTTTCAGCATTCAAAATTTAGCTCACTTTGAGAGTCCACAGTTTGACAAATTCTTGCTGCTGAATTAGAGGATCCGACGTGCCATGCAAGAATTCTACTTCATTTGGGGAGAAAAATCTGCGAGCGAAAGATAAGACGTCATGCTTCAATTTGCGTTGTTTATCTTCAACATCAATGCCGACCTATCATAAAGATGGAAATTGATGGACCATAAATTGCACAAAAGGATCACATTTTTTCAAACTGTTTGATACATTGAACTCAATATCGAACCATTTGCATGTAACTATAAATACCATCAATTACCTGCAAATCAACAGTCACAGCACAAGCAACTAAGGAGGAAGAATGTGAAATATTGAAATGCAAGCAAGGTGGGATCCAGCCCTCCTCATGCTGCCAGACTACCTGTAAGGACAAGTAGAGTGAAATAGGGAAACCATGTCCAGTTTAATCATCAAACGTCTGTACAGAAGCATATAACTAGAAAGGCAAGTAATTTCATTACAAGAAACACCCCATCCACCCATCCCACATTCAAAAAAAAAAAAAAAAACACAAAAGCATACAAAACGGTACAGGAAGGTGGGAGAGGGAGTACCTGTGGCTTGCCATATGTATTCTTGCTGAACCTCAGTGATTGAGGCTTTATTTTACTCTGCGTATCTGAATAAGAATAAGCATAATATAATGTATTACTATCATCGTACCACTATCATCGTACCATTATTTATTAAGTTATGCATAAATATACGCAAATCCCAAACAGTACTTTGGCCTTGCCCAATACAATCAATTTCCAGAAATCTTTGATTAAAAGATGAAACACCTGAGGTAAATTGAGGATTCATATATACGTTTTACAAGTGAAGCACACTTCACTAAAGCTAACCCATTGACTTCGTTTGAGACGGCTTTCTTACTGCTTCTTAAAGCAGCTTTTTAGTACAAAAACTTAAATTTTTGTACTAGAAAGTTGTATTAAGAAGCATTAAAAAAGTCGTCCCAAACAAAGCCTAAATCTAATTAAAAATGAGCTGTGCAAGATGATTCAAAGCCTATATGTTTTCAATCTAAGGTAAATATAAGCATTACATTTATTTACTAGAGTAGATCCTCCAAACACCCACCCCCATCAAAAAATAACAAAATGTAAAAGTGAAACACACTAGGATTGGATTTACAAGTAGAAAGTGGAACAATAAAGTTTGAAATATAAGGATGCCAAATTGGGAGTGAAGAATAAGTCACTGCAACCAGAAAAATAAATGCTTCCAGTCCCTCTTTTCAATTTAAATGATTTCGAATGGGTAAGAAAAAAAATTAGTCTAAAATAATAGTAAATAAGGGTATTGGTTCGTTAAAGAACATCACTGATCAGATGGCATTAGAATGGATAAGATAAAAGGCAGTCTGAAATAATAGTAAATAAGGCTATTGGTAAAACATCACTGATCAGATGGAATTATCGTTAGCCAACAAAAACAGAAGTATACTTCAACATACATCTTGAGAGGGTGGTGCGCACCAATGTACGTGCCAATAGTGCACCCTTCTGTAGTTTGGCTCCATTTAAACCAAAAACAGCTTGTCTTTCACATGGTGAGAGGATCTTTAAATATTGGTTTAGTAGAGAACCACACTTCACTTCATCAGGTACTATACACCAAAGATGAGCTTCCCTGGCCATAAGTAACAATTAAATAAGCCCAGCTATAAAATATCATGCAAGTATACACAGACTATCTCTAGAAAGAGAGAACATCTATTTCAAATCCATAACAAGCTTTTTTCATCCATCAAACAAACGATGGAAATTGCATTTAAGGGATATCCATTAAGATACTGGATATTATTTTAAGTATGCTTACAGATGCCATGCTTTTTAATGAAATTTTGCATTATCATGAGGCTCCATCCATGGGTTTTGGCTAACTGACAGGATGGTGCTTCTCATACTTTGCACAGAATTTCAGTCATTAAGAATAACATGACAATAACACCCTGTTAATAAAGCAAACCTGCCAACTATCATTTGTCAAATTTTTACCTTGACATGGTTATGAAAAGAATTGCTCAAAATGCATAAAAAAGATTGATATGCATGACAAAATTTAAAAACAACAATGAAGGAAATCATACGACAGAAACTTTGAGCAAAGAAACGTCAATTGCCTTGGAGATGGAAGAGGATAAGGAGGCAGTGAAGGAACGGTTAATAACTTCCTAGTGAAGATATCGTTTGGAAATGGTAGCATCTCCTTGTTGAGCTAGCGGCATATAAATACTTTTTCAACCTACCAACAATGAAAATAGCAACTTAGCAACAATAATCATTCACAAAAAAAGTGTCCAAATATTACGCACTTTTTAAATTCATTACAGAGATGTATATTTAGTAAAAGAACAAATACAACGTAGATGAGTAAGGTCAGCCAGCGCAGCCAAATACAATTTAGTTTCAGTTTAGCGTCCTACTAAGTCACACATTCCAGGATTACACACCTTAATTTAGAATAGTGAAGATTGACCTTTAGGTCCATGAAAACATAAACTTGAAATAAAACTTTTATCATCGCATGTAGGAACACCAAAGATATCATGACAGAACATTTACAAACTACAATTTAGGTCATTGGCTTGCATTACAGTCCCCCATATTTCCATCAAAGAAACAGTTTCTCTACAAGGACAAAATAGACTAAGCAATAATAAACGAGAGAGATGAGAATGATAACAAGAATAATTAAAACTGTATACTGTTCAAGTTCACAACATTATAACTAATTGGAAATTATCTATCCCAATGTATAAAAAACATCCAAACTCAACAGACCTTCTAACTTGCAACGTGAGGCCAGTTGGTTTCAAATAATAAATACAAAAAATAGCCTTTTTGGTTTTAGAATGAGCAAAAAAAAGGGTTACTGAAAGATAGAGCAAAGGTGAATTACCCCTTCCGGTTGAATTAAGAAGATTGGATAGGGAAAAGTTTAACTTTATTATACAAGTATACAACATACTCCCTATTTATAGATCTATACAAGAGGTCTAATGAAGAAACAAATAACTACAGAATAATTAATAATTGCTGAAATAAAATCCTTCCTAAATCAGATGTCCAGCTATCGAAGGTACTCAATGTATTTCTAGAAGGCTTCCCACAAATCTTTATTCATAGTTGTTGGATCTATGAGGGTACTAAGGGCTGAGATTTAACACTCCCCCTCAAGCTGGAGAATACATATCTGTCATTCCCAACTTGTCAATCATTCTGAGAAAGATAGAGTTGTTCAATCCCTTGATGAGAAAATCTGGAATTTGATCTTTAGATGACACATGGTTGATACATATGAGACCACTGTCTAACTTATCTTTAATAAATTGTATGTCTACTTCTATGTGCTTGGTCCTGTCATGTTGGACTGGATTGTGGACTATGTTGATTGCTGATTTGTTTACACAATGTAGCTTCATGGGATCCTCCCACTTGATCTTTAGGTCTTCTAAAATTATTTTGATCCGGAGTAACTCACATATTTTCAAGGTCATAGCTCTATATTCTGCCTCTGCACTTGATCCTGCCACCACATTTTATTTTTTCTCCATGAAACTAGGTTTCCTCCAAGAAATGTGCAGTATACAGAGGTAGATCTTCTATCCAATGGCGATCCTGCATAATCAGCGTCAGTGTATGCTTCTAGAGTCATTTTTTTATCTCAATCCCTTTTGTTGGGTTTTCCGTAAGATAGTGTAGTATTATGTCTGCTGCTTGCATGTGCATTTGTTTTGGGTTTTGCATAAACTGACTGACTATACTTACAACAAATGCTATATCTGATCTGGTGTGTGAAAGGTAGATCAATTTTCCCACTAATCTTTGGTAAGAACCTTTTTTTACATCTTGATCTTCTTTAGTTTACCCCAATTTGAGATTTGGTTTTAATGGTGTTAGTGATGGCTTGCATGTAAGTTTTCTTGTCTCCTTTAAAATTTGGAGGTGAAGATGAATGGTTTGCTGAAATATTTGTTTAGTTTATTGTTTGTTATATATGTGCTCATAAAAAATTATTTGGGATTGTTTTTGAATTTTTAATGAATTTTTTAATGTTTGGATTATTCATTATTCTACTATTTTCTTTCCTTTTTTACTTTATCTCCAATCATTTTGAGTTTAGCTTTATATTGAAAATTAAACTTATTTAATTTTGGTATTAATTTAATTTAATAACAATATAATTATATTAGTTCTATTTTATGTTATTTAATATTTATTGGTTTAGGTTAGTTTTATGTTTGATTTATTGTTGAGGGTAATTTGAATGTGACATGAATCAATTTAGTTTAAAGTGAAATCCCTTAATTGTGATTATCGCTTAAATAAATGTTGTTAGTTTATCTCTTATTAATGATTTCATAGTTGGCTTATTTATTTATTATTATTTTTTTAGTAGTTGATATGGGTTGGATGAACTAAATGTCCAATTAGGTAGACAACCAGGAGATAAAAATTAACCTAACATACGAGTATGATGCCCCAAGTCAAAATCTCATGGTTTCATTATTCCAAGTTCGTTGGTGCTCTTAGCCTACTTAGTCGAGTGTTGGTCAAATAATCCTGGTTAACAACCGTGGGTTACCTCATTCAAAAAGACCTTGTAGATTAAGAGGGTGGGACCTAGTCCTAAGCTGACAAATGGGGACGTGCACAGACATATGCATAGAGAGCCTATATCTAAGTTATCTACCATAAGATGCCAACCATAAGTTATATGTACACTCATGAGTGATGTGATGTCAACCATAAGGCTTCTATCAGACCTAGCATCTACTGTCAAGACCACATTCGAGGTGAGTTCTATACTCCAAACTCTCTTAACCTACAAATGAACATATTGTTATCACTATAAATATTAATTCATATGGTACAAGTAATATCACTGAACCAGAATAAAGTGACTAACCTACTGTCAAATATTAGAAAGGAGAAGAGGCTAATAAGTGTAGTATCTGATTATTGTGTCTCCATTGATCATTATTGTAGAGTTCATTATAGGCAAAATGTGAATATCAACAAGATGTTGTTGTGATGGCGATCAAATGTTTGTGTAACTTTAGCTATTTTATGATGTTATGCACGAGGCATAAGTTTAAAATATAGACACAAGAATATAAAGGAAACATAACAACACTTCAAAGAATTATGTTAAGCAACCGATGTATGCACATGACAGGAAAATATCTTGTAGTTTATAAATTTTGGTAATTACCTTATTCATCAAGATGATATAGACATGGCATGTTTGGATTTAACAACAAATTTCTCCATAGACAAAAACTCTAACAATCATATGTATTGCAATCAACACAAGGGAAGAGCATTCTATAGTTTATTCAATGTGAAATCAATATCCACCTTCAACATCAAGTCAATGAAACTTAGTCAATACATGAGCAAAAAACTTTATTAACCGAATGCAACAAGTCCCATTTCATTAAAAATGAATACCCCAAAGGATCATCACAAGAAGGGATTAATGTGTAAGTACATACCTAAAAGAGAATTCAGATTGTTGTCGGGCACTAAATGCATGCAAAAAGAAGTACATAGCTTTCCATGTAGAGGTTAATAAGGTAAGTTAAATGGCCAAGTATGTCATCAAATGAACGCACCACTTAGAATGAAAACATTAATAAACAACCAATTTACAAAGGAGCAACATATCTAAGTAATTGTTGTTCCAAAGAATTAGGAAGGGAGTGAAGTTGTTAACCTCAGGGAGATGAGTGTTGACCTCAAATTTGACAATCCAAATCATTTTGTTGATCAGCAATAAATTTCGACTCGAGCTGAATTTGAGTTAATTAAAGTCAATTTGATCACATAAATTTAATTTGTCGACGCCGAGTCCGATCCGACACGATACAAGTCTAATTTGACCCCGACATCATCACAAATCGTTAAATTGAGTCAATTGAGCCCAATTAAATTTAAATAGGTTTGATTAATACAACAACAAACAACAACATCAAGTCTTTATCCCACTACGTGGGTTCATTATTATTTGACAAGTTTTCTGCTGGCTGTCGACTACCTAACGCAACCCTCCACTTTTCTCACCACGGACTTGGGACCTGGCAATGACAGTGTTAAATAGGTTTGATTAATAATTAAATAAATTTATTTGAGCTTTGTCTAGTCATTTTTAACTTAACGTGCACCCAAAATTTTTAAAAAAATTTATTATTAATTAAAATATTCAAACAAGCAAAATTGAGAAGATTCAACTCGAGTCGAGTCAAATTTGAAGCTCGTCGGCTTTGATCGACTCAGTTTGATATGACTCAGACCAATTTAAATAGGATTGATATTAATTAGCTAGAGTTAAATATAATTTCAATTTTCATGACTTCGATTAACGCAATTTTTACCCAACTCGACTCAATTTTATCAAAGTCTGCGCAAATTAACTCGCTAAACAAACCTAATTTCAAATCTAACAATTTGGATTAAATATTTTAGCCTCATCTAGCCAAAAACAAGCTCTTAAATCCCTCTTAAAACAACCATTAATCTAAGCCCTTAATTTTGAATGAATAAGTGAGGCTAGGAATGTCTTTTGTCCCTCATAAGAAAGTTCTAGGACTCAAGAGAGGGAGGCGGCGGCACATTCATTCGGCCTCATTCTTTGTTTGTGCATGCGAACCAAAGAACGAGAGAGAGGTAGACGGACCTAAGAAAGGCGGAGCGTGAGGTGAAATTTGACGTGAGAGGGAACTTCAATCCGATAATCATCTCCCCTCGTCCTTCTTCTTCTCATTCTTCTCTTCATCTTCTTCTTCTCAAATCTCCTTCTCATATTTTATTTAGTAAGAAAAGAAATGAGAAATTGAGAGTTTCATTCCTTCATTCTTGAGATCTGCTGATTTTTTTTTTAATTTTTCTTCTTGCATCAGATGGTTACATGCTTTCTTTGCTTTGAGAATCATGTTGATGAGAGAGGGATAATGTGAATGTATGTTATCATCCAGAAAAAAAAAAATTGATCCCTTTTTTTGTTGTTGCAATGATCTAGTAAGAAAATAATAAAGAGAAAAAGAGAACTATAAATATGTTTCAACAACATCAAGTTTACAAGAAAGCATATATTGCTCTCCAAACTAATCAATTAGCACAAAAAATTACTGCAATCATCAAATATGACTATTGGTGAAAGATTATGTTCGACACATGATCATTAAAACATAAGAGAGAAACAATCATATGTTTGTTAGATCAAGAAAGACTTATATACATTGAAGAACTTCATAAATTTCCCCCACCACAATTTTGGAATAGGGAAGAGTGATCATACTTTCTTCAAGCATTCAAATTCCTCAAGAAAGATTTATTTATAATATTAAACTAGTAAAGTCATAAGACTCCTTTCAATAAGTATTAAAATACAGTCACTAACTATTTAAGGCTAATTAAGAAAATAATAAATGAGGCAATATTTTCTATTTTTATTGTCGAAAAGAATCGGCAAATGAGTCTTATGCATATCAACAATATGAATATATATATTCTATCTCCGCTTATTATCTCCTTAATACTAATTTTCTTTTTAAGAAAAATAAAATGAGAATGCAAAATTATTTCTCATAAACTCAATTCAAATGTATTTATGAAACATAAGAGGAATATCAATTAATATTACAAGTGACTCATATGCTTTAAAAGAGAATAACAAGCAGCACTTCGACATTTATCATTCCAAGCTTAAGAAAGAACATAATGCCACTAATTTCAAAAAAAAAAAATTATAATTAATCACTAATTTCTTCCTTACAAAATAGTAAAATAATCTAAAAATCTTGTAAACTTTAAAGATAAGAAGGAAAAAAATATTCTGATTATATATTTTATTATTTTTTAAAGAAAACTCAAGAATATATCATCATCCCATCTAATATTACAAAACATTTATTCCAGCCAACATACTTCAAAGGAATATACACAAACTTATTAGATAACAAAGATGATATAAACATTCATGCAACTCTAAAATGACAAAAGATGTATTCAAGATTTAAAAATCAAAATGTAAAATAAGACATCGGCAATTATGTCCATCCATAGAAAACTTTTGATGTCAAATGCACATGTAGCATTGAAACATAAACGTGCGTGTGAATTTCTCAAAATAACCATTCACTCCGAGATTGAATGCATGTAAGTAACTTCATAGCATGAGGTACATGAGATTATTCTACTATATTCAGATGAGGGCAGCTAACATACATACAAAGACCCATTTCATCTCAATATTGACATAAGCTCAATACTTAACAAGTGAAACACCAGCATGTAGGTTCATATGCACAAGGGAAATAATAAATCATATCATACCCCTTCATCAAACTCATTATATGGAACATTCAGCTAAATCATTAGACTGGCATGAAGTTATCCCTTCACAACAAAAGTGATGCAAGTAAGTTTTATCTAATAGAGAGTACATCCGCCTATGTTTACCACCCCATTTCCATATCAGATGCATAGACTTCTCATTGAATAAATCAAACCCTATGAATATATATGATGAAAAGAAAAGGAGGCCAAATGCTCAAACCAAATCACATTACAAGCAAAGATATCACATACAGGAAGCAGTTCAATTTGTCTTGGTTATTCAATTAATAATACCCATGGATTTAAAGTCTCAATTCATGATCCCAATTTCTGGCATATTACTGCTGCATATTGAAAGGAGAACAAACAAAGCTGAAATGTCTTTACAATGCAGAGATTTCTAATTTGTCAACAAATTTAACAAAACAAGGTTTGCGTTTATAAAGTAAAGATGCTCTCAAGAATCCACCGTTTTCTCCATAATTCCTCTAAAATGTGGTTTGTTGGTATGACATAATTGTTTCAAGAATAACATATTTGTGGTTATATGCAGGCCTATAATCATATTGAAATGAAGACAACGGCCATAATTGAAAAGATTCATCTTCTTTCACTGTTAGCACAGGATTCATGTTGAATAACGGAAGTACCAAAATACACATCTGCAGCAACAAGAGAAGACCCACTACAAAGCGTCGAGAACGAATAGTTACACTGATTAGTATAACTAAATTTCTCATATGGCAAAACATAATGAAAGAAAACTTAATCTATTTAGCCGTGAAAGGTTGAGCCACGGCCTGGGAACTTTTGGTATCGGATTTACAGCGGGATTTAAGTCGGATTTACACTAAATCCAGCCAAACAGTTTTTTTGCGCGCGTTAAATCCCGGGATTCGGTAAATCCCGGATTTACGGATTTAAGGCTTAAATTCGGGATTTAGTAAATCCGAGGGTAACCGGATTTAACGGGATTTATCCGAAGAAGCGCGCGAAAGGGAGAAAGTTACCTTCACAGCCAGCGAGCTCCCGTTCTTGCTTCCGATCAAAATGTCGTAACTTCCGATCCGATAGGAAGGCGTCGAAGGAGCGATGTCGAACAGCCACGAAGGAGCCGAAGAAGCAAAGCGTGCAATCTATACACACCTCCTGCAAAGCAACGAAGCGGAACAGCAACTTTTCTGCAAAGCACCGAAGCCGAGCAGCAACGACGAAAAGAGAAGATGAAAGGCAACCATAGACGCCTCTAAGTTATTATTGATTAACTTAATTAATATAATTTAAATTATTAATACTTAAGTAAATTAATTGTATAATTAGTGCATACATTATTTGTCTAATTTGACTTCATTGTATAATTAGTAATTAAATATTAATATAATTAGATTAATTAATATAACTTAATATATATATATATATATATAATTAAATATATAATTAATTATATAAATAATAATTAATGAGTAATTTGTACTTAACATATTATTAAATTTATAACACATTATATTTTTATTTTTAATTATAAATTTATTTTTAATTATAAATTTATTTTTAAGTTATAATTATTTTCTTCACTGCTATAAATCCTGAAATATGTTACCAAATAATTTTTCAGAATTTAACATGATTTAACATTTGACACACCAAATAATTTTTAGTCGGATTTACTAAATCCCACTAAAGATAACTCCCCCTTTTGCCAAACAGCCCCTTAGTTCGCCACAACTATCGCTAGAGTGTGATTATTAAACATCAAAGCTAGGGAAAACGAGACAAAACTCTTCAGCTTTCTTTCTTTTTTTTTTTTCTGCTAAGGTTCGACAAAGGGATGTAGATTGAGCTGTGGTTAAACATTCTGCTATCAAATCTGATGAAAAGATATGTATATAATGCTCCAAACTCATAGTCGTTCTCAAACAATGTTTGCTTACCTCCTTTTGATTACGTGTGTGTATATATATATATATATATATATATATATATATATATATATATATATATGTTGCGTGCGAGAATATACGCGGCGGTAGAGTTTGTAAATTCGCGTCCTAGCGTTGCACGAGTATTCCGCACACAAACAGAAAAGAGAAAGTGAACATCAAGGTTTTTACGTGGAAAACCCAAAAAGGGAAAAAACCACGGGGCCTCGCCCAGTTGTAAAGTTCCACTAGTGTTTTTGTAGATTACAAATGGCGGATTCGTCCCACAAATTGGGATAATCCGAATACAATTTGTTTCTCCCAAGGAGTTTACAAAATTCTGCAGATTCTCTGCGTTTTCCGAAAATCCGGCAGAGTTCCGGCGTCTTCAGGCGGCAGGAAGTGCTCCGGCGGCGGTGGTCGAGGAGGTGAGGAATCTCCTATTCCCCTTTCTCCTTCTCCTACTCTTCTTCTTCTCTCTCTTCACTTTCCCCCGCTTTGGTGTAGAATGAGGGCTCTATTTATAGTTTTTCTGGAGTGGCATAGCCCGTAAATAGGCATGAGATCAAGGGCGAACAGGGAGTGGTTTGAATGGACGGCCGATATCGAATCCTTTGATCATGCACCGTTCGTTGGACATTTGAAGGCCTTAATGATGTCGGAATTTAATGATCTTGGGCTCGTTGGATTCGTCTCGTCGAGCCGTTTGATTCGAGTATAAGCTCGTCAAAATTGGAGACCGTTTGGTAACTCAAATTACGGTTTGAACCTTCCAACAGCGCTTTGAACCCATGATTCGGATCATTTGGGCTCGGATTGGATTGATCTTGGTGTCATTGGGTTCGTATTTCCAAGACGCTCGGTTTGACTTAAGATTGCTGAAATCGGAGTTCATATACTCCTGAAATTAATTTCGGAAGTTTTCAATTTGATTTTGCATCGAGATTAGTGCCCGGTCAAGATAATTTTTTGAGGATGTATCAATATATATATAAATATGAAAACGATAACAGCTGGAACAAGAACCAATATCAGTGTTACCTCCAACGTATGCAAGTGAGCAGCTCTAAATAAGTCACAGATCTTGAAGAATCAAAATCTCCCAGGTTTCCCCTCACATTTCAGCAGGGCTAACGCAAGAAGGAAATAGTCGCAACCCTCAGCTTCTTCTTTTGCACGTAAAAGAAAATCGGAAAGGAAAATTCAAAAACTCTTCTCCCTTTCAGTTATCGTGCAGAACTAAGAAGCTTCTTGCCCTTTCGCCTGCCCCAAAAAACGAAGCCCACTGCTTTTCCAGGGACGGAAGGACGAAACCCCAGGTTCTGCTGTCTTCGGGGCTGTTTGGATACAGGATTTATGCAAGATTTGAGCAGCTAAATCCTGCCAAACAGGATTTAGGAAACTGTTAAATCTCAAGCCAGTTAAATCCTTCGTTTCCCTCTTTTTGCCCTAAATCCCGGATTTACAAAACCCGGGAGTTCGGCGGATTTACGGGATTTGGCCGAAGAAGCGCACGAAAAGAAAAAAGATGGCTACCTTCGCAGCAACGAGCAAGCTCCCGTCGTCGTCGTCGTTACTTCAGATCCAACAGAAGAACGGCGAGGAGGTGGCCAAGAAGTTATTTAGCGACTCGTTCACAGCCGGAGAAGCGGAAAAGCAAACCGAAGTAAACCTGCGGCTATTTGAAGGCAGCGATGAACAGATGGGAATAAAATAATTGTGTTTAACTAGATTAATTAAAATTAATTAATAATATAATGTAATTAATAAAAATTAATTATTTAGATTACTTAATAATTAACTTACATTCTCATTTTATTACTTATAATGATTAGTTAGTAATGATAATTAAAATTAAAAATTAATAACTAACTCATAAATAATTAAAAAAATCAAAATTAAAATTAATAAGCTATTTCATAATTAAATTATTCTCTAATTATATTATTTTTGTAATTATAATTTATTGATAGTAATTAAAATTATTATTAATAAATAATTTTCACTTAAAATACAAGTTAAAATTGAACCATAAATTAAATTAAATTTTTTAATAAACTAACTATCTTAAATCCAACATATTTAAGAAAATCAACCAGGCAGTGAAGTATCCAGTATACACATAACAAGCTTTTCTTTTGTTATTTCTGTATGAAACTAAAATTGAACTGTTTTGCTACTCGGGTTATGTGTTGGCTGCACTGGAATTGTCGCCTTCGCAATTCGGTATGTGAGTGCACATAGTATTTATACACACTGTGTATTAAAAATAAATAAATTATGTATAAAATTATATTCAGTATACACATTGTGTACACTCACATCCGGACGGTTTTTTACCGTTCGGACTCTGCACAGAATAATTTCTCTTACAATTGAGGTTTTCTTCTGATGTTGGTGATCTTTCTTCTATGTTGCTTTGGGTTTCTGTTGCATGCTGTAGTTGATTTTCTATTTTTCTGAAGTGTAGGTTTGCAAATGAACCGTGCCTAATAGAGCAGATGCTTATTCATATTCGAGCTTGTTTATTAGCGGTTTGTACGAGCTCGGTTTGAGCTCGATCCTAACTTTTTTATTTGCGTTCAAATTTGATTCATTTAAAATGAAAGATGCTTAAACTTGGTTTGTCTTTAGCTCTTATTTGGTTGATATTGTGCTGAGCAACTCATATGATTGTTCTTAACGTTCCAAAAAACAAAACAAAAAAAAGCTATATAGTCAAATTATCAGACATTTCGCTATACTTTAGCACAGAATTGGACCACCCAAAAGTTGTTCAAAGTCTTAAAAACAACTCAGCAGGCGACTATCTCTTTCTCAGAAGGAAAGCCAATGCTGCTGCTATCTTTATTGGACCCTTCCATTCTTTGCCATCATTAGGCAAGCAGAGGACCCCAACACCTATAGCCAGCAATAATTCTACAGTTGCAGATATCTTTTTTTAACTTTTCACCTTATAAGCAGGATCATGCCTTCATTGCTTGGATCTTGGTTTCTTTTCCCTGTTAGAGCATCCTATAATACATGAATTATTGTACTAGAATTACCAGTCAATAATAATTTATCCCTCTTCCCAAGCAATTTGGACCCGGTGAGTAAACATTTTTTTATAGGCTTCGTTTGGGACAGCTTTCTTACTGCTTCTTAAAGCGGCTTTCTAGTACCAATTTTTTAATTTTTTTACTATAAAACAGCTTTACGAAGCAGGAAGAAAGCCGTCCCAAACAAAACCTTATTTGAGAAGTCAAAAGTGTGAAGCACTAGTTCATGACCATCTATATTTTCTGGTCCAAACACTGGCTGCTATAATCACTTCTATTTCAGCCCATTTGTCAGTATTGGATACTTACTGTTGCAGCCTGCTTATCATCATGAAAACTTGGACAGAACATTGAAATGATAAAGTAGAGCCACAAGGCATTGCACAGCATTCAATGTACTCACATTGGCTCTCCTCTTCCTATTATTTTCTCCGTTTTCTCTTTAAAAATGCCTTTCTCCACTCTCCAGTCTACCTTCTTTTCTTTCTAATGATCTCTTTTCCTTTCCTATCTCTACATGTGTGCGCCTGTTTCTCTCCTTTGTAGCCTTGCAATTTTTCTTAGCAGCATTGACAAGAATGAAAAGGCAATGAGGAATGCTTGAGAGCTGATTTGTTCACTGATCAGTTAAGTGCAGTCAAATGGATCAACAGGTAATGGATATTTAAGATCTCTTAGTAGTTTGTACAGAAAACTTTCATTGGCCTGTGTGATTATGTTTGGCTCTTGATCAATAACAGGAGGGGTGGCCTCTTGGTCTCCAACCTTTAAGTTTGAGGCTTGGATTGATAAGGAACTTTGATTTATTTGACTCTGTCTCCTTCAGCAGTGCGAACACTGGCTCCTCAAGATCTACTTCTCTCACTTCATCAGATTTTGATTCAGAGGTCAGAGAATCTCAGCACAAACTTATAACAAAAACACATTTAATTTGCTGTAATTCTTATTTGTTATCATTTCATGTCAATGGAAGTCATTTGGATATCTGTCCCAGGAGAGAAATGTTACACTTGGCAGCTTTGTAGGAATCAGAGGAAGCATACTGGACTTGTCAAGAAGACCATCTAGGAGGAGCAGAAGACATGAGAGTTTAACAGAGAAGAAGCAGAAGAACAAGCCTTGGTTCTCTCTCTGCACAAAACCTCAGCTTGAGTTCGAGAAGGGAGATTGTTCTCAATCTCTTGGCCAGTTTCTTGAGATGGAGAGGAAAGCTTGCAATCTTCATGAATCTACAAGAGTTCACTCTGGTATTTGCCATACTAATAACAGTCATGGACTTCCATTGATCTTTCAGTGCATTGGAAAACGAGTTGCTCGTTGAGAAGCACTAATCAGTTCTGCTTTCTTTGTATTTGAAGAGGGGATGTGCTCTTTTTTTCTTTTTCTTTAGTTTTATTCAAGATCTTGAGGCACTATTACCATGAAATTCTTTTGGAATGGATGGGTGATTCTCAATTGATTTAGCTAGGTGCTTTTAATTATAACGGTCTAAAGATTCTGATTAAGGATAATTTTCTACAAGTTTATTTGCTTAAACTTCAGATCCCAAAGCTCTAACTGAAGGCACGCAACTCTTTTGCTGTTTTGGATAGTGATAGGAGGTTTCATAACTACTGTATGGATAGCATATCTCAGTGAAAGTGAATGCCTACAGAAATATTCCTTTTAGGGGTAAATTAGCATAGCTAAGATAAGAGTCACCTCTTCTTTTTTTTTTTTTTTTGACATTGAGGCCAATAAAGTTAGACTCACACACGTATCGCATACACAAGACTCGAACACAATATCTATAATCTATTAGTTGGTAGCCTAAGTTCCCAACCAACAGACCAAGATAAATTGTGTGCTAGAGCCACCTTTGGTAGGGGTGTTAATATTTGACACGACACGAAAACCCGACGTGGAAATTCTTGGTTGGACCCGACCCAATTTCAAAACGGGTTGGGTTCGGGTTGACCAAAGGGTTGCCTGGTCAATCCGCAAACCCGTTTAACTTGAATTGCCCGCGTTGCCCTGCCTGCCCGTGCACCGCCCGCGGCTGCCCGGACCCTGCCCCCTCAGCTGCCCGCGTGACAAAGCTTGCAAGCGCATGCTGCCGCGCCTGCCAGCGCCCCGCGCCCGAGGTTGCCTGCGTGCACCCGCGCTCTCGCGCTTGCCCGCGCTCCCGCATGCACCAGCTCTAGCCCGACCGCGTCTGTGCGTTTCGGGTTCCCGTGTTGGGTCGGGTCAAACCGGCAACTCGCTGGGTCGGGCCCGGGTTCAGATTTTCGACCCGTTTATCTATCCGGGTCGGGTTAGGGTTGACCTGTTTGAATCCGGGTTCGACTCGAATCCAACCCGTGACCCAAAATTGACACCCCTAACCTTTGGTTTGATGTTGAGCTTAGTTCTATGATTTCGAATGGGCTCACCTGCCCATAACTACGATGATAAAGTAATAAATATAAGTAGTTAGAGGACAAATAATGAAAATCTCTTAATATGAAAAATGAGAAAATTTTTAAATATTTTTAGTAATTATATGCTTAAACTTTTAAGCGCATTTTAAATGCTCATTTTTTAAATGAGATGTCTGACAAACTAATGAATTAAAGTCGAGGCTGATTCAAACTCTAGTTATATAATGTGCTCTATACTATGCAGATTTGTTAAATTGAGTCAACGTCTTCTTCTACATAATGACATCATTTATAATCAACAACAAATATTAATAGAATCATTTTAATTGGGCCATACCTAGTTGTTTTTTCCCTTTTCTGAAATTTTTACGTTAAAAATATAACACTTTTATGATTGTTGCACCCCCTTTTCTTATCTGTGTGTGTACACGCTGAATCTTCATACGAAATCAGGACATTAAACTCTCTATTTCTCTAGTGTCACAAATATTTCGGCACTCAACAAATATCTATTACTTTCTTATAAAAATTGTTTGTGTATGTTGAATTTTCATAAAAAATTAAGATATAAAAGTTCAATTTCTATCATCATAAATTTTCTTACAAACAATACTAATATAATTTATATATAAAAAAAACTTTTGATATAATTTTTCATTAAGAGGCGGATCACATGATTGAATTTCGAATTTCTTACATAAGTTGTTATGAGAGAGACAATAATAACCTTCGTTCATTTAAGGGACAACATAAATAGCATACTCGGGATCAAGCTCGAACTTAATTTTATGAATTTGAACGGGGTTGTTCATAAGAAAAAAAGTAAAAAAATAATTATGATTTAAGTAATTATTATAATAGAATGAGAAATTAAAGAATAAATAATAAAACTGAGATATAATTTTTACATATTTTGATAGCTTTATACTTAAACTCCGGATTTATAAAATATTTTTAAGTGTAATGGGTCGGCTTACTAGCTAACGAGCCCAGTTGAGATTGACTCAAGCTTAACTCGTTAATTCACCAAATTTGCCATTTATCGAGCCAAGGTCAAGCTGGCTCACGACTCTACCTGTGATAGTAAGTATTGCATAAGTTATTAAGCTTCGTTTGGGTAAGACACTCTTACTGTTTCTTAAAGCTTCTTAAAGAAACTTTTTAATATAAAAATTTTAATTTTTATACTAAAAATTTATTTTAAGAAGTAGTGAGAAAGTTGTCCCAAACGAAACCTAAGTCTTGCCTATATAGTTATTAAATGTAAATTTCTTTTGCCCAATTAATATATTATGAAATATTTAATGCCACAAACTTAATTAATATATTTTTTTATTTGATAAAGATGTTGAAGTTTATCATTAAAATATTGAGATTAAAATTTAAGCATATTAAAAAAATAAAAAAAAAATCAATTAATAAGTTGACTAACTATTTAGCCAAAAGAATCTACTTCCAGTTTCCAGCAACGAAATTTCCTAGAACTCCATTAGCTATGCGAGCTCTCCCATTGGGGTGGAAATTATTGGGTTCGAAGACTGGACGGTGTTCGGAGTCCAATGAAAATGCGCCACATCACTCATTACTCGGTATTGAGCTCTATATTTGCTCGGCACTTCACAATATCGAATTCAATATTACTCGATACTCTGAAGTACCGAACCGTAACTTGTGTCCGATGTCTGAACCCAATAATCTCTCCCCATTGTGTCGGCTTCTTTCTCCTACCATTTGACGAGAGATTATTAGGCGCGGGGTGCTGACGGGGAGAACCGTATGCACAAGTATTGTTCGGTGCTAGGTATCAGCACTCGTACTGTACCGCTAGTACCATACTTGTCGAACAGTGCACATAATCGTACAGCTCTGCACTCGCTCCGTACCAGCATCGTACGTGCTTACCGCTAGGTATCGATTATGCAAACGTCCACGCACCTAATAATTTTTACCTTTGACAGCCCATCTGCACTCTCGCTCCGCTAAGAATCAAATCCGACACGGGATCCCATTCAATCTGCTTTAAGATGCGCGCACCGGGAAGATCTACCGACTCCGGTGCAAACATTCGGGCCACGCTACATAAATATCGAGAGGAAGAGAGAGAGATAGGGAGTGAGGAAGAGAAGACCAGGCTCAGGTTCGCGGAGTCCGTTCACACTCCTGAGACGCATCGACTGGTAGATATGGAGGACGGAGGAGAAGCGTATGACGGCTAAGGTGCCGGGGACGGGGAGGCGGCGGTGGAGAGACTGATGGAGGTGGTGGAGGAGATCGCGACGATCTCGGACTACCGGAACGCTTACAAGAAGCAGTTCGGCAATCTCTCGAGGCGGGTCAAGCTCCTGGCGCCGATGTTCGAGGAACTGAAAGAGAGCAGGGAACTGATCCCGGATGACGCGGTGCGAGGCCTCGTGCAGCTCCGAGAAGCTCTTGATGCGGCGAGGGAGTTGCTCCGGTTCGGAAGTGGTGGGAGCAAGATCTGCTTGGTAAGTCAGGCTGCGGAAATAGGGTGATGGCTTCTCTGTCTGTTTCGTGTTCCCTTTCACCAGGATGAGTGCGAGCCCGTTTTAGTCTCTTTGAATGGATGATCTTTCAGTGCCTGAAATGTTAGGGCTTGTTAAAAGCTTCGTTTGATTTGCATGTAGCTGTGGTTCTTTCGTTTTGATGGGTGGTATTTGGTTTGGAATTTTCTAGTGCTTATTGCTTGTGGTTGCTGCATGCCATGCTTGGGGCATACGTTACGTTTGACTTCAAAATTGACATTTGTCTAACATGTTGTGCTCTTTGATTGATTTTCTATTTTAAACTTTGTAGTATTTAACTAATACTTTCTTAAAATTGGTATATACAGTATTCTGATTCACGAAACGTAATGCTTTACAGTGCGTTTGTTCGAGTTCTCTGATGGATTTTTTATTGTGGATTTTCAATTTGGTTTTAGAAATAATACTGAGTGATGTCAAAAGTATAAGATAAATGAAATGTGCTTTATTTATTTTATTCCTTAATGCGAATGATGCTTTAGTGATTTCTTGTGCATTTGCAACTATCTGGTCTTAGATGTTAAGGGCTGTTTGGTAGCACCCAATATTTCATTTAAGTAGGATTTCGTAAAACCTCTAAATCTGGATTTATGAAATACTGGGGGGGTTAAATCCTAAAAACTGTTTGGTAACATTTATGATAAATCCTATTAAATCCTGGGTGATTGTTTGGCTATAGAGGGTTATATCCTGAAAAAACGGAATCTTCTTCCCTCTTGCACTAACAGAGCATTAAATCCGCCGAATCATAGGATTTCAGAAATCCGTATTTATCGTGAAAAGGAGTAATTTTCTGTCTACAACGACTTTCATTTACTGTGAGATTTGGTTTTGCATTTTAGGACGTTTGGCTTGATTTCGCTCAAATCCGGCCTAAATCCTACTACCAAACATCCCCTAAATATCAGGCATTCATTCGAAACTGGTTTTCATAAGACTTAAGCCTTTCTACAATTATGTTTATTGCTTTATTAGATTGAATTATTTCCATTAATCAAGGAGAAAATATTCATAAACATGCTTACTGGGTATTGGCTAACTTTTAGTTTATGCGTATAAATGTTAGTCAGTGTTTTTGAAATAAATTAAAAAGAATTATAATAAAATAAAAGCACATGTGAATTGCTATAAAATTATTATAATTACCTACTTTGATTCTTTCAAATCTTTGATCTTTGAAAATAACCTTCTACAATGCAGCCTAAAGTTTCACACAAAATTACATAACTATTATTATTTTTAACTTTCATTAATTTCACATATGCTTATATTCAAGTCATTAAGGATATGTATGCAGGAGCTGTTACATGTGTTCAAACACAAGGTCATTTGACTAAGTATTTTCCTATTTCAATTGGATTACATCAAGGATTAGCCTTAAGCCCATATCTTTTTTGCTTTAGTCATGGATGTTCTCACTAGACATTTGCAAGAGGTTGTACCCTGGTGTATGCTTTTCGTTGATGATATTCTTTTTGTTGTTAAGACTAGAGAGGGAGTTGAAGGTAAACTTGAATTATGGAGATCAACCTTGGAGTCTAAAGACCGTCGTTTGAGTAGATCTAAAACTGAATATATGGATTGTAAATTTAGTAATAATAGATCTAATGGTAGGATTGTGACTTTGGGCGATCAATTCACTAATAAGCATGGGTGGAACCCATCAAAATTTTTTTTAAAAAAAAATTATTTGGTTTTTTAGGTAATTTGTTCCTCTTCATCCATTTTTTAGTCTTTATTACAAGGGTTTTTAGGCAATTTTCCCCCCTAAAAATTGTAAAATACTATGGTCTTTAGGTAATTGCCCCCAACAGATCAAACCCCGTCAAGGGGCGCTGCCCCCTTGGACCCCCGACATATATGCCTTATAAGTTTGCCCCCCCCCCCCCTCTGAAATTTAGGGCTGGTTCTGCCCCTGCTAATAAGAGCATTAGTTTTAGATATCTTGGGTCTATTGTTCAGGTTGATGGTGAACTAGATGGGGATATTATTAGTAGAATTCAAGTTGGATGGTTGAAGTGGAGGAATGCATCGAGCTTATTGTGTAATAGAAAAGTCCCTCTCAAACTTAAAGGAATTTTCTATTAGATGGTACTGAGACCTGCAATGCTTTATGGTGCAGAATGTTGACCATTAAAAGAGAAGGATAATAAAGTTAAGTGTTGCAGAGATGAGGATGCTCATGTGGATGAATGTCTTTACTCTTAAAGACAAAATATAAAAAACCTAAAATGACTTGGTTAGAAAATATTAGAATTGACCTTTCTTTTTAGATTTAGATGAAAATTTGACTCTTAATAAGACACAATGGAGAAAAATGATTCATGTAATCAACCCCACATAGTGGGATAAAGGCCTGTTGTTATTGTTGTTGTTGTTTTATTAATTTCACGTAAATGTTTCCTTAATGAATTCTTACCTCAAATTGCTTTTTGAAAATCTTTTATTAGCTTTAGTGCTTCACCTTTTTACACTAAATTAATCCAATCCTTTACAGTTCCTAATTAAATTATATTAATTGATATTAAATATTACTAACAAAATTTACAGGAATTCTCAAAGCTTAAATCAATGATAAAAATTCTAACTAGCATCTTTTACCTCAAATTTATTTTTTCTTGCCAAATTAAACTTCCACCAATTTGATTTCTTCCTTCCTAAAATCATACACATTTTCTTTTCATTAAAATTTATTATATATATATATATATATATATATATATATATATATATATATATATATATATATATATACTATCTATATATATTCAGAATGAAAAAATATATTATTGAAATCACTTACAAAGGAGAATGTTTTAACACAAAATCCTTCTTCTTTCTATCTCAAGTTCTCTTGCTTCACCTTTAAAAAAGATTTGGATCCTTTCTTAAGTTTAAGTCACGAAGAAATTGCACATGAAATGAACTAAAATGAAAAATAACATATATTCCTTCTCCTTCTTCTTCCTCACAGTCGGTTTCTCTCAATTGAAGCTTTCTCATGTGTTTTTCCCTTACGAGAGTGAGTGAAACAAAGATTACTCACGAGGAGTCGTTTGTTTCAACTAGTACGTGATCGCTCACTCAAAAATGTAATCCGGCCCTCCCAACCCCGTCCATGCTCGCGTGCAGTCCGCCTAGGCCGCGGTTATGCTCCCGATTCATTTGTCTATTCGTATTAGGTAAGTTGGCCAGTTCAATTGAACCGGCTGGACTGAACCGGTTCTTACACACTCTATTAGCAAGTAGATAAAATTAGTAAAGGATTGAATGTAAGATAATATGGATAGAAGCTATTCAAGATGATTTGCAGAAGATAAGTTTAACGTATTAGATAACACTCAACAGAAATGAAGGAAAAATAAGATTCATAAAGCCAACTTTAAATAGTTAGGGATGAAAGTTTCAATTTCGTTCCTTTCATTTTTTTTTTTAGCTTTTAATTTTGATGTTTATCCTTTCTATACAATTACATTTACTTTTTTATAATTAACAAATTAAAATAATTATATCTGCAAGAACTTCAAGTAGATGCACATATTATTTTTAATGAAATGCCATTTCTATAATATTTGACAATTTTGGGTGAACATAACAATAACAAAAACATATATTTTTTACTATTAATTAATACTCTTCTCAATTAGAAATTTTCAACAATCAGTTTCGAAATACAACTCACTTCTGCAATAAGGAATGGTCTTCCCATCTGTTTAGCTTTAGTGAGTCATTTCCATCACCTAGAAACAAGTGGGAGACCAAATGTAAGGAGAAAAAAAAAATCAGGCTTAGCATAAAAATAATGTACGGATATACAAACCTTCCTTTTCACCAGCCTTTTCAACGCAAATGGAAGCCTAAATGAGTAGTAATCAAGGAGAGCAAATTGCCAATTTTCAGTAAGGTTTTCAGAATCAGAGTGAACTTCCCACTGAATTCTGGACGCCTAACACAACGCCAATAAGGTTAACTTGGTTATAGAATTCCAGAATAATCAAAACACGCTCTTCTTTGGGAATGCGGTCATAACATACGTTCAAGCAGTGGCGTGTCGCAAATACTTGGGCTCGTTTGAGGTTCCCTCTATCTTTCTAAAAGTTAGTTTTAAAAATTATTATTTGAAAGAACGGAGTTTTTTACGGAGAAGTAAATATCCTAACAGCTTTTAAAAATGTCACAAAAACTACAGTTCCTAAAAACATTTCTGCAGAAGTGTTAACAAACAAACAGACACCCAAAAAACAATTATGCTGATTCCAAACAGAGTACAAAAAAAGCAAAATCAAACGAGTCCTTAGATGCTATCTTTTACCTGATGCGTACTGTAAAGTTTCTGAAAGGTGCAGCTGAGAATCCCCTACCAGAGCTTTAAACATATGCTTCCTGAAATTTTGACCACTTCAGTTAGCCTTACCTTTCACTATACTAAAAAAATTTCTCTACTTATAGAACTTGAGAGTATTCCAAAATGGCAATACTTACAAATTCATAAGCTGATAATTTTTGTTATACAATTACTGGTGTTAACGAAGGGCTAAACATCAATAAAAGGATATTTAAAAACACTAATATACGCGTCAGTTGCATACACATGTCCCTCCTTGCAAAAGAAACATTATTGGGTTTCCTTTTAGATATTCCTTCAAGCATTCCAGGAGCAGAAGAAAAGAAATACACCGAATAAAAACAAACGTTCAATGATTTGTATTTAAATGTAAGCCCGACAGTTCCTCACATTGCCATATAGAAACATTTTTGGGTTTCCTTTCAAGCTTATTTAGAAGTAGGGGGGTAGGCCTCGGGTAACCATTAGATTTTCCTTCATTATGGCAGACTCACCAGTTCAAATCAAGGAAACAAATTATCTTCTCAGATAATACTATTGCCAAGCCTCATACCCTGAGCACATTCATTACGATGCAGCAGCAAGGGATACAGAATGGCTTATGATAGCAGGGAAACTAGAAAGGTTTTTTTTATTTGGTTACTCTTTCAGAAAATAGCAGCCAATTTAACATTCAAAGTCAATCAAGATAGAAATGTCTCAACAGATATAATGCATGAGCATCAACAGAAAAAAAAAAAATATAAATATATATATAATATTTTCAGCATTCAAAATTTAGTCACTTTGAGAGTCCACAGTTTGACAAATTCTTGCTGCTGAATGAAGAGTATCCGACGTGCCATGCAAGAAATTCTACTTCATTTGGGGGAAAAATTCTGCGAGCGAAAGATAAAGACGTCATGCTTCAATTGCGTTTGTTTATCTTCAACACTCAATGCCGACCTATCATAAGATGGAATTGATGGACCATAAATTGCACAAAGGATCACTTTTTTCAAACTGTTTGATATAATGAACTCAATATCGAACCATTTGGCCATGTCCTTAAATACCACTCAATACCTGCAAATCAACGTCACAGCACACAGCACCTAGGAGGAAGAATGTAAAATATTGAAATTGCAAGCAAGTGGGATCCAGCCCTCCTCATGCTGCCAGACTACCTGTAAGGACAAGTAGAGTGAAATAGGGAAAACCAGTCCAGTTTAATCATCAAACGTCTGTACAGAAGCATATAACTTAGAAAGGCAAGTAATTTCATTATACAAGACACACCCCATCCACCCATCCCACATTCAAAAAAAAAAAAAAAAAAAACCACAAAAGCATACAAAACGGTACAGGAAGGGGGAGAGGGAGTACCTGTGGCTTGCCATATGTTTCTGCTGAACCCAGTGATGAGGCTTTATTTTACTCTGCGTACTGAATAAGAATAAGCATAATATAATGTATTACTATCATCGACCACTATCATCGTAATTTATTTATTAAGTTATGCATAAATATACGCAAATCCCAAACAGTACTTTGGCCTGCCCAATACAATCAATTTCCAGAAACTTGATTAAAAGATGAAACACCTGAGTAAATTGAGGATTCATATATACTTTTTTACAAGTAAGCTCACTTCCTAAAGCCTAACCATTGACTTCGTTTGAGACGGCTTTCTTACTTGCTTCTTAAAGCAGCTTTTTAGTACAAAAACTTAATTTTTGTACTAGAAGTTGTATTAAGAAGCATTAAAAAGTCGTCCCAAACAAAGCCTAAATCTAATTAAAAATGAGCTGTGCAAGAGATCAAAGCCATATATGTTTTCAATCTAAGGTAAATATAAGCATTACATTTATTTACTAGAGTAGATCCTCCAAACACCCACCCCCATCAAAAATAACAAAATGTAAAAGTGAAACACACATGGATTGGATTTACAAGTAGAAAGTGACAATAAAGTTGAAATTTAAGGATGCCAAATGGGCGTGAAGAATAAGTCACTGCACCAGAAAATAATGCTTCCAGTCCCTCTTTTCAATTTAAATGATTTTCGAATGGGTAAGAAAAAAAATTAGTCTAAAATATAGTAAATAAGGGATTTGGTTTTTCGTAAAGAACATCACTGATCAGATGGCATTAGAATGGATAAGATAAAAGGCAGTCTGAAATTATAGTAAATAAGGCTATTGGTAAAACATCACTGATAACCAGATGGAATTATAGTTAGCCAACAAAAACAGAAGTATACTTCAACATACATCTTGAGTAGGGTGGTGCGCACCAATTTACGTCCATAGTGCACCCTTCAGTAGTTTGGCTCCATTTAAAACCAAAACCAGCTTGTCTTTCACAGGGTGAGAGGATCTTTAAATATTGGTTAAGTAGAGAACCACACTTCACATCATCAGGTACTATACAACCAAAGAGAGCTCCTGGCCATAGTAAACAATTAAAATAGCCCAGCTATAAATATCATGCAAGATATCACAGACTATCTCTAGAAAGAGAAACATTCTATTTCAATCCATAACAAGCTTTTTTCATCCATCCATCAAACAACGATGGAAATTGCATTAAGGGGATATCCATTAAGATACTGGATATTTATTTAAGTATGCTTACAGATGCCATGCTTTTTAATGAAATTTGCATTACATGAGGCCCATCATGGGTTTTGGCTAACTGACAGGACTGGTGCTCTCATACTTGCCACAGAATTTCAGTCATTAAGAATAACATGAAATAACACCCGTTAATAAAGCAAACCTGCCAACTATCATTGTCAAATTTTTTACCTTGACATGGTTAGAAAAGAATTGCTCAAAATGCATAAAAAAGATTGATATGCATGACAAAATTTAAAAACAACAATGAAGAATCATACGACAGAAACTTTGAGCAAAGAAACGTCAATTGCCTTGGAGATGGAAGAGGATGAGGAGGCAGTGAAGGGAACGGTTAATAACTTCCTAGTGAAGATATCGTTTGGAATGGTAGCATCTCCTTGTTGAGCTAGCGGCATATAAATACTTTTTCAACCTACCAACAATGAAAATAGGCAACTTAGCAACACTAATCTCCACAAAAAAAGTGTCCAAATATTACGCACATTTTTAAATCATTACGAGATGTATTATATTTAGTAAAAGAACAAATACAACGTAGATGGAGTAAGGTCAGCCAGCGCAGCCAAATACAATTTAGTTTCAGTTTAGCGTCCTACTAAGTCACACAATCCAGGATTACACACCTAATTTTAGAATATGAAGATTGACCTTAGGTCCATGAAAACATAAACTTGAAATAAAACTTTATCATCGCATGTAGGAAACACCAAAGATAATCATGACAGAACATTTACAAACTACAATTTAGGTCATGGCTTGCATTACAAGTCCCCCATATTCCATCAAAGAACAATTCTCCTACAAGGACAAAATAGACTAAGCAATAATAAACGAGAGAGATGAGAATGAGATAACAAGAATAATTAAAACTGTATACTGTTCAAGTTCACACACAACTTATAACTAATTGGAAATTATCTATCCCAAGTATAAAAAACATCCAAACTCAACAGACCTTCTAACTTGCAACGTGAGGCCAGTTGGTTTCAAATAATAATACAAAAAATAGCCTTTTTGGTTTTAGAATGGAGCAAAAAAAGGTTACTGAAAGATAGAGCAAAGGGAATTACCCTTCTCCGTTGAATTAAGAAGATTGGATAGGGAAAAGTTTAAACTTTATTATACAAGTATACAACATCCTCCCTATTATAGATCTATACAAGAGGTCTAACGAAGAAACAAATAACTACGAATAATTAATAATTGCTGAAATAAAATCCTTCCTAATATCAGATGTCCAGCTATCGAAGGTACTCAATGTATTTCATAGAAGGCTCCCCACAAATCTTTATTCATAGTTTTGTTGGATCTATGAGGGAACTAAGGGCTGAGATTTAACACTCCCCCTCAAGCTGGAGAATACATATCTGTCATTCTCCAACTTGTCAATCATTCTGAGAAAGATAGAGTTGTCAATCCCTTAAGAGGAAAATCTGGAATTTGATCTTTAGATGACACATGGTTGATAATATGAGACCACTGTCTAACTTATCTTTAATAAATTGTAGTCTACTTCTATGTGCTTGGTCCTGTCATGTTGGACTGGATTGTGGACTATGTTGATTGCTGATTTGTTTACCAATGTAGTTCCTTTTCATGGGATCCTCCACTTGATCTTTAGGTCTTCTAAAATTATTTTGATCCGGAAGTAACTCACATATTTTCAAGTCATAGCTCTATATTCTCCTCTGCACTTGATCCGCCACCACCATTTTTTTTTTTCCTCCATGAAAACAGGTTTCCTCCAAGAAATGTGCAGTATACAGAGGTAGTCTTTCTATCCAATGGCGATCCTGCATAATCAGCGTCAGTGTAAGCTTCTAGAGTCATTTTTTTATCTCAATCCTTTTGTTGGGTTTTCCGTAAGATAGTGTAGTATATGTTCGCTGCTTGCATGTGCATTTGTTTTGGGTTTTGCATAAACTACTGACTATACTTACAACAAATGCTATATCTGATCTGGTGTGTGAAAGGTAGATCAATTTTCCCACTAATCTTGGGTAAGAACTTTTTTACATCTTGATCTTCTTAGTTTCCCCCAATTTGAGATTGGTTTTTAATGGTGTTAGTGATGGCTTGCATGTAAGTTTTCTTGTCTCCTTTAAAATTTGGAGGGAATGAGGAAGTTGCTGAAATATTGTTTAGTTTATTGTTTGTTATATATGAGCTCATAAAAAATAATTTGGGATTGTTTTTGAATTTTTAATGAATTTTTTAATGTTTGGATTATTCATTATTCTACTATTTTCTTTCCTTTTTTACTTTATCCCAATCATTTTGAGTTTAGCTTTATATTGAAAATTAAACTTATTTAATTTTGGTATTAATTTAATTTAATAACAATATATTATATTAGTTCTATTTTATGTTATTTAATTAATGGTTTAGGTTAGTTTTTATGTTTGATTATATTGTTGAGGGTAATTTGAATGTGACATGAATCAATTTAGTTTAAAGTGAAATCCCTTAATTGTGATTATCGCTTAAATAATGTTGTTAGTTTATCTCTTATAATGATTTCATAGTTGCTTATTTATTTATATTATTTTTTTAGTAGTTGATATGGTTGGATGAACTAAATGTCCCAATTAGTGGACAACCAGACAATAAAAATTAACCTAACATACGGTATGACGCCCCAAGTCAAAATCTCATGGTTTCATTATTCCAAGTTTCGTTGGTGCTCTTAGCCTACTTATTCGAGTGTTGGTCAAATAACCTGGTTAACAACCGAGGGTTTTACCTCATTCAAAAAGACCTTGTAGATTAAGAGGGTGGGACCTAGTCTAAGCTGAACAAATGGGGACGTGCACAGACATATGCATAGAGAGCCCTATATCTAAGTTATCTACCATAAGATGTCACAACCATAAGTTATATGTACACCGTCATGATGATGTGATGCCACCATAAGGGCTTCTATCAGACCTAGCATCTACTGTCAAGACCACATTCGAGGTGAGTTCTATATTCCAAACTCTATCTTAACCTACAAAGAACATATTGTAATCACTATAAATATTATTTCATTGGTACAAGTAATATCACTGAACCAGATAAAGTGACTACCCACTGTCAAATATTAGAAAGGAGAAGAGGCTAAAAGTGTAGTATCTGATTATTGTGCCTCCATTGATCATTATTGTAGAGTTCATTATAGGCAAAATGTGAATATCAACAAGAGTTTGTTGTGATGGCGATCAAATCTTTGTGTACACTTTAGCTATTTTATGATGTTTGGCAACGAGCATAGTTAAAAATATAGACACAAGAATATAAAGGAAACATAAACACACTTCAAAGAATTATGTTAAGCAACCGATGTATGCACATGACAGGAAAATATCTTGTAGTTTATAAATTTTTGGTAATTAACCTTATCATCAAGATGATATAGACATTGCATGTTGGATTTAACAACATAATTTCTCCATAGACAAAAACTCTAACAATCATAGGTATTGCATCAACACAAGGGAAGAGCATTCTATAGTTTATTCAAGGTGAAATCAATATCCACCTCAACATCAAGTCAATGAAACTTAGTCAATACTATAGCATAAAAACTTTATTAACCGAATGCAACAAGTCCAATTTTCATTAAAAATGAATACCCCAAAGGATCATCACAAGAAGGGATTAATGTGTAAGTACATACCAAAAAGAGAATTCAGATGTTGTCGGGCCTAAATGCATGCAAAAAGAAGTACATAGCTTTCCATGTAAGGTTAATAAGGTAAGTTAAAGCCAAGTATGTCATCAAATGAACGCACCACTTAGAATGAAAACATTAATAACACAACCATTTTACAAGGAGCAACATATCTAAGTAATTGTTGTTCCAAAGAATTAGGAGGGAGTGAAGTTGTTAACCCAGGGAGATGAGTTTGACCTCAAATTTGACAATCCAAATCTTTTGTGATCAGCAATATTTCGACTCGAGCTGATTTGAGTTAATTAAAGTCAATTGATCACAAAAATTAATTTGTCGACGCCGAGTCCCCGATCCGACACGATACAAGTCGAATTTGACCCCGACATCATCACAAATCGTTAAATGTGAGTCAATTGAGCCCAATTAAATTTAAATAGGTTTTGATTTAAACAACAACAAACAACAACATCAAGTCTTTATCCCACTACGTGGGTTCATTATTATTTGACAAGTTTTCTGCTGGCTGTCGACTACCTAACGCAACCCTCCACTTTTCTCACCACGGACTTGGGACCTGGCAATGACGATGTTAAATAGGTTTGATTATAATTAAATAAATTTATTTGAGCTTTGTCGTAGTCTTTTTAACTTAACGTGACACCCAAATTTTTAAAAAAATTTATTATTAATTAAATATTCAAACAAGCAAAATTGAGAGATTCAACTCGAGTCGATTCAAATTTGAAGCTCGTCGGCTTTGACGACTCCAGTTTTGATATGACTCAGACCAATTTAAATAGGATTGAATTAATAAGCTAGAGTTAAATATATTTCAATTTTCATGACTTCGATTAACGCAATTTTTACCCAATCCGACTCAATTTTATCAAAGTCTGCGCAAATTAACTCGCTAAACAAACCAAATTTCAAATCTAAACTATTGGATTAAATATTTAAGCCTCATCTAGCCAAAAAACAGCTCTTAAATCCCTCTTAAAACAACCATTAATCTAGCCTTAATTTTGAATGAATAAGTGAGTCAAGGAATGTCTTTTGTCCCCTAAAAAGTTCTAGGACTCAAGAGAGGGAGGCGGCGGCACATTCATTCGGCCTCATTCTTGTTTGTGCATGCGAACAAAGAACGGAGAGAGAGGTAGACGGACCTAAGAAAGGCGGAGCGTGAGGTGAAATTTGACGTGAGAGGCTCTCAATCCGATAATCATCTCCCCTCGTCCTTCTTCTTCTCATTTCTCTCTTCATCTTCTTCTTCTCAAATCCCTCTCATATTTATATTAGTAAGAAAGAAAGAGAAAATTGAGAGTTTCATTCTTCATCTTGAGATCTGCTGATTTTTTTTAATTTTTCTTCTTGCATCAGATGGTTACATGCTTTCTTTGCTTTGAGAATCATGTTGATGAGAGAGGGATAATGTGAAGTGTATGTATCATCCAGAAAAAAAAAAATTGATCCCTTTTTTTGTTGTTGCAATGATCTAGTAAGAAAATAATAAAGAGAAAAAGAGAACTATAAATATGTTTCAACAACATCAAGTTTACAAGAAAGCATATATTGCTCTCCAAACTAATTCAATTAGCACAAAAAATTACTGCAATCATCAAATATGACTATTTGGTGAAAGATTATGTTCGACACATGATCATTAAAACATAAGAGAGAAACAATCATATGTTTGTTAGATCAAGAAAGACTTATATACATGAAGAACTTCATAAATTCCCCCACCACAATTTTGGAATAGGGAAGAGTGATCACACTTTCTTCAAGCATTCAAATTCCTCAAGAAAGATTTATTATAAATATTAACGAGTAAAGTCTAAGACTCCTTTCAATAATTATTAAAATACAGTCCACTAACTATTAAGGCTAATAAGAAATAATAAATGAGGCAATATTTTCTATTTTATTGCGAAAAAGAAGTGCAAATGAGTCTTATGCATACAACAATATGAAGATATATATTCTATCTCCGTATTATCTCCTAAATACTAATTTTCTTTTAAGAAAAATAAAATGAGAATGCAAAATTATTCTCATAAACTCAATTCAAATTATTTTATGAAACATAAGAGGAATATCAATTAATATTACAAGGGACTCATATGCTTTAAAAAGAATAACAAGCAGCACTTCGAAGCTTTTATCATCCAAGCTTAAGAAAGAACATAATGCCACTAATTTCAAAAAAAAAAAATTTAAATTAATCACTAATTTCTCCTTACAAAATAGTAAAATAATCTAAAATCTTGTAAACTTTAAAGATAAGAAGGAAAAAAAATATTCTGATTATATATTTTATTATTTTTTAAAGAAAACTCAAGAATATATCATCATCCCATCTAATATTACAAAACATTTATTCCAGCCAACATACTTCAAAGGAATATACACAAACTTATTAGATAAACAAAGATGATTTATAAACATTCATGCAACTCTAAAATGACAAAAGATGTATCAAGATTTAAAAATCAAAATGTAAAATAAGACATCGGCAATTATGTCCATCCATAGAAAAACTTTTGATGTCAAATGCACAGGTAGCATTGAAACATAAACGTGCGTGTGAATTTCTCTCAAAATAACCATTCACTCCGAGATGAATGCATGTAAGTAACTCTCATAGCATGAGGTCACAGAGATTATTCTACTAATATTCAGATGAGGGCAGCTAACATACAACAAAGACCCATTTCATCTCAATATTGACATAAGCTCATACTTAACAAGTGAACAACCACATGTAGATTCATATGCACAAGGGAAATAATAAATCATATCATACCCCTTCATCAAACTATTATATGGAACAATCACTAATCATTAACTGGCATGAAGTTATCCCTTCACAACAAAAGTGATGCAAGTAAGTTTTATCTAATAGAGAGTACATCGCCCTATGTTTACCACCCCATTTTCCAAATCAGATGCATAACTTCTCATTGAATATATCAAACCCTATGAATATATAGGATGAAAAGAAAAGGAGGCCAAATGCTCAAACCAAATCACATTACAAGCAAGTAATCACATACAGGAAGCAGTTCAATTTGTCTTGGTTATTCCAATTAATAATACCCATGGATTTAAAGTCTCATTCATGATCCCAATTTCTGGCTTATTACTGCTGCATATTGAAAGGAGAACAAACAAAGCTGAAATGTCCTTTACAATGCAGAGATTTCTAATTGTCAACAAATTTAACAAAACAAGGTTTGCGTTTTATAAAGTAAAATGCTCTCAAGAATCCACCGTTTTCCTCCATAATTCCCTCAAAATGTGGTTTGTTTGGTTTGACATAATTGTTTCAAGAATAACAATTTGTGGTTATATGCAGGCCAAAATCAATGAAAAGAAGACAACGGCCATAATTGAAAAGATTCAACTTCTTTTCACTGTTAGCACAGGATTCATGTTGAATAACGAAAGTACCAAAATACACATCTGCAGCAACAAGAGAAGACCCACTACAAAGCGTCGAGAACGAATAGTTACACTGATTATATAACTAAATTTCTCAATGGCAAAACATAATGAAGAAAACTTAATCTATTTAGCCGGGAAAGGTTGAGCCACACGGCCTGGAACTTTTGGTATCGGATTTACAGCGGGATTTAAGTCGGATTACACTAAATCCAGCCAAACTTTTTTTTTGCGCGCGTTAAATCCCGGGATTCGGTAAAATCCCGGATTTACGGATTTAAGGCTTAAATTCGGGATTTAGTAAATCCGAGGGTAACCGATTTAACGGGATTTTCCGAAGAAGCGCGCGAAAGGGAGAAAGTTTACCTTCACAGCCAGCGAGCTCCCGTTTCTTGCTTCCGATCAAAATGTCGAAACTTCCGATCCGATAGGAAGGGCTCGAAGGAGCGATGTCGAAACAGCCACGAAGGACCGAAGAAGCAAAGCGTGCAATCTATACACACCTCCTGCAAAGCAACGAAGCGGAACAGCAACTTTTCTGCAAAGCACCGAAGCCGAGCAGCAACGACAAAAGAGAAGATGAAAGGCAACCATAGACGCCTCTAAGTTAATTATTGATTAACTTAATAATATAATTTAATTTATTAATACTTAAGTAAATTAATGGTAATATAGTGCTGATACATTATTTTGTCTAATTGACTTCATTGTATAATTAGTAATTAAATATTAATATAATTAGATTAATTAATATAACTAATATATATATATATATATATAATTAAATTATATAATTAATTAAATAATAATAATTATGAGTAATTTGTACTTAACATATGTATTAATTGTAAACACATTATATTTTATTTTTAATTATAAATTTATTTTTATAATTATATATTTATTTTTAAGTTATAATTATTTTCTTCACTGCATAAATCCTGAAATATGTTACCAAATAATTTTTCAGAATTTAACAATGATTTAACATTTGACACACAAATAATTTTTAGTCGGATTACTAAATCCCACTAAAGATAACCCCCCTTTGCCAAACAGCCCCTTAGTTCGCCACAACTATCGCTAGAGTGTGATTATTAAACATCAAAGCTAGGAAAACGAGACAAAACTCTTCAGCTTTCTTTCTTTTTTTTTTTTTTCTGCTAAGGTTCGACAAAGGGATGTAGATTGAGCTGTGGTTAAACATTCTGCTACAAATCTGATGAAAAGATATGTATATAATGCTCAAACCATAGTCGTTCTCAAACAATGTTTGCTTACCCTCCTTTTGATACGTGTTGTAGATATAGATATTATTATATATATATATATATATATTATATATGTTGCGTGCGGAATATACGCGGCGGTAGAGTTTGTAAATTCGCGTCCTAGCGTTGCACGAGAATTCCGCAGAAACAAACAGAAAAGAGAAAGTGAAACATCAAGGTTTTTACGTGGAAAACCCAAAAGGGAAAAAACCACGGGGCCTCGCCCAGTTGTAAAGTTCCACTATGTGTTTGTAGATTACAAATGGCGGATTCGTCCCACAAATTGGGATAATCCGAATACAATTTGTTTTCTCCCAAGGAGTTTACAAATTCTGCAGATTCTCTGCGTTTTCCGAAATCCGGCAGAGTTCCGCGTCTTCAGGCGGCAGGAGTGCTCCGGCGGGTGGTCGAGGAGGTGAGGAATTCCATTCCCCTTTCTCCTTCTCCTACTCTTCTTCGTCTCTCTCTCTCTTCACTTTCCCCCCCGCTTTGGGTAGAATGAGGCTCTATTTATAGTTTTTCTGGAGTGGCATAGCCCGTAAATAGGCATGAGATCAAGGGCGAACAGGGAGTGGTTTGAATGGACGGCCGATATCGAATCCTTGATCATCGCACCGTCTTTGGATCATTTGAAGGCCTTAATGATGTCGGATTTTGATCATTTTGGGCCGTTTGGATTCGTCTCGTCGAGCCGTTGATTCGAGTATAAGCTCGTCAAAATGGAGACCGTTGGTAACTCAAATTACAGGTTTAACCTTCCAACATCGCTTTGAACCATGATTCGGATCATTTGGCTCGGATTGATTGATCTTGGTGTCATTGGGTTCGTATTTCAAGACCTCGGTTTGACTTAAGATTTGCTGAAATCGGAGTTCATATACTCCTGAAATTAATTCGGAAGTTTTCAATTTGATTTTGCATCGAGATTAGGCCCGGTCAAGATAATTTTTTGAGGTTGTATCAATATAATATAAATATGAAAAACGATAACAGCTGGAACAAGAACCAATATCAGTGTTACCTCCAACGTATGCAAGTGAGCAGCTCAAAATAAGTCACAGATCTTGAAGATTCAAATCTCCCAGGTTTCCCCTCACAATTCAGCAGGGCTAACGCAAGAAGGAAATAGTCGCAACCCTCGCTTCTTCTTTTGCACGTAAAAGAAAATCGGAAAGGAAAATTCAAAAACTCTTCTCCCTTTCAGTTATCGTGCAGAACTAAGAAGCTTCTTGCCCTTTCCTCCTGCCCCAAAAAAACGAAGCCCACTGCTTTTCCAGGGACGGAAGGACGAAACCCCAGGTTCTGCTGTCTTCGGGGCTGTTTGGATACAGGATTTATGCAAGATTTGGCAGCTAAATGCTGCAAATCCTCCAAACAGGATTTAGGAAACGTTTAAATCTCAAGCCATTAAATCCTTCGTTTCCCTCTTTTTGCCCTAAATCCCGGATTTACAAAACCCGGGTTTTCGGCGGAGATTACGGGATTTGGCCGAAGAAGCGCACGAAAAGAAAAAAGATGGCTACCTTCGCAGCAACGAGAAAGCCCCGTCGTCGTCGTCGTTACTTCAGATCCAACAGAAGAACGGCGAGGAGTGGCCAAGAAGTTTATTTAGCGACCGTTCACAGCCGGAAGAAGCGGAAAAGCAAACCGAAGTAAACCTGCGGCTATTTGAAGGCAGCGATGAACAGATGGGAATAAAATAATTGTGTTTAACTAAATTAATTAAAATTAATTAAAATATAAGGTAATTAATAAAAATTTAATTATTTAGATTACTTAATAAGTTAACTTACATTCTCATTTTATTATCTTATAATGATTAGTTAGTAATGTAATAAAATTAAAAATTAATAACTAACTCATAAATAATTAAAAAAATTCAAAATTAAAATTAATAAGCTATTTCATAATTAAATTATTCTCTAATTTATTATTTTTGTAATTAAATTTATTGATAGTAATTAAAATTATTATTAATAAATAATTTTTCACTTAAAATACAAGTTAAAATTGAACCATAAATTAATAAATTTTTTAATAAACTAACTATCTTAAATCCAACATATTTAAGAAAATCAACCAGGCAGTGAAGTATCCAGATACACATAACAAGCTTTTCTTTTGTTATTTCTGTATGAAACTAAAATTGAACTGTTTTGCTACTCGGTTATGTGTGGCTGGCACTGGAATTGTCGCCTTCGCAATTCGGTATGTGAGTGCATGAGTATTTATAAACACTTGTATTAAAAATAAATAATTATGTATAAAATTATATTCAGTATACACATTGTTATAACTCACATCCGGACGGTTTTTTACCGTTCGGAACTCTGCACGAGAATATTATTCTCTTACAATTGAGGTTTTCTCTGATGTTGGTGATCTTTCTCTATGTTGCTTTGGGTTTCTGTTGCATGCTGTAGTTGATTTCTATTTTTTCTGAAGTGTTGGTTTGCAAATGAACCGTGCCTAATAGAGCAATGCTTATTCATATTCGAGCTTGTTTATTACGGTTTGTACGAGCCGGTTTAGCTCGATCCTAACTTTTTTATTTGCGTTCAAATTTGATTCATTTAAAATAAAGATGCTTAAACTTGGTTTGTCTTTAGCTCTTATTTGGTTGATATTGTGCTGAGCAACTCATATGATTGTCTTAACGTTCCAAAAAACAAACAAAAAAAAGCTATATAGTCAAATTTCAGACATTTTCGCTATACTTTAGCACAGAATTTGGACCACCCAAAAAGTTGTTCAAGTCTTAAAAACAACTCAGCAGGCGAAATCCTTTCTCAGAAGGAAAGCCAAATGCTGCTGCTATCATTTATTGGACCCTTCCATTCTTTGCCATCATTAGGCAAGCAGAGGACCCCACACCTATAGCCAGCAATAATCTACAGTTCAGATATCTTTTTTTAACTTTTCACCTATATGCAGGATCATGCCTCATTGCTTGATCTTGGTTTCTTTTCCCTGTTAGAGCATCCTATAATACATGAATTATTGTACTAGAATTACCAGGCAATAATAATTTATCCCTCTTCCCAAGCAATTTGGACCCGGTGAGTAAACATTTTTTTTATAGGCTTCGTTTGGGACAGCTTTCTTACTTGCTTCTTAAAGCGGCTTCTAGTACCAATTTTTTAATTTTTTTTACTATAAAACAGCTTTACGAAGCGGAAGAAAGCCGTCACTCAAACAAAACCTTATTTGAGAAGTCAAAAGGTGAAGCACTAGTTCATGACCATCTATATTTTCTGGTCCAAACACTGGCGCTATAATCACTTCTATTTCAGCCCATGTCAGTATTGGATACTTACTGTTGCAGCCTGCTTATCATCATGAAACTTGGACAGAACATTGAAATGATAAAGTAGAGCCACAAGGCATTGCACAGCATTCAAGTAACTCACATTGGCTCTCCTCTTCCTATTTATTTCCTCCGTTTTTCTCTTAAAAAATGCCTTTTCTCCACTCTCCAGCTACCTTCTTTTCTTTCTAATGATCTCTTTTCTCTTTCCTATCTCTACATGTGTGCGCCTGTTTCTCTCCTTTGTAGCCTTGCAATTTTTTCTAGCAGCATTGACAAAATGAAAAGGCAATGAGGAATGCTTGAGACTGATTTGTTCTCCTGATCAGTTTAAGTGCAGTCAAATGGATCAACAGTAATGGATATTTTAAGATCTCTTAGTAGTTTGTACAAAAAACTTTCATTGGCCTGTGTGATTATGTTTGGCTCTTGATCAATAACAGGAGGGTGGCCCTTGGTCTCCAACCTTAAAGTTTGAGGCTTGGAATTGATAAGGAACTTTGATTTATTTGACTCTGTCTCCTTCAGCAGTGCGAACACTGGCCCTCAAGATCTACTTCTCTCACTTCATCAGATTTTGATTCAGAGGTCAGAGAATCTCAGCACAAACTTATAACAAAAACACATTTAATTTGCTGTAATTCTTATTTGTTATCATTTCATGTCAATGGAAGTCATTTGGATATCTGTCCCAGAGAGAAATGTACACTTGGCAGCTTTTGTAGAATCAGAGGAAGCTACTGGACTTGTCAAGAAAGACCATCTAGGAGGAGCAGAAGACAGAGAGTTTAACAGAGAAGAAGCAGAAGAACAAGCCTTGGTTCTCACTCTGCACAAAACCTCAGCTTGAGTTCGGAAGGGAGATTTGTCACAATCGTCTTGGCCAGTTTCTTGAGATGGAGAGGAAAGCTTGCAATCTTCATGAATCTACAGAGTCACTTCTGGTATTTGCCATACTAATACAGTCATGGACTTCCATTGATCTTTCAGTGCATTGGAAAACGAGTTGCTCGTTGAGAAGCACAATCAGTTCTATCGTTCTGCTTTCTTTGTATTTAAGAGGGATGTGCTCTTTTTTCTTTTCTTTAGTTTATTCAAGATCTTGAGGCACATTACCATGAAATCTTTTGGAATGGATGGTGATTCTCAATTGATTTAGCTAGGTGCCTTTTAATTATAAACGTGGCTAAAGATTCTGATTAAGGATATTTTCTACAAGTTTATTTGCTTAAACTTCAGATCCCAAAGCTCTAACTGAAGGCAGCAACTCTTTTGCTGTTTTGGATAGTGATGGAGGTTTCATAACTACTGTATGGATAGCATATCTCAGTGAAAGTGAATGCCTACAGAATATTCCTTTTAGGGTAAATAGCATAGCTAAGATAAGAGTCACCTCTTCTTTTTTTTTTTTTTTGACATTGAGGCCAATAAAGTTAGACTCACACACGTATCGCATACACAAGACTCGAACACAATATCTATAATCTTTAGTTGGTAGCCTAAGTTCCCAACCAACAGACCAGATAAATTGTGTGCTAGAGCCACCTTTGAGGTAGGGTGTTAATATTTGACACGACACGAAAACCCGACGGGGAAATCATGGTTGGTTGGACCCGACCCAATTTCAAACGGGTTTGGGTTCGGGTTGACCAAAGGGTTGCCTGGTCCAATCCGCAAACTCCTTTAACTTGAATTGCCCGCGTTGCCCCTGCCTGCCCGTGCACCGCCGCGCTGCCCGGACCCTGCCCCCTCAGCTGCCCGCGTGACAAAGCTTGCAAGCGCATGCTGCCGCGCCTGCCAGCGCCCCGCCCCGAGGTTGCCTGCGTGCACCCGCGCTCCGCGCTTGCCCGCGCTCCCGCGCAATGCACCAGCTCTAGCCCGACCGCGTCTGTGCGTTTCGGGTTCCCGTGTTGGGTCGGCAAACCGGCAACTCCCGGTGGTCGGCCCGGGTTCAGATTTTCGAACCCGTTACTATCCGGGTCGGGTTAGGGTTGACCTGTTTGAATCCGGTTTCGACTCGAATCCAACCCGTGACCCAAAATTGACACCCCTAACCTTTGGTTTGATGTTGAGCTTAGTTCAATGATTTCGAATGGCTCACCGCCCATAACTACGATGATAAAGAAATAAATATAATTAGTTAGAGGGACAAATAATGAAAATCTCTCTAATATAAAAAAATGAGAAAATTTTAAATATTTTTAGTAATTATATGCTTAAACTTTTAAGCGCATTTTAAATGCTCATTTTTTAAATGAGATGTCTGACAACTAATGAATTAAATCAGGCTGATTCAAACTCTAGTTATATAATGTGCTCTATACTATGCATATTTGTTAAATTGAGTCACGCGTCTTCTTCTACATAATGACATCATTTATAATCAACAACAATATTAATAGAATCATTTTAATGGGCCATACCTAGTTGTTTTTTTCCCTTTTCTGAAATTTTTACGTTAAAAATATAACACTTTTATGATTGTTGCACCCCCTTTTCTTATCTGTTGTGTGTACACGCTGATACTTCATACCGAAATCAGGACATTAAACTCTCTATTTTCTCTAGTGTCACAAATTTTCGGCACTCAACAAATTATCTATTACTTTCTTATAAAAATTGTTTGTGTATGTTGAATTTTCATAAAAAATTAAGATATAAAAGTTCAATTTCTATCATCATAAATTTTCTTACAAATAATACTAATATAATTTATATAAAAAAAAAACTTTTGATATAATTTTTCATTAAGGGCGTCACATGATTGAATTTCGAATTTCTTACATAATTGTTATGAGAGAGACAATAATAACCTTCGTTCATTTAAGGGACAACATAAATAGCATACTCGGGATCAAGCTCGAACTTAATTTTATGAATTTGAACGGGTTGTTCATAAGAAAAAAAGTAAAAAAATAATATATGATTTAAGTAATTATTATAATAGAATGAGAAATTAAAAATAAATAAAAAAACTGAGATATAATTTTTACATATTTTTGATAGCTTTTATACTTCAAACTCCGGATTTATAAAATATATTTAGTGTAATGGTCGGCTTACTAGCTAACGAGCCCAGTTGAGATTGACTCAGCTTAACTCGTTAATTCACCAAATTGCCTTTATCGAGCCAAGGTCAAGCTGGCTCACGACTCCTACCTGTGGATAGTAAGTATGCATAGTTATTAAGCTTCGTTTGGGTAAGACACTCTTACTGTTTCTTAAAGCTTCTTAAGAAACTTTTTAATATAAAATTTTAATTTTCTATACTAAAAATTTATTTTTAAGAAGTAGTGAGAAAGTTGTCCCAAACGAAACCTAAGTCTTGCCTATATAGTTATTAAATGTAAATTTCTTTTGCCCATTAATATATTATGAAATTTTTAATGCCACAAATTAATTAATATATTTTTTTTTATTTGATAAAGATGTTGAGTTATATCATTAAAATATTGAGATTAAAATTTAAGCATATTAAAAAAAAAAAAAAATCAATTAATAAGTTGACTAACTATTTTAGCCAAAAGAATTCTATCCAGTTTCCAGCAACGAAATTTCCTAGAACTCCATTAGCTATGCGAGCTCTCCCATTGGGGTGGGAAATTATTGGTGTTCGAAGACTGGCACGTGTTCGGAGTCCAATGAAAATGCCGCCACTCACTCATTACTCGGTATTGAGCTCTATATTGCTCGGCACTTCACAATATCGAATTCAATATACTCGATACTCTGAAGTACCGAACCGTAACTGTGTCCGTGTCTGAACCCAATATCTCTCCCCATTTTGTGTCCCGGCTTCTTTCTCTCTACCATTTGACGAGAGTATTATTAGGCGCGGGGTGCGGACGGGGAGAACCGTATGCACAAGTATTGTTCGGTGCTAGGTATCAGCACTCGGTATTGCTGGGTACCGCTAGGTACCAAGTACTTGTGCGAACAGTGCGCACACACCTAATAATTTCTCCCGTTTGACAGCCCATCTGCACTCTCGCTCCGTACCAGCACTCGGTACCGCTGCTTACCGCTAGGTATCCAGCACTTATGCAAACGGTGCGCACGCACCTAATAATTTTTTCCCTTTGACAGCCCATCTGCACTCTCGCTCCGCTAAGAATCAAATCCGACACGGAATCCCATTCAATCTGCTTTAAGATGCGCGCACCGGGAAGATTCAACGACTCCGTGGCAAACATTCGGGCCACGCTACATAAATATCGAGAGGAAGAGAGAAGATAGGAGTGAGGAAGAGAAGACCAGGCTCAGGTTCGCGGAGTCCGTTCACACTCCTGAGACGCATCGACTGGTAGATATGGAGGAGGAGGAGAAGCGTATGACGGCTAAGGTGCCGGGGACGGGAGGCGGCGGTGGAGAGACTGATGGAGGTGGTGGAGGAGATCGCGACGATCTCGGACTCCCGGAACGCTTACCAAAGCAGTTCGGCAATCTCTCGAGGCGGTCAAGCTCCTGGCGCCGATGTTCGAGGAACTGATGAGAGCAGGGAACTGATCCCGATGACGCGGAGGCGAGGCCTCGTGCGCTCCGAGAAGCTCTTGATCGGCGAGGGGTGCTCCGGTTTCGGAAGTGTGGGAGCAAGATCTGCTGGTAAGTCAGGCTGCGGAAATAGGGTGATGTCTTCTCTGTCGTTTAGTGTTCCCTTCACCGGATGATGCGAGCCCGTTTTAGTCCTCTTGATGGATGATCTTTCAGTGCCTGAATGTTAGGGCTTGTTAAAAGCTTCGTTTGATTTGGCATGTAGCTGTGGTTCTTTCGTTTTGATGGGTGGTATTTGGTTTGGAATTTTCTAGTGCTTATTTGCTTGTGTTGCTGCATGCCATGCTTGGGGCATACGTTCCGTTTGACTTCAAAATTGAACTTTGTCTAACATGTTGTGCTCTTTGATTGATTTTCTATTTAAACTTTGTAGTATTTAACTAATACTTTCTTAAAATTGGTAACAGTATTCTGATTCACGAACGTAATGCTTTACAGTGCGTTTGTTCGAGTTCTCTGATGGATTTTTATTGTGGATTTTCAATTGGTTTTAGAAATAATACTGAGTGATGTCAAAAGTATAAATAAATGAAATGTTGCTTTTTTATTTATTCCTTAATGCGAATGATGCTTTAGTGATTTCTTGTGCATTTGCAACTATCTGTCTAGATGTTAAGGGCGTTTGGTAGCACCCAATATATCATTAAGTAGGATTTCGTAAACCTCTAAATCTGGATTTATGAAATACTGGGGGGGGTAAAAATCCTAAAAACTGTTTGGTAACTTATATGATAAATCCTATTAAATCCAGGTGATTGTTTGGCTATAGAGGGTTAAATCCTGAAAAAACGGAATCTTCTTCCCTCTTGCACTAACAAGCATTAAATCCGCCGAATCATAGGATTTCAGAAATCCGTTATTTATCGTGAAAAGGAGTAATTTCTGTCTACAACGACTTTCCATTTACTGTGAATTTGTTTTGCATTTTATAGGACGTTTGCTTGTTTCGCTCAATCACCGCCTATATCCTACTACCAAACATCCCCCGCAATTTCCTCCACCATACTTATATTCATGGTACTGTGAAAGCGTCTTCTCTCCCTCTGCAACAACTCGTAAATCTCACCATTTAGTTCAAATGAACTGAATCCTGGAACCTTACGCATTCCTTGCCCTTCCATGGACTTTCTGATCTCCCACTTCTTCTCCCACTCCTGTTTAAAGCGTAGAAGTTTGATAGGAGGATATAGTTGGATCCATATAATGGTTCCTCTTTGATCAATTGCTTTGTGACCTTCTCCCAAGCTCAAGTCTTCCATAAACTCTGCAAGCTGCAATGAGAGTCCTCCATATAACTGGGTTTGGCTTGATAGGCATAGCTCGTACAAACTCCATTGCTTCTTCCACCTTTCCTGCTCGACTGAACAAGTCCACCATGCATCCATAATGCTCTATCCTCGGCTCAATCTCAAACTCCCTTGTCATTGAAGTAAAGTAGCAACGACCATCACTGACTAGCCCGCCATGGCTGCAAGCTTTGAGCACGCCAATGAATGCAACAGCATCTGGTTCAACCCCTGTGTTCTTCATGTCCTCAAAAACCTGTACAGCTTCGACCCCACGGCCGTGCATCGCAAGCCCGTCGATCACCGCCGTCCACGATACGATGTTCCTCTCAGGCATTTCGTCAAACACCTCCATGGCGCTATCCACATCCCCGCATTTGGCCAGGGCATCCACCAATGCGTTGCAAAGATACAAGCTCTTGGGTATTTTCACCCTTTCGATGTAGGATTTAAGCCACTCCGTGAGGTCGAGGGCGCCGAGATCGACGCAGGCTGAGAGGATCGTCAAGATGGTGACATCATCTGGCCGGATGTTGGTAAGCTGCATTTGGCGAAAGAGCGCCACGGCATCGTTGGAGCGGCCGGAGAGGATGTAGCCGCCGATCATGGCGCTAAAGGTGACGGGACTTGACTTGGGCGTTTCTTCGAACACCTTGCGGGCCAAGTCGAGGGCGGCCACGCCGCGAGCTGCAGCATAGGCGTGAATGAGGGTGTTCTGGACGAAGGAGTCCCCGACGAGACCAAAGCGGAGGGCAGAGGCATGAACGAGTGAGGCGGCGCGGAGGGGAGAGGGGAGCGCCGCAATGGCTTTGAGGAGGAAAGGGAAGGTGAAGTGGTTAGGAGGAAGGCGGAGGCGGAGCATGAGAGAGAAGAGGGAGAGGGGGTGGAGAGGGGAAGGGGAAAGAGACTGGAGAACGGTGTTTAGGAGGAAGGAGTCGTAGAGGTGGAGAGGGGAATAGGAGGGGGAGAAGAGTAGGGCCGCCGCCGTGGCAGTGGCGACGGGGCCGAGGAATCCGGCGGCCGCGGCGAAGCGAGTGAGGACGAGAAGGTTTGAGTGCAGACCAGATTTGAGGAGAAAGGCGAGGGCTTGGAGGAGTTTTGGAAGGGAGGACGTGGAATGGAGAAGGTAGAGACATTGCTGCTCGGTGGCGCGGCCGGGGCTTGCGGATGACGGTGGTTGGACCGTTATTGAGAACTGTGGGCAGGAAAGCATCCTCCTTTTTGTTTTGTTCAAGAAGATTTATTTCATGCTCTAAAAGAGATTTTTTTGTGATGAATATCGAGATATAAATTTAAAATTTTATAATAAATTTTAAGAATTTTAATTAATTAAATTAAATGGTGCCTATACTTTCAAGTTTCAAAAGAAGTTCGCAATTGATCACTATCTTTGCCGCTCCTATCATTGTAAAAATTTCAACTCAATTAGCTTAAATCTCTATTTGAGAAAATGATATTTCTAGCCTACAAATCATTTGATTGCCTTAACATCTGTGTCAATCATTGTCTAAATTGAATGCAATAAATCTTAGTCAAAATAGTACCACCTTGGAGCTAATTTGCCATTCAATTTAGATCATCATTAGCTCAAATCTTGAATCTAAGACTTCATTTGAGACAGCTTTCCTACTGATTTTTAAAACAAATTTTTTAGTAATAATTTAAAAATGTTTAGATGAAGTAGAAAAGTCATCCCAAACAAAGTCTAAATCATCAAATTCAAACCATTCCTTAATATGCGAAGAAATTGTTCAACATATCTTTCAGACAGACTACCAATTTAATGGAGAATATATTAAATAAGATTTAATACAATATAAAATATGTGCACATAATGCTACAAGTTTGGATACAAAGAGTACAAGTGTTGGTTCATTGAGAATGCATGGAGAAATTATATGACAATGATACTATAGTCATTATTAACAATGTAGAATTTAAAAAGGTGTATTAGTGCATTCAATCTTAGGGGGATTAGCCTTAAAATATTTCTTATAGTATAAAGTAATCATTGTTTATCAAGAAATTATCATGATTATATATACAATTGTATTGTGTTTTTGATCACATTTTCACGCTAAAAAAAAAGAAAAAAACTATTATATATTACCATCTTTGTGTTGATGATTAGCAGAATAGAGATATAATGGCCTATGACATAATATTACAGAAATCTATTGAAAGTTTCAATTTCGTCCATTTCATTATTTTTGCTTTTTAATTTTGATGCTCATCTTCAATATAATTTTAATTACTATTTTATAATTAACAATTTTAAAATAATTATATCTGCAAGAATTAAGTAGATTGCATATATTATTTTAATTGAGATGCCATTCTATAAATATTTGACAATTTTGTTAACATAAATAAACAATATTTTTATACAACATCAGTTTCTGAAATACACTCATCTTCTACAAAAGGAATGGTCCTCCATACTTTTAGCTTTAGTGAGTCATTTCCATCGCCTGAAACAAGTGGGAGACCAACATGTAAGGAGAAAAAAAAATCAGGCTTACAATAAAAATTGATCAAGGATATACAAACCTTCCTTTTCACCAGCCTTTTCAACGCAAATGGAAGCATAATGAGTGGGTAATTCAAGGAGAGCAAATTGCCAATTTTCAGTAAGGTTTTCAGAGTCAGAGTGAACTTCCACTGCAATTCTGGACGCCTAACAACGCCAATAAGGTTAACTTGGTTTAGAATTCCAGAATAATCAAACGCTTTTCTTGAGGGAATGCGGTGATAACATACGTTAGAAGTGCGTGGTTCAAATACTTGGGCTTCGTTTGGTTATCCTCTATCTTTTCTAAAAGGTAGTTTTAAAATTATTGTTTGAGAGAACGGAGATTTTTAACGGAGAAGTAAATATCCTAAAGCTTTTAAAAACACTACAAAAATACAGTTCCTTAAAAAACATTCCTGCAAAAGTGTTACAAACAAACAACACCCAAAAAAAATTTATGCTGTTTCCAAACAGAGAAAGCAAAATCAAACAAGGCCTTAGATGCTATCTTTTACCTGATGTCGTACTGTAAAGTTTCTGAAAGGTGCAGCTGAGAATCCCCTACCAAGAGCTTTAACATATGCTTCCTGAAATTTTGACCACTTCAAGTTAGTACTTAAGCTTTCACTATACTAAAAAAATTTCTACTCTATAGAACATGAGAGTATTCAATAATGAGCAATACTTTACAATTCATAATCTGATAATTTGTTATACAATTACTGGTGTTAACGAAGGGCAAAACTTCATAAAAGGATATTTAAAAAACTAATATACGCGTCAGTTGCATAGCACATGCTTCTCCTTGCAAAAGAAACATTTTTGGGTTTCCTACTTTCCTTTAGATATTCCTTACAAGCATTCCAGCAGCAGAAGAAAAGAAATAACACCGTAGAAAAACAAACGTTCAATGTTTTGTATTTAGATGAAGCCCGGACAGTTCCTCACATTGCCATATAGAAACAGTTTTGGGTTTCCTTTCAAGCATATTTAGAAGTAGGAGGGTAGGCCTCGGGTAACCATTAGATTTTCCTTCATTATGGCAGAGCTCACCAGTTCAAATCAAGGAAACAAATTATCTTCTCAGATAATACATATTAGCAAGAGCCTCATACCCTGAGCACATTCATTCAAGATGCAGCAGCAATGGGATACAGAATGGCTTATGATAGCAGGGAACTAGAAAGGTTTTTTATTTGGTTACTCTTCAGAAAATAGCAGCCAATTTAAACATTCAAAGTCAATCAAGATAGAAATGTCATCAACAGATATAAATGCATGAGCATCAACAGAAAAAAAAAATATATATATATATATATTTTTCAGCATTCAAAATTTAGCTCACTTTGAGAGTCCACAGTTTGACAAATTCTTGCTGCTGAATTAGAGGATCCGACGTGCCATGCAAGAATTCTACTTCATTTGGGGAGAAAAATCTGCGAGCGAAAGATAAGACGTCATGCTTCAATTTGCGTTGTTTATCTTCAACATCAATGCCGACCTATCATAAAGATGGAAATTGATGGACCATAAATTGCACAAAAGGATCACATTTTTTCAAACTGTTTGATACATTGAACTCAATATCGAACCATTTGCATGTAACTATAAATACCATCAATTACCTGCAAATCAACAGTCACAGCACAAGCAACTAAGGAGGAAGAATGTGAAATATTGAAATGCAAGCAAGGTGGGATCCAGCCCTCCTCATGCTGCCAGACTACCTGTAAGGACAAGTAGAGTGAAATAGGGAAACCATGTCCAGTTTAATCATCAAACGTCTGTACAGAAGCATATAACTAGAAAGGCAAGTAATTTCATTACAAGAAACACCCCATCCACCCATCCCACATTCAAAAAAAAAAAAAAAAAAACACAAAAGCATACAAAACGGTACAGGAAGGTGGGAGAGGGAGTACCTGTGGCTTGCCATATGTATTCTTGCTGAACCTCAGTGATTGAGGCTTTATTTTACTCTGCGTATCTGAATAAGAATAAGCATAATATAATGTATTACTATCATCGTACCACTATCATCGTACCATTATTTATTAAGTTATGCATAAATATACGCAAATCCCAAACAGTACTTTGGCCTTGCCCAATACAATCAATTTCCAGAAATCTTTGATTAAAAGATGAAACACCTGAGGTAAATTGAGGATTCATATATACGTTTTACAAGTGAAGCTCACTTCACTAAAGCTAACCCATTGACTTCGTTTGAGACGGCTTTCTTACTGCTTCTTAAAGCAGCTTTTTAGTACAAAAACTTAAATTTTTGTACTAGAAAGTTGTATTAAGAAGCATTAAAAAAGTCGTCCCAAACAAAGCCTAAATCTAATTAAAAATGAGCTGTGCAAGATGATTCAAAGCCTATATGTTTTCAATCTAAGGTAAATATAAGCATTACATTTATTTACTAGAGTAGATCCTCCAAACACCCACCCCCATCAAAAAATAACAAAATGTAAAAGTGAAACACACTAGGATTGGATTTACAAGTAGAAAGTGGAACAATAAAGTTTGAAATATAAGGATGCCAAATTGGGAGTGAAGAATAAGTCACTGCAACCAGAAAAAATAAATGCTTCCAGTCCCTCTTTTCAATTTAAATGATTTCGAATGGGTAAGAAAAAAAATTAGTCTAAAATAATAGTAAATAAGGGTATTGGTTCGTTAAAGAACATCACTGATCAGATGGCATTAGAATGGATAAGATAAAAGGCAGTCTGAAATAATAGTAAATAAGGCTATTGGTAAAACATCACTGATCAGATGGAATTATCGTTAGCCAACAAAAACAGAAGTATACTTCAACATACATCTTGAGAGGGTGGTGCGCACCAATGTACGTGCCAATAGTGCACCCTTCTGTAGTTTGGCTCCATTTAAACCAAAAACAGCTTGTCTTTCACATGGTGAGAGGATCTTTAAATATTGGTTTAGTAGAGAACCACACTTCACTTCATCAGGTACTATACACCAAAGATGAGCTTCCCTGGCCATAAGTAACAATTAAATAAGCCCAGCTATAAAATATCATGCAAGTATACACAGACTATCTCTAGAAAGAGAGAACATCTATTTCAAATCCATAACAAGCTTTTTTCATCCATCAAACAAACGATGGAAATTGCATTTAAGGGATATCCATTAAGATACTGGATATTATTTTAAGTATGCTTACAGATGCCATGCTTTTTAATGAAATTTTGCATTATCATGAGGCTCCATCCATGGGTTTTGGCTAACTGACAGGATGGTGCTTCTCATACTTTGCACAGAATTTCAGTCATTAAGAATAACATGACAATAACACCCGTTAATAAAGCAAACCTGCCAACTATCATTTGTCAAATTTTTACCTTGACATGGTTATGAAAAGAATTGCTCAAAATGCATAAAAAAGATTGATATGCATGACAAAATTTAAAAACAACAATGAAGGAAATCATACGACAGAAACTTTGAGCAAAGAAACGTCAATTGCCTTGGAGATGGAAGAGGATAAGGAGGCAGTGAAGGAACGGTTAATAACTTCCTAGTGAAGATATCGTTTGGAAATGGTAGCATCTCCTTGTTGAGCTAGCGGCATATAAATACTTTTTCAACCTACCAACAATGAAAATAGCAACTTAGCAACAATAATCATTCACAAAAAAAGTGTCCAAATATTACGCACTTTTTAAATTCATTACAGAGATGTATATTTAGTAAAAGAACAAATACAACGTAGATGAGTAAGGTCAGCCAGCGCAGCCAAATACAATTTAGTTTCAGTTTAGCGTCCTACTAAGTCACACATTCCAGGATTACACACCTTAATTTAGAATAGTGAAGATTGACCTTTAGGTCCATGAAAACATAAACTTGAAATAAAACTTTTATCATCGCATGTAGGAACACCAAAGATATCATGACAGAACATTTACAAACTACAATTTAGGTCATTGGCTTGCATTACAGTCCCCCATATTTCCATCAAAGAAACAGTTTCTCTACAAGGACAAAATAGACTAAGCAATAATAAACGAGAGAGATGAGAATGATAACAAGAATAATTAAAACTGTATACTGTTCAAGTTCACAACATTATAACTAATTGGAAATTATCTATCCCAATGTATAAAAAACATCCAAACTCAACAGACCTTCTAACTTGCAACGTGAGGCCAGTTGGTTTCAAATAATAAATACAAAAAATAGCCTTTTTGGTTTTAGAATGAGCAAAAAAAAGGGTTACTGAAAGATAGAGCAAAGGTGAATTACCCCTTCCGGTTGAATTAAGAAGATTGGATAGGGAAAAGTTTAACTTTATTATACAAGTATACAACATACTCCCTATTTATAGATCTATACAAGAGGTCTAATGAAGAAACAAATAACTACAGAATAATTAATAATTGCTGAAATAAAATCCTTCCTAAATCAGATGTCCAGCTATCGAAGGTACTCAATGTATTTCTAGAAGGCTTCCCACAAATCTTTATTCATAGTTGTTGGATCTATGAGGGTACTAAGGGCTGAGATTTAACACTCCCCCTCAAGCTGGAGAATACATATCTGTCATTCCCAACTTGTCAATCATTCTGAGAAAGATAGAGTTGTTCAATCCCTTGATGAGAAAATCTGGAATTTGATCTTTAGATGACACATGGTTGATACATATGAGACCACTGTCTAACTTATCTTTAATAAATTGTATGTCTACTTCTATGTGCTTGGTCCTGTCATGTTGGACTGGATTGTGGACTATGTTGATTGCTGATTTGTTTACACAATGTAGCTTCATGGGATCCTCCCACTTGATCTTTAGGTCTTCTAAAATTATTTTGATCCAGAGTAACTCACATATTTTCAAGGTCATAGCTCTATATTCTGCCTCTGCACTTGATCCTGCCACCACATTTTATTTTTTCTCCATGAAACTAGGTTTCCTCCAAGAAATGTGCAGTATACAGAGGTAGATCTTCTATCCAATGGCGATCCTGCATAATCAGCGTCAGTGTATGCTTCTAGAGTCATTTTTTTATCTCAATCCCTTTTGTTGGGTTTTCCGTAAGATAGTGTAGTATTATGTCTGCTGCTTGCATGTGCGTTTGTTTTGGGTTTTGCATAAACTGACTGACTATACTTACAACAAATGCTATATCTGATCTGGTGTGTGAAAGGTAGATCAATTTTCCCACTAATCTTTGGTAAGAACCTTTTTTTACATCTTGATCTTCTTTAGTTTCCCCCAATTTGAGATTTGGTTTTAATGGTGTTAGTGATGGCTTGCATGTAAGTTTTCTTGTCTCCTTTAAAATTTGGAGGTGAAGATGAATGGTTTGCTGAAATATTTGTTTCGTTTATTGTTTGTTATATATGTGCTCATAAAAAATTATTTGGGATTGTTTTTGAATTTTTAATGAATTTTTTAATGTTTGGATTATTCATTATTCTACTATTTTCTTTCCTTTTTTACTTTATCTCCAATCATTTTGAGTTTAGCTTTATATTGAAAATTAAACTTATTTAATTTTGGTATTAATTTAATTTAATAACAATATAATTATATTAGTTCTATTTTATGTTATTTAATATTTATTGGTTTAGGTTAGTTTTATGTTTGATTTATTGTTGAGGGTAATTTGAATGTGACATGAATCAATTTAGTTTAAAGTGAAATCCCTTAATTGTGATTATCGCTTAAATAAATGTTGTTAGTTTATCTCTTATTAATGATTTCATAGTTGGCTTATTTATTTATTATTATTTTTTTAGTAGTTGATATGGGTTGGATGAACTAAATGTCCAATTAGGTAGACAACCAGGAGATAAAAATTAACCTAACATACGAGTATGATGCCCCAAGTCAAAATCTCATGGTTTCATTATTCCAAGTTCGTTGGTGCTCTTAGCCTACTTAGTCGAGTGTTGGTCAAATAATCCTGGTTAACAACCGTGGGTTACCTCATTCAAAAAGACCTTGTAGATTAAGAGGGTGGGACCTAGTCCTAAGCTGACAAATGGGGACGTGCACAGACATATGCATAGAGAGCCTATATCTAAGTTATCTACCATAAGATGCCAACCATAAGTTATATGTACACTCATGAGTGATGTGATGTCAACCATAAGGCTTCTATCAGACCTAGCATCTACTGTCAAGACCACATTCGAGGTGAGTTCTATACTCCAAACTCTCTTAACCTACAAATGAACATATTGTTATCACTATAAATATTAATTCATATGGTACAAGTAATATCACTGAACCAGAATAAAGTGACTAACCTACTGTCAAATATTAGAAAGGAGAAGAGGCTAATAAGTGTAGTATCTGATTATTGTGTCTCCATTGATCATTATTGTAGAGTTCATTATAGGCAAAATGTGAATATCAACAAGATGTTGTTGTGATGGCGATCAAATGTTTGTGTAACTTTAGCTATTTTATGATGTTATGCACGAGGCATAAGTTTAAAATATAGACACAAGAATATAAAGGAAACATAACAACACTTCAAAGAATTATGTTAAGCAACCGATGTATGCACATGACAGGAAAATATCTTGTAGTTTATAAATTTTGGTAATTACCTTATTCATCAAGATGATATAGACATGGCATGTTTGGATTTAACAACAAATTTCTCCATAGACAAAAACTCTAACAATCATATGTATTGCAATCAACACAAGGGAAGAGCATTCTATAGTTTATTCAATGTGAAATCAATATCCACCTTCAACATCAAGTCAATGAAACTTAGTCAATACATGAGCAAAAAACTTTATTAACCGAATGCAACAAGTCCCATTTCATTAAAAATGAATACCCCAAAGGATCATCACAAGAAGGGATTAATGTGTAAGTACATACCTAAAAGAGAATTCAGATTGTTGTCGGGCACTAAATGCATGCAAAAAGAAGTACATAGCTTTCCATGTAGAGGTTAATAAGGTAAGTTAAATGGCCAAGTATGTCATCAAATGAACGCACCACTTAGAATGAAAACATTAATAAACAACCAATTTACAAAGGAGCAACATATCTAAGTAATTGTTGTTCCAAAGAATTAGGAAGGGAGTGAAGTTGTTAACCTCAGGGAGATGAGTGTTGACCTCAAATTTGACAATCCAAATCATTTTGTTGATCAGCAATAAATTTCGACTCGAGCTGAATTTGAGTTAATTAAAGTCAATTTGATCACATAAATTTAATTTGTCGACGCCGAGTCCGATCCGACACGATACAAGTCTAATTTGACCCCGACATCATCACAAATCGTTAAATTGAGTCAATTGAGCCCAATTAAATTTAAATAGGTTTGATTAATACAACAACAAACAACAACATCAAGTCTTTATCCCACTACGTGGGTTCATTATTATTTGACAAGTTTTCTGCTGGCTGTCGACTACCTAACGCAACCCTCCACTTTTCTCACCACGGACTTGGGACCTGGCAATGACAGTGTTAAATAGGTTTGATTAATAATTAAATAAATTTATTTGAGCTTTGTCTAGTCATTTTTAACTTAACGTGCACCCAAAATTATTAAAAAAATTTATTATTAATTAAAATATTCAAACAAGCAAAATTGAGAAGATTCAACTCGAGTCGAGTCAAATTTGAAGCTCGTCGGCTTTGATCGACTCAGTTTGATATGACTCAGACCAATTTAAATAGGATTGATATTAATTAGCTAGAGTTAAATATAATTTCAATTTTCATGACTTCGATTAACGCAATTTTTACCCAACTCGACTCAATTTTATCAAAGTCTGCGCAAATTAACTCGCTAAACAAACCTAATTTCAAATCTAACAATTTGGATTAAATATTTTAGCCTCATCTAGCCAAAAACAAGCTCTTAAATCCCTCTTAAAACAACCATTAATCTAAGCCCTTAATTTTGAATGAATAAGTGAGGCTAGGAATGTCTTTTGTCCCTCATAAGAAAGTTCTAGGACTTAAGAGAGGGAGGCGGCGGCACATTCATTCGGCCTCATTCTTTGTTTGTGCATGCGAACCAAAGAACGAGAGAGAGGTAGACGGACCTAAGAAAGGCGGAGCGTGAGGTGAAATTTGACGTGAGAGGGAACTTCAATCCGATAATCATCTCCCCTCGTCCTTCTTCTTCTCATTCTTCTCTTCATCTTCTTCTTCTCAAATCTCCTTCTCATATTTTATTTAGTAAGAAAAGAAATGAGAAATTGAGAGTTTCATTCCTTCATTCTTGAGATCTGCTGATTTTTTTTTTTTTTAATTTTTCTTCTTGCATCAGATGGTTACATGCTTTCTTTGCTTTGAGAATCATGTTGATGAGAGAGGGATAATGTGAATGTATGTTATCATCCAGAAAAAAAAAAATTGATCCCTTTTTTTGTTGTTGCAATGATCTAGTAAGAAAATAATAAAGAGAAAAAGAGAACTATAAATATGTTTCAACAACATCAAGTTTACAAGAAAGCATATATTGCTCTCCAAACTAATCAATTAGCACAAAAAATTACTGCAATCATCAAATATGACTATTGGTGAAAGATTATGTTCGACACATGATCATTAAAACATAAGAGAGAAACAATCATATGTTTGTTAGATCAAGAAAGACTTATATACATTGAAGAACTTCATAAATTTCCCCCACCACAATTTTGGAATAGGGAAGAGTGATCATACTTTCTTCAAGCATTCAAATTCCTCAAGAAAGATTTATTTATAATATTAAACTAGTAAAGTCATAAGACTCCTTTCAATAAGTATTAAAATACAGTCACTAACTATTTAAGGCTAATTAAGAAAATAATAAATGAGGCAATATTTTCTATTTTTATTGTCGAAAAGAATCGGCAAATGAGTCTTATGCATATCAACAATATGAATATATATATTCTATCTCCGCTTATTATCTCCTTAATACTAATTTTCTTTTTAAGAAAAATAAAATGAGAATGCAAAATTATTTCTCATAAACTCAATTCAAATGTATTTATGAAACATAAGAGGAATATCAATTAATATTACAAGTGACTCATATGCTTTAAAAGAGAATAACAAGCAGCACTTCGACATTTATCATTCCAAGCTTAAGAAAGAACATAATGCCACTAATTTCAAAAAAAAAAAATTATAATTAATCACTAATTTCTTCCTTACAAAATAGTAAAATAATCTAAAAATCTTGTAAACTTTAAAGATAAGAAGGAAAAAAATATTCTGATTATATATTTTATTATTTTTTAAAGAAAACTCAAGAATATATCATCATCCCATCTAATATTACAAAACATTTATTCCAGCCAACATACTTCAAAGGAATATACACAAACTTATTAGATAACAAAGATGATATAAACATTCATGCAACTCTAAAATGACAAAAGATGTATTCAAGATTTAAAAATCAAAATGTAAAATAAGACATCGGCAATTATGTCCATCCATAGAAAACTTTTGATGTCAAATGCACATGTAGCATTGAAACATAAACGTGCGTGTGAATTTCTCAAAATAACCATTCACTCCGAGATTGAATGCATGTAAGTAACTTCATAGCATGAGGTACATGAGATTATTCTACTATATTCAGATGAGGGCAGCTAACATACATACAAAGACCCATTTCATCTCAATATTGACATAAGCTCAATACTTAACAAGTGAAACACCAGCATGTAGGTTCATATGCACAAGGGAAATAATAAATCATATCATACCCCTTCATCAAACTCATTATATGGAACATTCAGCTAAATCATTAGACTGGCATGAAGTTATCCCTTCACAACAAAAGTGATGCAAGTAAGTTTTATCTAATAGAGAGTACATCCGCCTATGTTTACCACCCCATTTCCATATCAGATGCATAGACTTCTCATTGAATAAATCAAACCCTATGAATATATATGATGAAAAGAAAAGGAGGCCAAATGCTCAAACCAAATCACATTACAAGCAAAGATATCACATACAGGAAGCAGTTCAATTTGTCTTGGTTATTCAATTAATAATACCCATGGATTTAAAGTCTCAATTCATGATCCCAATTTCTGGCATATTACTGCTGCATATTGAAAGGAGAACAAACAAAGCTGAAATGTCTTTACAATGCAGAGATTTCTAATTTGTCAACAAATTTAACAAAACAAGGTTTGCGTTTATAAAGTAAAGATGCTCTCAAGAATCCACCGTTTTCTCCATAATTCCTCTAAAATGTGGTTTGTTGGTATGACATAATTGTTTCAAGAATAACATATTTGTGGTTATATGCAGGCCTATAATCATATTGAAATGAAGACAACGGCCATAATTGAAAAGATTCATCTTCTTTCACTGTTAGCACAGGATTCATGTTGAATAACGGAAGTACCAAAATACACATCTGCAGCAACAAGAGAAGACCCACTACAAAGCGTCGAGAACGAATAGTTACACTGATTAGTATAACTAAATTTCTCATATGGCAAAACATAATGAAAGAAAACTTAATCTATTTAGCCGTGAAAGGTTGAGCCACGGCCTGGGAACTTTTGGTATCGGATTTACAGCGGGATTTAAGTCGGATTTACACTAAATCCAGCCAAACAGTTTTTGTGCGCGCGTTAAATCCCGGGATTCGGTAAATCCCGGATTTACGGATTTAAGGCTTAAATCCGGGATTTAGTAAATCCGAGGGTAACCGGATTTAACGGGATTTATCCGAAGAAGCGCGCGAAAGGGAGAAAGTTACCTTCACAGCCAGCGAGCTCCCGTTCTTGCTTCCGATCAAAATGTCGTAACTTCCGATCCGATAGGAAGGCGTCGAAGGAGCGATGTCGAACAGCCACGAAGGAGCCGAAGAAGCAAAGCGTGCAATCTATACACACCTCCTGCAAAGCAACGAAGCGGAACAGCAACTTTTCTGCAAAGCACCGAAGCCGAGCAGCAACGACGAAAAGAGAAGATGAAAGGCAACCATAGACGCCTCTAAGTTATTATTGATTAACTTAATTAATCTAATTTAAATTATTAATACTTAAGTAAATTAATTGTATAATTAGTGCATACATTATTTGTCTAATTTGACTTCATTGTATAATTAGTAATTAAATATTAATATAATTAGATTAATTAATATAACTTAATATATATATATATATATATAATTAAATATATAATTAATTGTGTAAATAATAATTAATGAGTAATTTGTACTTAACATATTATTAAATTTATAACACATTATATTTTTATTTTTAATTATAAATTTATTTTTAATTATAAATTTATTTTTAAGTTATAATTATTTTCTTCACTGCTATAAATCCTGAAATATGTTACCAAATAATTTTTCAGAATTTAACATGATTTAACATTTGACACCAAATAATTTTTAGTCGGATTTACTAAATCCCACTAAAGATAAATCCCCCTTTTGCCAAACAGCCCCTTAGTTCGCCACAACTATCGCTAGAGTGTGATTATTAAACATCAAAGCTAGAGAAAACGAGACAAAACTCTTCAGCTTTCTTTCTTTTTTTTTTTTTCTGCTAAGGTTCGACAAAGGGATGTAGATTGAGCTGTGGTTAAACATTCTGCTATCAAATCTGATGAAAAGATATGTATATAATGCTCCAAACTCATAGTCGTTCTCAAACAATGTTTGCTTACCTCCTGTTGATTACGTGTATATATATATATATATATATATATGTTGCGTGCGAGAATATACGCGGCGGTAGAGTTTGTAAATTCGCGTCCTAGCGTTGCACGAGTATTCCGCACACAAACAGAAAAGAGAAAGTGAACATCAAGATTTTTACGTGGAAAACCCAAAAAGGGAAAAAACCACGGGGCCTCGCCCAGTTGTAAAGTTCCACTAGTGTTTTTGTAGATTACAAATGGCGGATTCGTCCCACAAATTGGGATAATCCGAATACAATTTGTTTCTCCCAAGGAGTTTACAAAATTCTGCAGATTCTCTGCGTTTTCCGAAAATCCGGCAGAGTTCCGGCGTCTTCAGGCGGCAGGAAGTGCTCCGGCGGTGGTCGAGGAGGTGAGGAATCTCCTATTCCCCTTTCTCCTTCTCCTACTCTTCTTCTTCTCTCTCTTCACTTTCCCCCGCTTTGGTGTAGAATGAGGGCTCTATTTATAGTTTTTCTGGAGTGGCATAGCCCGTAAATAGGCATGAGATCAAGGGCGAACAGGGAGTGGTTTGAATGGACGGCCGATATCGAATCCTTTGATCATGCACCGTTCGTTGGACATTTGAAGGCCTTAATGATGTCGGAATTTAATGATCTTGGGCTCGTTGGATTCGTCTCGTCGAGCCGTTTGATTCGAGTATAAGCTCGTCAAAATTGGAGACCGTTTGGTAACTCAAATTGCAGTTTGAACCTTCCAACAGCGCTTTGAACCCATGATTCGGATCATTTGGGCTCGGATTGGATTGATCTTGGTGTCATTGGGTTCGTATTTCCAAGACGCTCGGTTTGACTGTAAGATTGCTGAAATCGGAGTTCATATACTCCTGAAATTAATTTCGGAAGTTTTCAATTTGATTTTGCATCGAGATTAGTGCCCGGTCAAGATAATTTTTTGAGGATGTATCAATATATATATAAATATGAAAACGATAACAGCTGGAACAAGAACCAATATCAGTGTTACCTCCAACGTATGCAAGTGAGCAGCTCTAAATAAGTCACAGATCTTGAAGAATCAAAATCTCCCAGGTTTCCCCTCACATTTCAGCAGGGCTAACGCAAGAAGGAAATAGTCGCAACCCTCAGCTTCTTCTTTTGCACGTAAAAGAAAATCGGAAAGGAAAATTCAAAAACTCTTCTCCCTTTCAGTTATCGTGCAGAACTAAGAAGCTTCTTGCCCTTTCGCCTGCCCCAAAAAACGAAGCCCACTGCTTTTCCAGGGACGGAAGGACGAAACCCCAGGTTCTGCTGTCTTCGGGGCTGTTTGGATACAGGATTTATGCAAGATTTGAGCAGCTAAATCCTGCCAAACAGGATTTAGGAAACTGTTAAATCTCAAGCCAGTTAAATCCTTCGTTTCCCTCTTTTTGCCCTAAATCCCGGATTTACAAAACCCGGGAGTTCGGCGGATTTACGGGATTTGGCCGAAGAAGCGCACGAAAAGAAAAAAGATGGCTACCTTCGCAGCAACGAGCAAGCTCCCTTCGTCGTCGTCGTTACTTCAGATCCAACAGAAGAACGGCGAGGAGGTGGCCAAGAAGTTATTTAGCGACTCGTTCACAGCCGGAGAAGCGGAAAAGCAAACCGAAGTAAACCTGCGGCTATTTGAAGGCAGCGATGAACAGATGGGAATAAAATAATTGTGTTTAACTAGATTAATTAAAATTAATTAATAATATAATGTAATTAATAAAAATTAATTATTTAGATTACTTAATAATTAACTTACATTCTCATTTTATTACTTATAATGATTAGTTAGTAATGATAATTAAAATTAAAAATTAATAACTAACTCATAAATAATTAAAAAAATCAAAATTAAAATTAATAAGCTATTTCATAATTAAATTATTCTCTAATTATATTATTTTTGTAATTATAATTTATTGATAGTAATTAAAATTATTATTAATAAATAATTTTCACTTAAAATACAAGTTAAAATTGAACCATAAATTAAATTAAATTTTTTAATAAACTAACTATCTTAAATCCAACATATTTAAGAAAATCAACCAGGCAGTGAAGTATCCAGTATACACATAACAAGCTTTTCTTTTGTTATTTCTGTATGAAACTAAAATTGAACTGTTTTGCTACTCGGGTTATGTGTTGGCTGCACTGGAATTGTTGCCTTCGCAATTCGGTATGTGAGTGGACGTAGTATTTATACACACTGTGTATTAAAAATAAATAAATTTTGTATAAAATTATATTCAGTATACACATTGTGTACACTCACATCCGAACGGTTCTTTACCGTTCGGACTCCGCACGGAATAATTTCTCTTACAATTGAGGTTTTCTACTGATGTTGGTGATCTTTCTTCTATGTTGCTTTGGGTTTCTGTTGCATGCTGTAGTTGATTTTCTATTTTTCTGAAGTGTAGGTTTGCAAATGAACCGTGCCTAATAGAGCAGATGCTTATTCATATTCGAGCTTGTTTATTAGCAGTTTGTACGAGCTCATTTTGAGCTCGATCCTAACTTTTTTATTTTGCGTTCAAATTTGATTCATTTAAAATGAAAGATGCTTAAACTTGGTTTGTCTTTAGCTCTTATTTGGTTGATATTGTGCTGAGCAACTCATATGATTGTTCTTAACGTTCCAAAAAACAAAACAAAAAAAAGCTATATAGTCAAATTATCAGACATTTCGCTATACTTTAGCACAGAATTGGACCACCCAAAAGTTGTTCAAAGTCTTAAAAACAACTCAGCAGGCGACTATCTCTTTCTCAGAAGGAAAGCCAATGCTGCTGCTATCTTTATTGGACCCTTCCATTCTTTGCCATCATTAGGCAAGCAGAGGACCCCAACACCTATAGCCAGCAATAATTCTACAGTTGCAGATATCTTTTTTTAACTTTTCACCTTATAAGCAGGATCATGCCTTCATTGCTTGGATCTTGGTTTCTTTTCCCTGTTAGAGCATCCTATAATACATGAATTATTGTACTAGAATTACCAGTCAATAATAATTTATCCCTCTTCCCAAGCAATTTGGACCCGGTGAGTAAACATTTTTTTATAGGCTTCGTTTGGGACAGCTTTCTTACTGCTTCTTAAAGCGGCTTTCTAGTACCAATTTTTTAATTTTTTTACTATAAAACAGCTTTACGAAGCAGGAAGAAAGCCGTCCCAAACAAAACCTTATTTGAGAAGTCAAAAGTGTGAAGCACTAGTTCATGACCATCTATATTTTCTGGTCCAAACACTGGCTGCTATAATCACTTCTATTTCAGCCCATTTGTCAGTATTGGATACTTACTGTTGCAGCCTGCTTATCATCATGAAAACTTGGACAGAACATTGAAATGATAAAGTAGAGCCACAAGGCATTGCACAGCATTCAATGTACTCACATTGGCTCTCCTCTTCCTATTATTTTCTCCGTTTTCTCTTTAAAAATGCCTTTCTCCACTCTCCAGTCTACCTTCTTTTCTTTCTAATGATCTCTTTTCCTTTCCTATCTCTACATGTGTGCGCCTGTTTCTCTCCTTTGTAGCCTTGCAATTTTTCTTAGCAGCATTGACAAGAATGAAAAGGCAATGAGGAATGCTTGAGAGCTGATTTGTTCACTGATCAGTTAAGTGCAGTCAAATGGATCAACAGGTAATGGATATTTAAGATCTCTTAGTAGTTTGTACAGAAAACTTTCATTGGCCTGTGTGATTATGTTTGGCTCTTGATCAATAACAGGAGGGGTGGCCTCTTGGTCTCCAACCTTTAAGTTTGAGGCTTGGATTGATAAGGAACTTTGATTTATTTGACTCTGTCTCCTTCAGCAGTGCGAACACTGGCTCCTCAAGATCTACTTCTCTCACTTCATCAGATTTTGATTCAGAGGTCAGAGAATCTCAGCACAAACTTATAACAAAAACACATTTAATTTGCTGTAATTCTTATTTGTTATCATTTCATGTCAATGGAAGTCATTTGGATATCTGTCCCAGGAGAGAAATGTTACACTTGGCAGCTTTGTAGGAATCAGAGGAAGCATACTGGACTTGTCAAGAAGACCATCTAGGAGGAGCAGAAGACATGAGAGTTTAACAGAGAAGAAGCAGAAGAACAAGCCTTGGTTCTCTCTCTGCACAAAACCTCAGCTTGAGTTCGAGAAGGGAGATTGTTCTCAATCTCTTGGCCAGTTTCTTGAGATGGAGAGGAAAGCTTGCAATCTTCATGAATCTACAAGAGTTCACTCTGGTATTTGCCATACTAATAACAGTCATGGACTTCCATTGATCTTTCAGTGCATTGGAAAACGAGTTGCTCGTTGAGAAGCACTAATCAGTTCTGCTTTCTTTGTATTTGAAGAGGGGATGTGCTCTTTTTTTCTTTTTCTTTAGTTTTATTCAAGATCTTGAGGCACTATTACCATGAAATTCTTTTGGAATGGATGGGTGATTCTCAATTGATTTAGCTAGGTGCTTTTAATTATAACGGTCTAAAGATTCTGATTAAGGATAATTTTCTACAAGTTTATTTGCTTAAACTTCAGATCCCAAAGCTCTAACTGAAGGCACGCAACTCTTTTGCTGTTTTGGATAGTGATAGGAGGTTTCATAACTACTGTATGGATAGCATATCTCAGTGAAAGTGAATGCCTACAGAAATATTCCTTTTAGGGGTAAATTAGCATAGCTAAGATAAGAGTCACCTCTTCTTTTTTTTTTTTTTTTGACATTGAGGCCAATAAAGTTAGACTCACACACGTATCGCATACACAAGACTCGAACACAATATCTATAATCTATTAGTTGGTAGCCTAAGTTCCCAACCAACAGACCAAGATAAATTGTGTGCTAGAGCCACCTTTGGTAGGGGTGTTAATATTTGACACGACACGAAAACCCGACGTGGAAATTCTTGGTTGGACCCGACCCAATTTCAAAACGGGTTGGGTTCGGGTTGACCAAAGGGTTGCCTGGTCAATCCGCAAACCCGTTTAACTTGAATTGCCCGCGTTGCCCTGCCTGCCCGTGCACCGCCCGCGGCTGCCCGGACCCTGCCCCCTCAGCTGCCCGCGTGACAAAGCTTGCAAGCGCATGCTGCCGCGCCTGCCAGCGCCCCGCGCCCGAGGTTGCCTGCGTGCACCCGCGCTCTCCGCGCTTGCCCGCGCTCCCGCATGCACCAGCTCTAGCCCGACCGCGTCTGTGCGTTTCGGGTTCCCGTGTTGGGTCGGGTCAAACCGGCAACTCGCTGGGTCGGGCCCGGGTTCAGATTTTCGACCCGTTTATCTATCCGGGTCGGGTTAGGGTTGACCTGTTTGAATCCGGGTTCGACTCGAATCCAACCCGTGACCCAAAATTGACACCCCTAACCTTTGGTTTGATGTTGAGCTTAGTTCTATGATTTCGAATGGGCTCACCTGCCCATAACTACGATGATAAAGTAATAAATATAAGTAGTTAGAGGACAAATAATGAAAATCTCTTAATATGAAAAATGAGAAAATTTTTAAATATTTTTAGTAATTATATGCTTAAACTTTTAAGCGCATTTTAAATGCTCATTTTTTAAATGAGATGTCTGACAAACTAATGAATTAAAGTCGAGGCTGATTCAAACTCTAGTTATATAATGTGCTCTATACTATGCAGATTTGTTAAATTGAGTCAACGTCTTCTTCTACATAATGACATCATTTATAATCAACAACAAATATTAATAGAATCATTTTAATTGGGCCATACCTAGTTGTTTTTTCCCTTTTCTGAAATTTTTACGTTAAAAATATAACACTTTTATGATTGTTGCACCCCCTTTTCTTATCTGTGTGTGTACACGCTGAATCTTCATACGAAATCAGGACATTAAACTCTCTATTTCTCTAGTGTCACAAATATTTCGGCACTCAACAAATATCTATTACTTTCTTATAAAAATTGTTTGTGTATGTTGAATTTTCATAAAAAATTAAGATATAAAAGTTCAATTTCTATCATCATAAATTTTCTTACATACAATACTAATATAATTTATATATAAAAAAACTTTTGATATAATTTTTCATTAAGAGGCGGATCACATGATTGAATTTCGAATTTCTTACATAAGTTGTTATGAGAGAGACAATAATAACCTTCGTTCATTTAAGGGACAACATAAATAGCATACTCGGGATCAAGCTCGAACTTAATTTTATGAATTTGAACGGGCTTGTTCATAAGAAAAAAAGTAAAAAAATAATTATGATTTAAGTAATTATTATAATAGAATGAGAAATTAAAGAATAAATAATAAAACTGAGATATAATTTTTACATATTTTGATAGCTTTATACTTAAACTCCGGATTTATAAAATATTTTTAAGTGTAATGGGTCGGCTTACTAGCTAACGAGCCCAGTTGAGATTGACTCAAGCTTAACTCGTTAATTCACCAAATTTGCCATTTATCGAGCCAAGGTCAAGCTGGCTCACGACTCTACCTGTGATAGTAAGTATTGCATAAGTTATTAAGCTTCGTTTGGGTAAGACACTCTTACTGTTTCTTAAAGCTTCTTAAAGCAACTTTTTAATATAAAAATTTTAATTCTTGTACTAAAAATTTATTTTAAGAAGTAGTGAGAAAGTTGTCCCAAACGAAACCTAAGTCTTGCCTATATAGTTATTAAATGTAAATTTCTTTTGCCCAATTAATATATTATGAAATATTTAATGCCACAAACTTAATTAATATATTTTTTTTATTTGATAAAGAGGTTGAAGTTTATCATTAAAATATTGAGATTAAAATTTACGCATATTAAAAAAAAAATCAATTAATAAGTTGACTAACTATTTAGCCAAAAGAATCTGCTTCCAGTTTCCAGCAACGAAATTTCCTAGAACTCCATTAGCTATGCGAGCTCTCCCATTGGGGCGGAAATTATTGGATTCGGAGACTCAACGGTGTTCGGAGTCCAATGAAAATACGCCACATCACTCACTACTCGGTATTGAGCTCTATATTTGCTCGGTACTTCACAATACCGAATTCAGTATTACTCGATACTCTGAAGTACCGAACCGTAACTTGTGTCCGGTGTCCGAACCCAATAATCTCTTCCCATTGTGCCGGCTTCTTTCTCCTACCATTTGACGAGAGATTATTAGGCGCGGGGTGTGGACGGGGAGAACCATCCGCACAAGTATTGTTCGATGCTAGGTACCAGCACTCGTACCGCTAGTTATCCAGTACACGTGCGAATGATGTCCACGCACCTAATAATTTTTACCGTTTGACAGCCCATCTGCACTCTCGCTCCGCTAAGAATCAAATCCGACACGGGATCCCATTCAATCTGCTTTAAGATGCGCGCACCGGGAAGATCTACCGACTCCGGTGCAAACATTCGGGCCACGCTACATAAATATCGAGAGGAAGAGAGAGAGAGATAGAGAGTGAGGAAGAGAAGACCAGGCTCAGGTTCGCGGAGTCCGTTCACACTCCTGAGACGCATCGACTGGTAGATATGGAGGACGAGGAGGAGAAGCGTATGACGGCTAAGGTGCCGGGGGACGGGGAGGCGGCGGTGGAGAGACTGATGGAGGTGGTGGAGGAGATCGCGACGATCTCGGACTACCGGAACGCTTACAAGAAGCAGTTCGGCAATCTCTCGAGGCGGGTCAAGCTCCTGGCGCCGATGTTCGAGGAACTGAAAGAGAGCAGGGAACTGATCCCGGATGACGCGGTGCGAGGCCTCGTGCAGCTCCGAGAAGCTCTTGATGCGGCGAGGGAGTTGCTCCGGTTCGGAAGTGGTGGGAGCAAGATCTGCTTGGTAAGTCAGGCTGCGGAAATAGGGTGATGGCTTCTCTGTCTGTTTCGTGTTCCCTTTCACCAGGATGAGTGCGAGCCCGTTTTAGTCTCTTTGAATGGATGATCTTTCAGTGCCTGAAATGTTAGGGCTTGTTAAAAGCTTCGTTTGATTTGCATGTAGCTGTGGTTCTTTCGTTTTGATGGGTGGTATTTGGTTTGGAATTTTCTAGTGCTTATTGCTTGTGGTTGCTGCATGCCATGCTTGGGGCATACGTTACGTTTGACTTCAAAATTGACATTTGTCTAACATGTTGTGCTCTTTGATTGATTTTCTATTTTAAACTTTGTAGTATTTAACTAATACTTTCTTAAAATTGGTATATACAGTATTCTGATTCACGAAACGTAATGCTTTACAGTGCGTTTGTTCGAGTTCTCTGATGGATTTTTTATTGTGGATTTTCAATTTGGTTTTAGAAATAATACTGAGTGATGTCAAAAGTATAAGATAAATGAAATGTGCTTTATTTATTTTATTCCTTAATGCGAATGATGCTTTAGTGATTTCTTGTGCATTTGCAACTATCTGGTCTTAGATGTTAAGGGGCTGTTTGGTAGCACCCAATATTTCATTTAAGTAGGATTTCGTAAAACCTCTAAATCTGGATTTATGAAATACTGGGGGGGTTAAATCCTAAAAACTGTTTGGTAACATTTATGATAAATCCTATTAAATCCTGGGTGATTGTTTGGCTATAGAGGGTTATATCCTGAAAAAACGGAATCTTCTTCCCTCTTGCACTAACAGAGCATTAAATCCGCCGAATCATAGGATTTCAGAAATCCGTATTTATCGTGAAAAGGAGTAATTTTCTGTCTACAACGACTTTCATTTACTGTGAGATTTGGTTTTGCATTTTAGGACGTTTGGCTTGATTTCGCTCAAATCCGGCCTAAATCCTACTACCAAACATCCCCTAAATATCAGGCATTCATTCGAAACTGGTTTTCATAAGACTTAAGCCTTTCTACAATTATGTTTATTGCTTTATTAGATTGAATTATTTCCATTAATCAAGGAGAAAATATTCATAAACATGCTTACTGGGTATTGGCTAACTTTTAGTTTATGCGTATAAATGTTAGTCAGTGTTTTTGAAATAAATTAAAAAGAATTATAATAAAATAAAAGCACATGTGAATTGCTATAAAATTATTATAATTACCTACTTTGATTCTTTCAAATCTTTGATCTTTGAAAATAACCTTCTACAATGCAGCCTAAAGTTTCACACAAAATTACATAACTATTATTATTTTTAACTTTCATTAATTTCACATATGCTTATATTCAAGTCATTAAGGATATGTATGCAGGAGCTGTTACATGTGTTCAAACACAAGGTCATTTGACTAAGTATTTTCCTATTTCAATTGGATTACATCAAGGATTAGCCTTAAGCCCATATCTTTTTTGCTTTAGTCATGGATGTTCTCACTAGACATTTGCAAGAGGTTGTACCCTGGTGTATGCTTTTCGTTGATGATATTCTTTTTGTTGTTAAGACTAGAGAGGGAGTTGAAGGTAAACTTGAATTATGGAGATCAACCTTGGAGTCTAAAGACCGTCGTTTGAGTAGATCTAAAACTGAATATATGGATTGTAATTTTAGTAATAATAGATCTAATGGTAGGATTGTGACTTTGGGCGATCAATTCACTAATAAGCATGGGTGGAACCCATCAAAATTTTTTTTTAAAAAAATTTATTTGGTTTTTTAGGTAATTTGTTCATCTTCATCCATTTTTTAGTCTTTATTACAAGGGTTTTTAGGCAATTTTCCCCCCTAAAAATTGTAAAATACTATGGTCTTTAGGTAATTGCCCCCAACAGATCAAACCCCGTCAAGGGGCGCTGCCCCCTTGGACTCCCGACATATATGCCTTATAAGTTTGCCCCCCCCCCCCTCTGAAATTTAGGGCTGGTTCTGCCCCTGCTAATAAGAGCATTAGTTTTAGATATCTTGGGTCTATTGTTCAGGTTGATGGTGAACTAGATGGGGATATTATTAGTAGAATTCAAGTTGGATGGTTGAAGTGGAGGAATGCATCGAGCTTATTGTGTAATAGAAAAGTCCCTCTCAAACTTAAAGGAATTTTCTATTAGATGGTACTGAGACCTGCAATGCTTTATGGTGCAGAATGTTGACCATTAAAAGAGAAGGATAATAAAGTTAAGTGTTGCAGAGATGAGGATGCTCATGTGGATGAATGTCTTTACTCTTAAAGACAAAATATGAAAAACCTAAAATGACTTGGTTAGAAAATATTAGAATTGACCTTTCTTTTTTAGATTTAGATGAAAATTTGACTCTTAATAAGACACAATGGAGAAAAATGATTCATGTAATCAACCCCACATAGTGGGATAAAGGCCTGTTGTTATTGTTGTTGTTGTTTTATTAATTTCACGTAAATGTTTCCTTAATGAATTCTTACCTCAAATTGCTTTTTGAAAATCTTTTATTAGCTTTAGTGCTTCACCTTTTTACACTAAATTAATCCAATCCTTTACAGTTCCTAATTAAATTATATTAATTGATATTAAATATTACTAACAAAATTTACAGGAATTCTCAAAGCTTAAATCAATGATAATAAATTCTAACTAGCATCTTTTACCTCAAATTTATTTTTTCTTGCCAAATTAAACTTCCACCAATTTGATTTCTTCCTTCCTAAAATCATACACATTTTCTTTTCATTAAAATTATATATATATATATTCTTCATAATTTGAATGAAAAAATATATTATTGAAATCACTTACAAAGGAGAATGTTTTAACACAAAATCCTTCTTCTTTCTATCTCAAGTTCTCTTGCTTCACCTTTAAAAAAGATTTGGATCCTTTCTTAAGTTTAAGTCACGAAGAAATTGCACATGAAATGAACTAAAATGAAAAATAACATATATTCCTTCTCCTTCTTCTTCCTCACAGTCGGTTTCTCTCAATTGAAGCTTTCTCATGTGTTTTTCCCTTACGAGAGTGAGTGAAACAAAGATTACTCACGAGGAGTCGTTTGTTTCAACTAGTACGTGATCGCTCACTCAAAAATGTAATCCGGCCCTCCCAACCCCGTCCATGCTCGCGTGCAGTCCGCCTAGGCCGCGGTTATGCTCCCGATTCATTTGTCTATTCGTATTAGGTAAGTTGGCCAGTTCAATTGAACCGGCTGGACTGAACCGGTTCTTACACACTCTATTAGCAAGTAGATAAAATTAGTAAAGGATTGAATGTAAGATAATATGGATAGAAGCTATTCAAGATGATTTGCAGAAGATAAGTTTAACGTATTAGATAACACTCAACAGAAATGAAGGAAAAATAAGATTCATAAAGCCAACTTTAAATAGTTAGGGATAAGGATAATGACGATGATGTTGACAATGATGATATGCATGGTAAAATCGAATGTGATTTCTTTGCCCTTATAATTGCCACTGAATATGTAGGCGTTCCTAAAATAACATCTCACTTTCATGACCATTGTGCAAAACATATGCTTGAACTCAGTTTTGGGAATGAGTTCATCCACTTTCAAACACTTAAATCTGGACAAACCACCCCTTGTTGTAGACCATGTCAATAATTTTGATTTTCATTTACGGTTTCACATTATCAAAATCAAGTCTTTAAGAGAATTCAAATTTTCCTAATGATCGGACAAAGTTAACCCCAACTATGTATCTACTTGAAACTTTGGAATATGATAAGCAAATACATGATGTTTTTTTTTTTTTACATCTTCTCTTTTTGCAACAGTTTTATTATCTTACAATACCACATTCAACAGTAAAGCAGGGGATAATTATTTAGATATTTTGGTAAGTTATACATTTTTTTTGTGATTATAGGTAACAATATATGGCAATTCTCTTAAACATCTTAAAAGAAGATATACATGATACAAATAGAGCTCAAATCTCTATAGCTACATTGATCCTTTTGTTTCCTCACAAAGAATTTTTTTAAATAAGTAGTTTAATTTTGTCACATTTGGTTCCCTGTACCTCAATCACTTGCTAAGGCTTTGTTAGGATAAAATGTGTAGATGCTTTTTTATGTTCAAAATAATTATTTGAAGCCACAAAATTTAGAATGATTAATAGGAGCTACTGAATTCCTGGTTGTTACCGATAGGTGAAAGCAACACATAAATCAGAATGTAGCTGGTGATTATAGCTATTACAAGCTCTTACTAAGCTAGAAAGTTGAGGGGTTGGCTTCTTAGACATCTGGTTGTTAGTGCAATGGCTTTACCTGGGACCTCCAAAATAGTAAAAAGCATTCAGTGACATTCTTAAGAGAAATAGAGCTTCTGAAGCTTTGTTCTTTGAATGATGAAGGGTGATGAGAAACATTTTAGCTGTTTGTTTATGGCATTAAAACAGTTATAAAAAATAAAGAAAACAAATTGAAAGCGCTTCTAGATACGTGCAGTAATTGTTTGGTAAGTTATATGGATTTGTTTATGGATTGGTACTCCAAGCATTTGGGATGAACATAATTAGCAGTCATGAAATTTAAAGTTGCCAGGTTTTTCTTTATTTTAGTATTTGGATGACTTAATGATAATCTCTTAGTTGCTAGCCTACTTAATTTATGTTGTTTCTCCTCGTAATTATTTAAAATGGAGCCACCTGCTCTTGGCTGTTAGTTAAAGTTTGTAATCTGTGGTTTTTTCTTCTTTGTGTCTTGTTTGAAGAGGCCGCATGGTCTGTTTTTCAAGTTACTTGAACTACGAATATAACATTTAGTTGCTTGTCCTAGTACATAAAGCTTTAAATTGTCGTATTGGAATGGGTTCAAATTCTGCATCCTGTTCCAGTAAGTCACAAAATGTTTCTCTTCTTCTTTGTTCTACAATGCTAATTTGTGCATGACATACGGATCCGGTAAAAGAGTATTTTCATTCTTTCGTGTTAACATATCAAATAGCTACTTACCATGCTAGTCTGCAGTACATTGGATTTTATCTTTTCCCCCGTATTTTGCTTTTTTCCGTCTCTTCTGCAGTTATTATAGTTTTATTTTCCCTGAAAGCTAGTTCATTTTGCTTGCCATGGTACTAGCTTAAGCTAGTTTTATTTCATTTGACTGAGTTTTGATTTTACAATTTACATGGTCAAATATGTCTTATTATGTGCCCATTCTCATTAGAGGGGGTCAAGATAATGATGAAATAAGTTTTTATTCCCAAGGGGACATATATTACATGATGCTTTTATCATCCATGCTGAAGCAAGTCAGCGAAATAAAGTTCTGACAACCATAATTTGTTGTAAAATCAAAGACTTACCTGATCGATACTAGTAGTTTTTTTTTTTTTTTTTAACTCTGGGTTAAAAGCATTGAATGGGTCTTGCAGCAAACTGCACCAACTTTGATGGGAGTAAATGCCTGCAGCTTCCTGTGTAATGATCAGCGATTTTGTGCTAACTTCTTTTTAATTCCTTAAATTAATCTGGATAAGATTTTAAATGGTATTCTTTTTTCTTTTTTCTTTTTTTCTCTGAAAAATTGAAGCTTGAGAGATCCATCTTTCAAGGCTCAAAATAAAAATTCTTATGACTTGACTGCAATGCTTTCTTCAGTTTATGTTGCTTCTTTTTTTTATCATTCAGAAGGTCAATGCTATATTTTCTTATTGTAAGGTCAAGTTATTAAATATAATTGATTTTTATAGGTCTATTTCGCTTACTATACTTTTATTTTGCACATGTTTGACTTATATGAAGTTGCTAATGATGAGATAAAGTTGCTTACAACTATTCTACATATGGTCACTGGTGCTAGTACAAGTGCATCATTTATTTGTTTCATTGGATTCCTCAATTGGTGGGACTTTACTGCCTATTATTTGATTTCGTTTATTATTATTGAGTCATTATTGATGTGGGAAAAATATTAAGAGGCTGGGATCATTTTTTTTTTTTAGTATTTAAAAAACATGTTTAATTTATATTTTTTAGTTATTTTTTATTTTGAATATAAGTCAAAATATTCTTGAAAATACTCGAAACAACTTTTTAAGTGTTTTCATTTTTTTAATACAAAACAACCCAACCACTGGCCACCACCACTGCTTGCTGCCTTTGCCGCCTTCCATTTCATCTTATGTCAAAATAATATAATATTTATTTAGGATATCAAATGTATTTTAATTAGTATTAATATATATATATATAAAAAAGAAGAATGTGATCCCAAATGGCCCCTAAGTTTTTTTTATACTTTTGGTATTCATGTGTAGCTATATAGGTTTTTCTTTGGTCCCTTGCAAGCTGTAACTAGCTGTTCATTGCAGGTTCTGGAGAGGGATAAAATGACAAAATGGTTCCAAGAAGTTACTGCTCAATTAGAACAAGCACTGGATGCAATTTTGTTTGATAAACTTGACATATCTGATGAAGTCAGAGAACAAGTATGTGGCACCCTTTATAAATTTTGGTGTCTAAGATGCAAAAGCATATATTGTGGCCATCCTTTACATCATGCTTAAAAAAAACTCCTTTTCTTCATCATCTTTTAATACATGAAAACTTATTTCTATAGGATTTCAGTTTATCCAAATAGAATTACTTCTTGGAAGTAGGTTGAATCAGTGTGGACCCTTAAACTGTCCTTTTATTTGTATTAACTACTGAACAGTATGTGTTTATAATTCAAATATTATCTAGTAGGTTGAGCTTGTTCATACTCAATTCAAAAGGGCCAAGGAGCGAGTTGATATGCCTGATGCTGAGTTATATGGTGACATTTCTTTTCTATATGATAAGGCCAGTGACTCTTTTGTTGATCCTGAAATCCTTAGTAGATTAGCTGCAAAATTGCAGCTAAGCACCATATCTGATCTCACACAAGAATCACTAGCTTTGCTTGAGATGGTTGCTGCTAGTGGAGACCCTGAACAGAGTTTAGAGAAAATGTCAATGCTCCTAAAGAAAATCAAGGACTATGTGCAAACTCAGAATCCTGAGATGGGCACTCCATCAAATCCCAAATCTCTTTTTTCTGATGGAAAGCACCAAGTCCCTCTCATTCCTGATGATTTCCGCTGTCCTATTTCGCTTGAGCTGATGAGAGATCCGGTCATTGTGGCTACTGGACAGGTACTTCTTAATATCTATGAAATACTTCCTTTTCATAAGCAATATCTAATTATGCTGCTGAACCTATTACTATTTTCAACAGACTTATGAACGAGCCTGCATTAAGAAATGGATAGATGCAGGGCATGACACATGTCCAAAGACACAACAGAAACTCCCAAATACAACCTTAACTCCCAACTTTGTTCTTCGAAGCCTTATAGCCCAGTGGTGTGAAGCCAATGGCATGGATCCACCAAAGTGTCCTTCCAAGCCAAGCAAGCCATCTTCAGCTTGTTCCCCCGCGGAACGTGCTAACATCAATGCTCTCATTTGCAAGCTATCCTCTCCAAACATCGATGACCAAAGATCAGCTGCTGGTGATATTCGTTTGCTTGCGAAGCGCAATGCGGACAACCGCATTTGCATTGCTGAGGCTGGCGCTATTCCGGTCCTCGTGAATTTGCTGTCCACCACTGACCTGCGCACCCAGGAACATGCTGTCACTGCTCTTCTAAATCTGTCCATATATGAGGATAACAAGGGGATTATCATCTCCTCTGGAGCTGTGCCTGGAATTGTCCATGTTTTGAGAAGCGGCAGCATGGAAGCCCGGGAAAATGCTGCAGCCACATTCTTCAGTCTTTCAGTTGTGGATGAGAACAAGATAACTATAGGTGCATCAGGAGCAATACCAGCTCTTGTTTCACTACTGAATGAAGGCAGCCAGAGGGGAAAGAAGGATGCTGCATCGGCCCTTTTTAATCTCTGCATATACCAGGGGAACAAGGGTCGGGCAGTGAGGGCTGGAGTGGTGCCGACATTAATGATGCTCTTGACAGAGCCTGCTGGATTAATGGTGGATGAGGCACTTGCTATACTTGCGATATTATCGAGCCACGCCGAATGCAAAGCGGCGATTGGAGCGCTTCAAGCTGTTCCAGTGCTAGTAGAGGTTATCAGGAGTGGTTCGCCCAGAAATAAGGAGAATGCTGCTGCTGTTTTGTTGCATCTCTGCACAGGGGAACAACAGCAGCAGCATCTCGCCGAGGCACAGGAGTGCAGCGTCATGGGAGCCTTGCTAGAATTGGCTTCAAGTGGCACTGACAGAGGCAAGAGAAAGGCTATGCAACTGCTCTACAGAATGACCAGGTTCATAGAGCAGCAGAGCCAAGCTCAGGCTCAAGTTCAAGCCCAGGCTCAAACAAATCAATCCTCTACAACAGTTTCTGATTAGATGTAGGTTGACTTGATCAAATAGCCTGTCATCCTGATTCATTCCTGTGTTATTGTTTGTGTTATTTCAAACTAAAAAGAGGTGAAGCAGCTAAGAGAAACAATGGAGTTCAGGAATGTTTTCTGAAGCTTTGTGGCACTTTGCAGTGTGAGAACTTCCCTTAGTTTATTTTTTTTTATTAAGGGAAGCATTGTGTTAATTATTGGTAATTGTCTATTGCTGATGTTGTTATTCTGCCACGTTCCAGTGATGATGGAAATCGAGTGTTTCTCATCGTTTATTTTTAGTAGAAAGTTCTACAAACCACTACTGAAAACGTTGCAGACAGATTTGAATGCCTCTTTTCTACAGTGGTATCTATACGTATAATTTCTTAGGTTCTTCATGTTCTGTTGAGGTATTTTTGGGAGGAAGAAGAGTTCTTTGATAAACAGGTCCTGTCCGCCCTCTATGCCCAGCTTAATTAAGATAAAATTAAGAGAGTTTTAGGAGGGAAAATTTAAATTGAAGGTTATACCTAAGGATTGTATGTTTAAGTAGGTTTTGGTGGTTAGGGTGAGATTTTTATCCTGATTTTTGCTGTAGTTTATTGTTCCTGTTTCTTGTGAGGGTTCAAGTGGTGTGTAGAGAGTGGGAAGAGCTGGATCTTTCTCTCCAATTGAAGATCCGACTGTATTTTGCTTGAGTTTGTTTTTCTTTCATCAAATGTAGTTGTTGTGTTTATGATTTATCTATCTTTTCCTCCAAATCAGCTTGCAATGGGGCTATATTTTCTTGAATTCAGCAAGGAATTTTTTGGTATTTCCTAATAAATTAGTACGAGAGCATTTCGATATAGGGTACCAATGGTCGGAAAGGTGGGAGTGTTGGAGGGGGAAATGGGTCAACCGAAATCAAATTTTATGGAGAAAATTTCAGATTTTGAAAATCAGTTTGCATACGTTCATGAAAAGATCGATGGAAAATTCGCCGTCGTGAAAGAATTGTTGAGGAAGTTGCTTGAAGCCAAACACAATAAGACGACATCAGAAATGAAGGAAGCCACTGGCGGCCAAGGAAGAGGAGGAAACCCTAATCCGTTTAGGAGGGGAAAATCAAAAGGTGGAGATTTTGGAGGGATATAATGAGATGCCTCCACCAGAGCCTATTTTTAGGGATGAGAAGAGTATTGGATATGAGCAAAATGTGCTGATTTTGCAAAAAGAGGGTGTATTATTAATGCAGGGTTGTTGATTTCTAAAGGAGGAAAGATTTCAAAGAAGGATTTGGGTATTTGCACAGAAGGGATGATTGAGACACCTGGGAAGCATCTCCCTTTCAGGAAACAGAGGCTATCTAAGAGTGAGGAAGCTGAAGACGCCATCTTTGAGGTAGATGATGCACATTTGTGGATCTACAAAGTGGAGATGTATTTTGCCATCAACGGTTTGAAGGACAAGGAGAGGTTGACAACAGTGGGCCTATGTTTGGAGGGGAAGGCCTTTGCTTAATACCAGCAGAGGGAAATGCAATGACTCATATGGAGCTGGAGGGAGTTCAAGGAATGCTTAGTGGAATGTTTCGAACCAGCAAGGGAGGGAATTTCTAAGAGCAACTTTTCTCCTTGACACAGGATGGTTCTGTGGCAGAGTGTCATGAGAGGTTTGAGTACCTTATTAGTTGATTGGATCGCCTTTCTAAGACAATCTTAGAGGAAAACTTCATGAAGGGGCTAAAACCAGAGATCCATGCAACGATTAGGGTGATGAGGCATCGTGACTTAGGAAAGTCAATGGAGTTGGCACAGTTATTGGAGGACCAGAAGCACCTGGAAAGGGGGGCCAGAGGCAATAGCTCAGGATGCTCATACAAGATGATCACCAGATTTTTAGTTCCCAAGGGGTTAACACCAAGAAGCCTTCATGAGAGCCTAAAGGAGAAGCCTATAGGATGGGGATTTGGGAGAAATTTTAAGAATCTTACTAAGGAGCTGCATGAGAAACATGCAAAGGGATTGTGTTTCAGATGTGATGAGAGGTACACGCTAGGGAATAGGTGTAACTATTCAAGTTCTTACCATCTGTAATGACAAGGAAGATGATGGAGAGAGGGAGGCAGTGGTAGTAAAGGAGGAAGAGATGCATCTTGACATATCCGAAGTCTCCTTAAACTCGGTGGTGAAGTTCACTTCGAATCACACCATGAAGGTCAAAGGAGAAATAAGTTATAAAGAGGTGGTGGTGCTAATTGATGGTGGGGTTACCGATAATTTTATCTCCAACTAGATTATTGAACAATTTGGGGTAAAATTTGTGGATGGGGGCTACAAAGTGATGATGGGAAATGCGAAAGTGGAAATGGGTACAGGAATGTGTAGGGGAGTTGTGCTGACGATTCATGGGACTCAGGTGAGGGAGGATTTTCTCCCATTGGAGTTAGGGAGCACTGATATCATCTTGGGGATGAAGTGACTGAAAACCTTGGGAGATACCAAGGTCAATTTAGGAGCACTAACGATGGAGTTGATGGTGGAGGGAAGAAGGATGGTGATCAGGAGAAATGCGGGGTTGTCTGAAGCCATGATACCCCTCCAACCCAGGGTAAGGACCATACAGGAGGTGGGAGGAGGCTTTATGTAGAGCTTAGAAGGGAACAAAATAGAGGAAGGGGAAACATTCCTCTCTTAGTATAACCATTCATACAATATTTTAGTGAGATTTTTCAGTCACCTCAAGGCTTACCTTCACCAAGGGAGTAGGAGTACACCATCATTTGAGGAAGGGGGTGTCATCAGTTTGTGTGAGGCCTTATCACTACCCTTAGATTTAAAAGGATGAAATCTAGAAGCTGATTCGAGAAAAGTTGGAGGCGGGGATCATTAGGCCAAGTATGAGCACTTTTTTAGTCTATTCCTACTGGTCAAGGAGGATGGGGTCTAGAGATTCTGTGTGGACTACAGGGCCTTGAACAAGGAGTCTGTTCCATACAAGTTCCTTATTATAGTGATTGATGAGCTACTGGATGAGCTATGTGGTGCAGTGGTATTTATCAAGATGGATCTAAAGTCAGGATACCATCAGATCAGGATAGGGGAGGAGGATATTTCGAAGACTACTTTCAGGACACATGAGGGTAATTACCAGTTCTTAGTAATGCCATTTGGGCTCACAAACGCCCCTTCCACGTTTCAGTTGCTCATGAACAGTGTGTTCAGACCATATTTCATGAAGTTCATACTGGTCTTCTTCGATGACATATTAGTGTATAATAAATTGATAGGAGAACACTTGGAGCGTGTAAGGGTGGTCATGGAAGTATTAAGAGAGCAATACTTGAGGGCTAACCTAAAGAAATAATATTTTACATAACCAATGTGAAATACTTGTGGCACGTGGTCTCTCAAGAGGGGCTGGTTGCCCGTTAAGCCAAGATTGAGGTGATGTTGAAATGACCCTTACCTAGGAATTTAAGAGAGCTGATTAGGGGTGTTTCTAGGGTTGACAAGGTACTACCAGAGAATTGTGAGGGGCTACAGCACCATAGCTTGTCCATTAATGGAGTAACTGAAGAAAGAATACTTCATATGAGGACAAGCAGCTACATAGGCTTTTGAGAGACTAAAAAAAGCCATGACTAGACTACTGATTTTAGCTCTACCAGATTTTAGCAGATCTTTGTGGTGGAGACAAATGCATCAGGATATGGATTGAGGGATGTGCTCATGCAGAACCACAAACTCATAGCATACTTCAGCCAAGAGTTGACAACTAGAGCTAGGTTGAAGTCAATCCATGAGAGGGAATTAATGATTATTATGTTAGTCATTCATAAGTGGCGACTATGCTTATTGGGGTGACATTTCATTGCTAGAATGAATCAGAGGAGCTTGAAGTTCCTTTTAGAGTAGATGATGATGATGGAGGAGCATGTTTATCAAAGCTATTAGGCTATGATTTTAAGATTCAATATAAGCCCAGATTATAGAACAAAGTGACGGATGCCTTATTCATATGCATGCGGGAACTCCAGGAGTTAGCTATGTCAATACCACTGATGCTGGATTGGGGAGCCATCGAAGATGATAATATGCCGAATAGGTGATGTGGTGTTGCTTATTTTTTCATGCAAGTATACATGCTAAATAAATAATATAAAATGAATAAAAATATTATTCGAAACAAGAATCAAAATTTTATTTTTGAAATTTAAATATTGATTTAAAGTATCTTAAAAGTTCATTCAATTAGTTAATTTTATATTCACCTACTAAATGTTACACGTAACTTAAAACTTATAGGACAAAATTTTGGATTCATGTCTTTTTAAATGTCATAATATGATAACTTAACTTACTAAATTTGATTAATTTTTTCTAGTTGCCAATCAAGAATTAAATTTATCTTCTTATTTCTTCTAGAAACAAATAGGTCAAATCTTATTAAATAGCTCACTATATATGTCTGTATGTGACCTAACTAAATAAGATTTCAGTAATATTTTATTCTTAATGATTGTAACTGTACTATGAAAATATTTTTATCTCACAAGTACACTTGTTAATTTATCTAAACTACCCAAGGCTTAGGGTGGTTGGTGGGAAAGCACGGTTGGGAACCCTCCATCCCGGGTTAGAATCCCCTCCACTACGGCCTCGCCTCTTTAGTGGGGCAAAGCCAGTGTGGACCCGATGCCGGTAGATGGCCTTGCTAGGTTCCATCGAGGGATTAATTATGCCGTCAAACGCTCCCTTTGGAGTGGAAGCAAGTGAATACCCCTATTCCCAATATAGAGGTGACCATATGCACAGGACAGAAGGCCCGTATTTATGGGAAATGCAAGGGAGTCACTATTACCTTGCAGGGGGAAGTAATCACTCAAGATTTTTTGCTGATTGATCTGGAAAATGCCCTTACACATGGAGCAACCTACAATACAAATATTGTATGCTTAGTTTAGATATATATATATCTAAACTAAGCATACAATATTTGTATTGTAGGTTGCTCCATGTGTATCGATGGTGCTTTACACTATTTTCTTTAATCTAATTTATCCTGACACGGGCGCCTAGGCGCTAGAACAAAGGTGTCTCAGTGCTCAAGGTAGCACAATGGTGCTACATGAATACTTTTTATCCATTGCGTCATATTAAGGCTTCGTTTGAGACGACTTTGTTATTGATTCTTAAATCAACTTTCTAGTGCAAAAATTAAAATTTTTATATTAAAAAGTTATTTTAAGAAGCAGTAAGAAAACAGTCCCATACGAAACTTAATAGTCAACAATTAATTATAAAAAAAATAGTCAACAATTAATATTTTTTTGAAGACATTTAGGCCAATTAAATAAAATTAACACATGTATCACATACGAAATTTCAAACCCAAAAGCTCTTATCAATTTATGCCCAAACGACAATGAATCCAAAATCCAACGAGGTGGACCATATGACCACCACAGCCTTTCCAATATCCATATGCAAAATTTCATCCATTCATATTAGGAGAGCCATTAAAAATAAAGAGATTATTAGGTGCGGAGCGTGGACGGTGAGAACCGTCATCACAAGTATTGTTCTGAGCTAGGTACCAGCACTGCACCTGCTGTGTACCGCTTGTGTGGACGATTCGCACTCCTCACCTAATAATTTTTCTTCAAAATAAGGCTGGAGCCGTTGCATTCCTTCACGCCAACTCTGTGGAATTCTCGCGCATATCAAACGGTCATCAAGCACCCGAACTTTCTAGCAATGGCGTCCTTCGTGCTTTAAATAGCTCCGCCAAGAGCATCTCGGCCTCCTCCCTCTGCTTACTGAAACGGAAATTGCTCTACCTTTCGATTCTTCTTTTCTCCTATTCTAAACTTTCTAGACGGCGAGGAAGAGCGAGGGTCCGGCGATCGGGATCGATCTCGGGACGACGTACTTGTGCGTCGGGGTGTGGCAACACGATCGAGTGGAGATCATTGTAAACGATCGGGGGAATCGCACCACTCCCTCCTATGTTGCGTTCACGGACAACGAGTGCCTCATCGGCGACGCGGCCTAGAACCAGGTCGCCATGAATCCCATCAATACGGTATCCGGTGAGTCTTTTACCTTGTACAACAAAAAGGGGATGGAGACAAATGAATGAGAAACCCTATGACAGTTTTATTAGTTTATGGACTAGGGGTGTCAATTTTTGACCCGACTCGAAATCTGACCCGGAAAAATCCAGGTTCGGGTCAATCCGTTTATAAAACGGGTCGGGTTCGGGTTGACCTGGGAACCCGAAAATGACCCGGAAATGATCTCTGCCCGACTGCCCAATTGCCCAATTGCCCAAGTAAGAAGAGATCAATTGCTCTTTTGGTCCGCTCGGCTTCAATCCACACGCTCACGACTGCACAAGCCCTCGCCGGCGAACTGTCCGTCTGAACTCTTCAGGCAAGGAAGGACCCGACGCCGTGAGCCTTCTCCCTCACCTACGAGCGGCCCCAGCCCTTCCGCCAGCCTTCTCTGCGTCCGACCTCCACGCGTAAGCAAACCCCCGCCCGGTCACTGGCTTCGGCTCACGTGAACGGCACCCAGGCTTAGCTGCTTAAGTCCCGTCTCTGCTGCAACAAAACCTCACCTGATTTCCGTTAAAGAAGACCGATTTTTCATGTTCTTATTTGAAACAGTAAGGAAGTAGGGAATTTGATTATTATTATTATTAATGGAATGTTAATAATAATTAGCGTTAAAGAGATTTGTTAAATTTTCTTATTATAATTACTAAAAGAAGGAGAAATGGAGCGCAATCGTCGAATCAAAAGACTTGAAGGAAATCCGAGGGTTAATTCGGTCACTCGAACCCTCGACCATTGGTCTGATCCAGCCAAGTGGATTGAAGACACAATGACTACTTTCGAGGTCAATTCTGACGGACTCACTCGTGTGATCGAGGAGGCGACGTCTGAAGCCGGCGTCCGAAGAGATCACCTACGAGAAACAGAGGAAGACAAAATGCAATAGAACAGTGATTTGGGGAAATAAGTTGTAATATATTTTTCTGTCTTCTGTAATGCTCCAAATAAGGCTATATATGCCAAACGCTTAGCTGTCTGTAACTAATCAAAAGGGAAGGAACGTGTAAAAAGGCAAAAAGGTAAAAGGTAGTGGCCATGCTACTGGCAGGTGGTTATGCGGGTGGGATACTAGACCGCATCAAATTCGCTCCCCCATATTCATTATCATTGATTTGATCTGGTCAAGTCGAGCCAAAAGGACAAGTGTCGGAAGGATGCCTAAATTTACTCAAATTTTTTGGACTTTGTGGATTTTGAAAAAAAAAAAAGAAAAAAAGAAAAAAAGAAAATAACAAGAAACTATTTTGAAACTAATTACACTAATTAAATGGATTATAATTTCAAAATAAACTAAAATGAATTAATTTATCTTAATTTGAACTTTTAAGTTAATGAGGTAAAAACTTAACTTAATTTAATAATTAACTAATGAAATCTGAATTTAAAATTAATGCATCTGATTGGATAATTCTAAAGCTTAAAAAATTAAAACTTAAATTAAACCTTCAAAAATCATTAAAGATCATTTGAATATTATTTAACTCAGCCAGATTCCTTAAATAAACTTAATAATTAATGAACTGATTAATCTAAAAAAAAAGCTTAATTAAATTCAAGAGCTGCAATCTGTTAACCATTTAAAAATAAAAAATAACTTCTTTTAATTAAATTTAAGATTCAAAATTATAAATTAAATGAATTTAAAACGTTAAATTAAATATAACTGAAATAAGTAATTGAATTAACTAATTTTAAAATAAAATCAAAATTTTAATCCAATACTTTAATCAGAAAGTTTGAATTAATTTAAGGGCTCAATTAAAATTAGAACTTAAATTAAATTAAAACTTCAATTTGAAATTTAATTGATTGAATTAATTAAATAAATCAACTTAACTTAAATAATCTGAAATAAATTGAGCAAATTGAGTTTAACATATATGTAATTTTAAAATACATTTAAAAATCTAACTAATAATTTGAACAAATTAGATGGTAATTAAATTTCAACTTTCATGTAATTCATATAATTGATTAATAATCATATCAAATTTAACATGATTAATTCCAAAAATACAATCTATGAGCCGAGCAATTGAATTTAAATTAAAAATTAATTTCAAGTAAAAATTCACTTATTTAATTCACATAATTAATTAATGAAATTAAAATAAAATAAAATGCAGAAATAAAAAGTTTCCAATAATCTAGTCTAAGTGCAAACTATTAAGCAATTCAAACAGCTTTCAAACTAAGTAGCTCAAACACAACAACTCTCTAAGCAAGAACAAAGTGCTCTCCAAACAGCTGACAGTGACAGCTCTCAAGATGCTGTGAAACAACTCAACCTACTAAGCATCTCTCACAAACAATAAAACTCTTCAACAAACAAGCTCAAACACTCTCAGCTCTCAACAATAGCTCCTGTAACTACCTGAGAGCTGTTTAATCTGCTGACTACAAGCACCTGTAAGCAAATAGGCAAAAGTCATACCTTCAATAAATAAGATTAAATTAATGCTGAAAAGAGTAAATCTAACTACTGCAAGTAATATGAAGGGCTGAAAGTAATAAGTAAAAAATTAATGTATTAGGAAAAACTACAAGCACAAAACAAACAACAAGCACACTACTGAAAGCTAGAGTAGAAAATAAGTTGCTGGCAAGTACATGTCAAAATCACAATTTGGAGTCAAATTAGCAAATAATTACAAACCATTGAGGTACTTCTAAGTGAAGTAGGTTGACCTGTATATTAGGAAACTTATAAATGAATGACTCTAGATCCAAAACTCAAACCACATGGGTAGCCATGTTTATAAGAACTAGGTTGTAAGACCTACCGACCGGCTACTTTCAATAAAAGTCGTAAGTATGACTTTAGAAGAAATATTTAGGTAAAAATGACCTAAACTCTAACCCTTAATTAACACATGGGCTACTTCTAAGCAAAGCAGTAAGACCCGCACGTTAGGGAACATCCAAATAAATAACCATAGATCCAAACCTCAAACCCTTATGGGTAACCTTGTTTATAAGAACTCTGTTGTAAGACTTGCCACCCGCCAACTTTCAAATGAAAGATGTAAGCCCGACTTTAGGGAAAATCTTTATATAAAAATAACCTAATTTCTAATCCTCGATTAATGGATCAGCCACTTCTAATAGAAGCCATAAGTTCGACATCTGAGAAAGATATTTAAGTAATAAAATAACCTTAGACTTCTCACTCAGGCATCCTGGTCTATAAGGGCTAGATTGTAAGATCCACTACACGGGCTACTTAGCTTATGGAGCTAGGTCGTAAGACAAGTCGTTATGCAACTTCTAAGGAAGCCATAAGACCTATCCAACCAAAAAAAATCTTCAGAGTACTTCTAATAGAAGCCATAAAACTCATATACAAAATCTTTGGGCCACCTTTAATAGAGGCTAATAGACCCACTATTATGACCATTTTCAAATGAAAGTCATAAGTCCCTACCCAAATCAATCACACGGGCAACTCTTAAACAATCATAAGCCCCAACCCAAATCTAAACTAAATTAAAATCCATAATTCTCCACTTCAATTTACTCCGAATCCCTGAGAGAATGCAACCCATGGCTGTTAATCAGATTCTCTGGATACTACAATCAATGGTTGTTAATGTTGGTAGACTGAACTCACAGTATACCCAGGAAGACAGAATCATAAAATCTTAATCAAGTGTACCTTCATCCCCCACAATTAAAATTAAAATACTATTGCACATTTCCACGCTCCTTGCATGAATTAAGTATATTTTATCCTTAATCGAGAATGTTCTTCTAATGCATTAGGAGGGATAATTAATGTTGAGGGCTTACTCTCATAGGAAGTAGAATCCAATTCTAAATAAAATCTAACATTATTCTTAGGAGAAATCTGATTAAATGTTAAATTTAATCTACCTCCAAAAAAATAAGGGACCTTAAGCTTGCAACAGCGAGGATGATGACTAGAATATTTTTCCAGAGTGAACAACTCATTTCATATCCTTTCTCTAAGAGTAAAGTTATTCATCCACCGGAGCATCCTAATCTTTGCAACACTTTACTTAATTTTATGATCTCTTTTAATGGCCAACATTCTACACCATAAAGCATTGCAGGTCTCACTACCATTCTATAGAATTTTCTCTTAAGTTTGAAGGATAATTTTCTATCACACAACAAAACCGATGCATTCCTCCACTTCAATTATACAAATTGAATTCTACTAATAATATCCTCAGCTATTTCACCATCACTTTGAACAATAAACTTGAGATACCTAAAACGTGCGCTATTATAATTAACGACTTGATCGCCTACAGTCACAATCCTCCCACTGGATCTATTACTATTAAAATTATACTCAATGTATTCAATTTTAGATCTACTCAAATGAAAATCTTTAGACTCTAAGGTTGACCTGCATAATTCAAGTTTATATTCAACTCCCTCTCTAGTCTTATCAACAAAAAGCACACACCATGATACAATTATGAAAATTTTTAATATCATAGACTCTATACTTTGATTAATGTATTAAGGCTCTACATGTTTTGAAAGTTTGGTTACCAATAATTATGAAATTTTTTGAAAAGGTATTAACATTAAGATTACATATCATTTTTGCTTAGATATGGGCTCTTCTCCACTCTAATAATTAGATTGTATACTAGCATATGCCTTTTTGATATCTCTATGGTATTCGACAGGTCATGACAAAAGAATTTGCACCTAACGGGCCTCACAAAGGAGCTCACTTAGGGATCATTAGACCCTACCCGCTCAGGAATATAGAAGAGTGGCCCCTCATGGGAATAGTTAAGGTTCTTGTGGATTAAGTGGCTCGTCCCTTGCCTCATATGACATTTTATCTACCGAAACTGCTTTCCATTATGCACAACAGAGTGCCCTCATTCACACTTGCCGCCTTAACCACAGGGAAGCTCCTACTCAAGGGGCTTCAGCTTGCTCTATTATGACCATCCGACCACATAACTCACCTTCCTCACAACACCAGCTCATCCACCTTTTTTTTCTAGGCAAACCAAGGCTCCGACTCATGTCACCAATGATTTTAGAGTATCCACGAACCACAAGTCCTCCTGCTCAGTACTTGTTGATGGACCCATCCAGACATGCTCGACACTACTGAACTCGTCCTGAGGTTAGATTATCAAGTTCATATAGAGTTATTCTGTTTCCAACCAGTTAGAGGGCAACATGTATCTAAAGTAGCATGTATTGAAAGTGTAAAAAGCATTATATTATCTATTTCTATATAGATTTAGTATTTTACATAGGCTTCAAATTCTTTTAAATAAAACGTGAAGAGGGGCATTCAAGATATCTTTTGGATCTCTTGACTCTTAAAGATCTCTAGCATATTGAGCACTTGTACTGCAGATTTTTGATAGTGGAGTATTCTCTCATCTTCACACAGGTTTTCAAGTCGATCATTCCCTCAAAGTTAGGCAAGATAAAAATTTCTCGTGATAAAATTTTACATATTTTGCTGCACATTCATATCCCTATTTTTGGTTGATAAAAACTTATATGGTTCAAAGGTTATTCCATCAAATTTGTTTATGTTGCATGGAAAATCAAAGTGTAAGGATTGAAAACTAGAGATTTATTTGCAGAAAGCAGAATAATGGAACACATTATATCTGGATTGAGAGAAAAGCAGATTTACCAAACGTCTTCAAAGTAGAAAACTTAAATTCAAATATAACATTCCTCAGGCGATAATTTCCCTCTATAACATATATTTTTTGTAGTAATTTTGGTAAAAAAAATTTTAGTACTTATCTCTTCATTAATATATGGAGTATTACAACAACAACATCAAACCTTTATCTCACTACGAGGGATCAACTCTATGAACCTTTTTTCTCTACTATGTTCTATTAAGAGTTGAATTCTCATTTAAATCTAATAAAAAATATCATTTTTAATACTTTCTAACCAAATCCTTTTAGGTCTATTTTTGTCTTTCTAACCTGTATGCAGGAGCTATTACTTGTGTTCAAACACAAGATGGTTTGATCAAGTATTTTCCTATTTCGGTTGGGTTACATCAAGGATCAGCCTTAAGCTCATATTTTTTTGCTTTAGTCATGAATGTTCTCACTAGACATTTGCAAGAGGATGTACCTTGGTGTATGCTTTTTGCTGATGATATTCTTCTTGTTGATAAGACTAGAGAGGGATTTGAAAGTATACTTGATTTATGGAGGTCAACATTAGAGACTAAAGGTTTTCGCTTGAGTAGATTTAAAACGGAATATATGGAGTGTAATTTTAGTAGTAATAAACCTAGTGAGGGGATTGTGACTTTGGGCGATCAAGTCATTAATAATAGTACATGTTTTAGATATCTTGGATCTATTGATCAGAGTGATGGTGAAATAGATGGGGATATTATCAGCAAAATTCAAGTTGGATGGTTGAAGTGGAGGAATGCATCGGGCTTGTTGTGTGATAGAAAAGTATCCCTCAAACATAAGGGAAAATTCTATAAGATGGTAGTAAGGCCTGCAATGCTTTATGGTGTTGAATGTTGGCCATTAAAAGAGAAGCATAATACTAAGTTAAGTGTGGCAGAGATGAGGATGCTCAGGTGGATGAGTGGCTTTACCCTTAGAGATAGGATACGAAATGAGCATATACGTGAAAAGGTTGGAGTAGCTACAGTAGAAGATAAGATTAGAGAGAGTCGCCTTAGATGGTTTGGTCACATAAAACAGCAGCCTTCCAATGACCCGGTTAGGAGAGTAGAGGTATTAGATTTGACTTATGTTAAGAAAGATAGAGGCAGACTTAAAAAGAGTTGGTTAGAAAATATTAAGAATGACCTTTCTTTATTAGATTTAAACGAGAATTTGACCTTTAATAAGACACAATGGAGAAAAAGGATTCACGTAGCCGACCCCACGTAGTGGGATAAATGCTTGATGTTGTTGTTGTTGTTGCTGTTGTAACATAGTCTGTTTTATGTAACCAAATGATCTAAGGCAACTTTCTCTGATCATATCTGCCCCCGGAGCTACTCCAACTTTTTAACAGTGCTTTCTTTGTATTATACACTTTTGTTTCTTCCATAATTTTAATTTATGATAGGTAATTATTATATTTAAATGAGAATTTGAATCTTAACAGGACATAATAAAGAAAAATGATTCATGAAGCTGACCCAACGTAGTATGATAAAAATTTGACGTTGTTGTTGTTCTTATACAAATTTAGTATTCAGTTCTCCCAACAGGTCAGTTTTTTTTTTTTTTTTTTTTTTTGTGTGGGCGCTGAAGTCAATGGTTAGTTGAACTGCTTAGTATTATTATCTTTGGTGATGAGGACTTCTACTCCTACATATGAATAAATGAGAAAGCTTTAATATTGTGTTCATAAAATATATATTTTTTTGTCTTTCTTATGATGTATTTTAGTTTCTGCATTTGTAGCTTTGAAAACTGCTATTAAGTACTAATATTCAGATGCTGTAAAATTATTATAAAAAAGTGTAAAAGAGAAATTGGTAGCATTCAACCACTTTGTTTTTGCTGCTGTGGAGCTGTTATGGCCTTGACTTAAGTGAGAAACATCCTTTTGTCATTTCTACTAGTTGAAAATTATAAATGCGCGCGAGCTGAACTTGCTCCAATTTTTAGGGGCATTAAAATGGATTGATGGGTCGGGTTCAGATCTGTTCTAAAATTGATTTGAGTCAAATCCAATCAACCCAGACTAAACTTGTTTGATAAATGAGTCAAAAATGTCAATCCGAGCCCAACCCGCTAGTAACCCGAATGACCCAAATCTGACTAATAATTAAACCATTTTGATTTAAACTTTTTGTATAACTTATTCACTATAAAATTTAAGATATTTGATAAAAAAAATAAGATGATTATACGAACAACTAAAAAAGTTTAAGGAAAAATATATTAAATGTGTAATTTTCGATTGAAAAACAAGTATGCATGTAAACTCTAATCCGATATGTTTATTAAACAGGTCAATCCGAATTCATTTTTTTAATCAGGTTCAAGTTGGGTCATTTATTGATACCCCTACCAATTCCATTTTCCCTATTATTCAATATTTATTTATTTTTTTTACTTCATACTATCTAAATTTCAGTATATGTATAATTAATGAGAATAGTTATACATAGTGAAAACTAGAATTTAAAATGAGATGAAGTGAAATGATTTATTCTAAATATAAAAAGGTGGTGAAGGTTTATATGTTGCATAGTTGCAAAAGAGTTTATGAATGAAAATTCTATGTCATATTTAATTATAATAGAGTATATGTGGGGATTCCCCACTAGCTTATCTCCACCATGAAAGGATGATGGTTTATATGGAGGGAATGATTGCACTCAACTTTTTGAATAAAGGTGGATGAAGAGGAGCGAGGTGTCTTCCTTATGAAACAACATTATATTCAAACACATGTTGGGAGATTAGGAGAAAAGCACCATAACAACGAAACAAGCAAGAAAGTAAAAGCAACGAAAAATTAAGAACACCAGGATTTAACATGAAAAAATTTAAATTAAGAAAAAAAATCATGAAGCCACACCACACCAAAAAATCCACTATGAAAATATGGATAAATAAGTATAGATCACTTTTCTCTCTCACTCTCTCATTGTTTCTCTTCTCACATGCACCGTTATCAATATTTTTACATACAAAAATACAAGAGAAAGTTAAGTAAAATAACCCCAATGGACGCAACTCCTTAGAAAAACAAGAAAGAAAACTGTCAAGTTCATCTCGCAGTATTGTGACACCAATTTGGGGTGTTGCATCACTCATACCTCTGTCTGATGACACTGCAGCGCTCAAACTCGTAGTGCTTCTTTGCCGAATCCAGAGCGCAGTGGCCCTCTGCTCTCTGTCGATCAGCATTGGGGCACTCGAGTACACAGCGCCAAGGCGTTGCACTTAAAAAAAAAAAATTCGGATGCAAATCACTCAAACCCACCCCAAGGGACGCAACTCCTCAGAAAAACAAGAAAGAAAACTGTCAAGTTCATCTCGCAGTGTTGTGACACCAATTTGGGGTGTTGCATCACTCATACCTCTGTCTGATGACACTGCAGCGCTCAAACTCGTAGTGCTTCTTTGCCGAATCCAGAGCGCAGTGGCCCTCTGCTCTCTGTTGATCAGCATTGGGGCACTCGAGTACATAGCGCCAAGGCGTTGCACTTAAAAAAAAAATTTCGAATGCAAATCACTCAAACCCAAGCAGGGGATAAAACCCCCGCACCCCCCAACATGCACAACAAATTTCAAGCCCTAGGCAATAGAATAACACGATTGATCAACAAGTACAATCATATTCCACATAGAACAATACCATATAATTTTGAGCTACATATATGAATGCCCCTCATCTTTAAATTTATTATTTGTAGATTTCATTAAATAAAATAATGAGCATTGCTACATAATGTAAGATATTACGATAAACAACATTAATGAACCAATCATTCATATATGTATTTAAAGATATTTTATAACAATATATCATCCATAAAATATGTCAATTTCAACACTCAATTGATGTCTTGAAGCTTAAAAATACATTTTAAGTTTATAATTTGGGCTTATTTCATCTCAAATCAGATCATTTGTGGTGTCAATGAGTTCATCTCTTCATCTCATTGAGACGAGCAATTCAACTATAAACATGTTGAAATTGGAGTCCAGATAATCCTAAATTTAATTTAATTTTTTTTCAATTGAAATATCATCTCAAGTTTTATTCCGAGCAAATAAACTTTTTCAATACATATCAATTAGATTAATGATTTCTGGTTACTTAAATTAACAATAATTGAGGCAGAAAACTCACATAAGCAGTTGAGAAAACTCGTTAGGAAAAATATAAATGACCCATTATAAAAATGTAATATTAAAGTTTTGGGTGTTAGATATGTAAATAGGATGTTATAAAGTGATATGTATGTAAATTTCCCATTATAAAAATGGTCAAATTCAATATTCAATATTAAATCTGAGATTTATATCAAATCACATAAATTTTTTAGTGCTGCTTTTTAAAGTAGCTTTTTAATATAAAAGTTTCAATTTTTTGCTAAAAAATTGTTTTAAAAAGCAGTAAGAAAGCCGTCTCAAACGAAGCCTAAATGTGGCGAATGACATTGCTTCTCATCCATTTAGGTCTTGTTTGGAACAACTTTTTTTATTATTTTTTAAACAGTTTTTTAGTACAAAATTTTCTTAAACTAAAACATTTTGTCTTATAAAACTATTTTAAAAAACAGAAAGAAAGTTGTCTCAAACTAAGGCTTCGTTTGGGATGACTTTTTTATTGCTTCTAAAAATGGAGTTTTAGTACAAAAATTAAAAAAATTTGTACTACAACTCCGTTTTAAAAAACAATAAAAAAGCCGTCCCAAATGAAGCCTAAGTCTTAATTTTCATGCTCAGTAAGTGTTAAAAAAATGCTAAAACTAAAATAAGATCCTCAAAAGCAAAGTCCATAATGAAACTTCTTAGGTTTTAGTGCATTACTCAGGCAAATGTTTGCCGCTGTTATATATAATAGCCATTTTGTTGTTTGAAAATATCATTTAAAAATAAAAAATAAATTTAGCAAATTTATTATTTAATTCAATCTAACTAGAAAAATAAGCAATCCCAGCTACAATTATTTACTTCTCATACCACAATAAATAGAATAATTCATTATCAGAAAAAAAATTTAAAATAAATATGAAGACAAAATGCAGTGGAACTAGCTGGACATTGCTAATATCACATGCTAACAGTCCAAAAAATTAAAAAAAATAAAATAAAATAAATAAGCTAATTAACAGTCCTCCATGATTGCTCTGCATCTTTTCATTTATTTCTTCCCTGAATGGAATGATGACAGTCCCACATTAATCAGTCACGCGCTTGATCTGCTCATAATACAGCCAAAGTGCTCCAATATCTCTTGTCTGAGTTCAATATAATCTATATAATCTGCTTGTCTCATTGAAGATCATTAAGGGGAACATAATCACCATTTGTTCATAAGGAAATTAACTATCTTGGCTTTAAGCTAGCTTCTGTATGGTCATAAACTTATAATATGCTTAAAGCAGCTTAAGTTTTTGGCTGGGATCTTAGCTTGACAGGCTTTTGGTCAAGCCTTCATCTTTGAATCTGCTCTCTCTCTCTCTCTCTCTCTCTCTCTCTCTCTCTCTCTCTATTGATATTAACCAAATTATAATCATTCATTGGAATTATTTGAATGTGACACTTAGCATTTGTCGGCATAAAATCTGTGCCAGCTAGTATTAGATCCCACTGATCCATGGGGTATTATCAGCAATGCAGTCTTATGATTTTTTCTTAATGATTGAGAAGAATATGTTATATAAAAATACTATAATTAGAAGCTCAAATTTGATACTTTTATTCAGTCCTCTCTAAACTTCATTCAATACAAATTGATAAAATTTATCAGTAAGGATATTAAGGTTGTTCCAATACTCAAATGACAGTAGAGCTGAAAATAAGATAGAATTGTGTTTTAAAAGAATATGAATCATAAAAATACAATATTTATTAAAAAAAACTATAAAATGCTAATAAAAATTTATTTTTTAATACAATTTGTTATGATTATTCGACAAATTTTATGCTGGCCGGTAATTAACTAATGTAACCCTTCACTTTTCTCATACAGGATCGGAGACCTGACAAAGATAACGTTATCATTTAAGACAATTTATGCCTTGAAGTTTTCATAGAATGCTTTGATGTTTTGAGTAAAAATTTTTGTATTTTTGTGAGATGTATCTGATACATTTTTTGTCTGTCTTTTTTAAGTTTAGATTTATTTTTTTGTTTAATGTGCCATGATATGCAAAAATTGAGAAAAATAAGCCCATTTAAGATATCAAATAAGTTTGGGACTTTTGTTCAACTAAACTGTCTGAGAAGATGGAAGCTTAGACAGTAATTAATGAAGAAAAACCAGTAGGCAAAGCCAATAAATGAACTGTAAGAAAAGGAAAAACTTACAAGAATCAAATAGCACTCCAAAAGGATTTCTCTCACAAGTTAACAGTGTGGTATTTTACTAGTTAGGTTTGTAAGATTTTTTTTTGCAAATTTGCTTGACCAAGTTAAAAGTTGCTTACAGAGAAAATGGCAGCATTTACCTTCCAGCTAACTCAAGATGATTAGGTTTCTAGTCTAGAACTACGCTAACTGAAAATGTTCCTACGAGAACGGGTCTACGGCTGAGTGGTCAACAGAAGAAATTTCTCCGTCTCACCCACGCTCGAATCCCCTAACCGTCAAAAAAAAAAAAGTTCCTACTTCCTACAAACAAACCATTTTGAGTCAGTCAGTCAGTCTTTATGCTTTAATTTGTCTAATTTGGGCGCCATCCTTTGTGGTTTCTTCATTACCATCTTCTTTTTAAAGAAGAGTCTGTAGAGTCTTTTGCAGTAGAAGTATGAACAGAAGTTTTGCATAGCTTGGAAGCTAGAAAAACCATAAAAAGAATGCTTGATATGCAGTGTAAAAGTAATATAAAGTGAAGAGAGGCCTTACTCCTAGAAGAAAGCCGCTGCCTCTTCTTTTGAAAAAGAGAAGCATCTATGATTACTTCTTACACACAGCTCATCATGGCCTGTTGGTCGAGAGCTTATGCTTCCAAGTAAGAGGTCTTGGGTTCGAGTCTTTGTGTATGCGTTGCCTGTGTGAGTTTGCCTTAAATGGCCTAAATGTCCCAAAAAAAAATGATTACTTCTTACAAAGAGGACAGGCATGAAGACCTAGAGAGGTGAGAGGAGTGAGGGACTTGGACAAAAAAGTCCATTCAGAATTTTTTTTAGAAAGTTTCTCTCATTAACATTTCATATATACATTTTTTATCATCTTGGAATGATGACTAAATAGTTCACATATTAGCAACCTCCTAAGTATGAAGAGGGCAGACTCCTTGGATAGCTACACACAAATCAAGAGCTAAAAAGGAAAAGAAAATCCAGATTACTGAAGAAAAAGAGAACAAAAAAATGATAAAGAAAAGAAAGAAAAAAACCCGGTTAAACGCAGTCTACATATTTTCTAACATATCAAATGGTGAGTGAGCAACATGGCAGCTACCTTAAAACCTCAATTTTTGGTGCCACTCCTTAGAACTTCAGTTTTATCCAAGCTTCCAATGAGCTTGTCTGATAACAGGAGGTGGTGAAGGCAATGGATTCACTTGTGAGGAACTTGAATTATGATGATGCCCTTTCTCTCTGTTCTTCCCAATGACAATAGTGATAAAAGACCCATCTTCTTCATCTGAAGGAGAAGAAGAAGCATCACGCCCTGCTAAAGCAACAGAAGAGATTTGATTTGCTTTTGACACATCTTCAACAAACCCAACGTTAGCTTTTTGAGCCTTGAAAGCTTCCTCCATGAGTGTCTTCCTATAAAGCTTCTCCTCAGCATCTTTCAAAAACTTAAACTTAGGAGGAGGTGAGGACCTGACCTTACTGACCAAATCCTCATTTCTTGTGGACTCAAAGAGGGGATTGAATCCATGATGTTTGTAACAATCCATAGGGGTTAAGGGTGGAGTGAAGAAAGGAGGAGATGAGAGAGGGGTTAGAAATGGAGTCTCAGAAGGGAGAAGCAAATCACCCAAGCTACCCCCTCTTGACCCTTTCCTGCTTCTTCCACTCTCAGATTCTAAGTCCTCCTTTGTCTCCTCCTTTATGGTGAAAAGAAACCTTGGAGGACCAGAGAGACTGTGAAGCCTCATCAGCTCAGCCTCCACACTTTCTTCTCCACCTCCGAAAGGAATCAGGAAATCTTTGCTAGAGCTGGAATCTATGTGGGCATCATCAGATCCGTTAGGTATGTGCACGGAGCTGCATACTTCTTGAGGATTGAGAGCAGTTGATCTCAAAATGGAAGGCTTTTTCCAGCAGAAAATGTAGAGGAGCTCTCTTGTCGGGCTCTGGTAGTCTTCCTCCGTCTCTCTATTTGCAAGTTTCTTCTTCCATAAGAACAAGTAGTACAGCTCTGCAATTAAAGCCAGTAGCAGGAAACCAGATACAAGGCTGAGCCCTATTCCTAAACTGCTCAAAGCTCTCATCTTTGCATCAAATGGCGAATCCCACAACAAAATCCTCTTCAAAAATCAAATCTTTAAGTAAGATTTAACACTCCCGCTCTTCACACAAACTACAAAACCCAAAACCCCAAAATTTTCACTTTAGAAAGCTATGCAACTAATAGTACATCAGAGAAACGATAGAAGACAGAGATGAGAGGGCAAAGAAAATACTAAAAAAGCCGTCCATCGCCGTTGAACCGCCTTGCAACCTAACTCGCCGGTATTCTGCTGCGAAACTCGCCGTAGAGGAGAGAAGCTCTTGGAGGGAAAATAATATAGGCCGGAAAGCTTTGGGATTCTTTCCTAGTTGCTCTTGCTGAATTCTTATTCCGCTAATGGTATCCCTCAAGGAGAGCTGCTCACATGTGCAGAAGCAGAAAAGGCCGGTGTCGTTTCCTCTTAGAAAATGGTTATTTAAAAAACGAATTTTTATGTCAGTAATTTCATCGTTATCGAGTGTTTCAAAAATTTAATTTGTTCCAGTTATCTCTACAGCTGCAGGATCCCATCCCTTCAAACATTTGCTATAGTTTTTTATTATATTTTGAAAAAAAATCTATATAAAAACATAAAGTAAAGATTGAAGTCATCATTAAAATAATGTACAAACTATCTAGCAAAAGAAAACTAAAACCAACTCCTTGATGACTAGCAAATTAGCAATCACAATCACAAAGGAAATATAACTAGAAATATATCAATAATGACATTGGAAACATAGTATTATAATCTGAACAACTCCTCTTAAGTGTAGAATCCATCTTTATCATCGAATAATCAATCCAAAAAATGTAGTTGCTCCCCTCCAAGAGCAAGAAAGCACCAACTATATATATATTCCTCACCTGAAAGGGAATGAAAAATAATATAAAAAAAATTCAATAATATGTTACATGACTTGTTGAAAATGAAATGCAAAGTATGCTGATTGCAAGGAATTTCAAAATTTTGATTTTTGATTTGATTAAAAAAATGACGAGTAAAAGTTCGGTGAACTCATTTTCACTCCATAGTTTGTTTTTAATGTGTTTTAAACTCGTTTATTTTCAATCAAATTTGAAAATACATTACAAGACTGTTATCCACCACTAGTCGTCAGCCATCACTGCCCCTACTCCTCAGCCGCCAACCACAAGCGAATTTTGACTATCAACATCATTAAATTTTACAATAGATTAATTTTAATTCAATCCAAACCAAAAAAAAAACTATAATCAACATCCATTTCACACTCATTTAAACAACTAAAAAATATTTAAAATATATTATACTCCTTTCACACTATATTCCATTTTACTCTTTTCTCACCAAACCAAATACCAAATAGCCCCTAAATCAAATGAAAAAAATATTTATAAAAAAAAAATCAATAGAAAGTAATCTTTCACTCAAGTTACAAAAATAAAACATGTTTAAGGTCAGAAAAAAAAAAGTAAAATAAAAAAATGGCCAACCCAAGTTGAATAATCATCCATAGGCACCACCATAAGTTGTATAATTGAGATTTACTTGTCACACCCCAAGATCTATAGTGAAATAATTTATGTTTTCATTTTTCTTTTCAATCTTTATTATCTTGTCAATTCATTTTATTTATTAATCCGCCATTGAAATCTGGTCAATATCAACATCCAGAGCTGATTAATTGTATTATAGAGAACAAATAAACAACAAAAAATATAATTAATATTTCTACAGCTCAGAATTACATCATGACAGTAGAGTCTAAAATAATATATAAAATAGCCATTCTGGCTACAAACGAATACATAAACTAAAGAACTAAAATAAACTACACTAGCACCACTACATACATAGTCTCAAACTACAAGCTCCTTACATGAAATCATTTAAACCACATAATCGACAAATAGCTCAGTAATTAACTAAAATTAATGTAAGAAGAAGCAAAATAATATGTTGTAAATCATATAAAAAATATGCATCAATATCTATGCCGGTTATATATACTAATTACTCATATTATAACACATTACATCACAGTTCATAATATCGGTAACAGTGATCCGTATTAGTAACAGTGATCAATATCATCAAGAACAACAACAATAAACAGCCTAAGTACAATGTAAGCTAAAATATCAGTAATAATAATAAGTAATCAATATTCTATTAGATATTCATATGAGGGTATCTTGAACGTATCTTACTCTTGCACTTTGACTCCTAGTCAGTCTTATTCTTTGATCAGTCCTACTCAATCATAGCATTCACTTTATCTTGTCAATAAGTCAATCATCATCAGCACTATCTGTACTCTTATAGTTAAGGTATCAATACAATCATTCATACTCTTATCGTTGATCTTATATCAATCAGTACATCATTCTATCATAGCAATCAATATAATTTCAGTACATCACTTCAATTATTTCATCTTATATCATATGTCAGTGTTATCATGCCAATCATAGTATATTATTTCAGCCTATTTTTAGTATGCCTTTTTCCTACTCATTTTATTAAAAAAAATTTTATACACATATTTAATTGGTGAAAATGCAATAAAATTATATCAAATCATTCGTTATGATCAAATTTATAATATATCCAAAATTATGCGGTGAACGCTTACACAATTAGGAGATACTTATTTTTTATCAAATTTAAGAGAGATAAATATGTAGAAATCCAAATCATAAAAAATAAAAATAAGAGGATAGTTACTTACAACGATTAGAATGATTTTTGTAAAGGAACGGTGGATGCCCAGATGAACTTTCTCTCTCATCTTCTCCCCCTTCTCCTTCATTTCTTCTTGGACAGGCCATGCAAGTGAGAGGTGAGGAAGGCAGTGGGGTGGATTTAAGGGGGAAAATATTAAAAATTTATTTTTAGTGGCCTAGCGCCGCAACGCCACATATAAAACTAGATTCACTATATAACAAAGACATTAGTGACGTTACGACGGTTTCTGTGCCACATTACTCTCAGCCCTAGCTAGCGCCGCAATTATGACTCCCGATCAGTCCTACTCAATCAATCTCAATCGTAGCAATCACTTTATCTTGTCAATAAGTCAATCATCATCAATATTATATGTACTCTTATCATTGAGGTATCAATACGATCATCCGTACTTTTATCTTTAATCTGATATCAATTAGTATATTATTATATCATATCAATCAATATCATTTCAGTATATCACTTTAATTATTTAATCTCATATCACATGCCATTATTATTATGCCAATCATAGTACATTATTTCAATCCATTTTCAGCGTGAATTTTTCCTACTCATTTTTACTTATAAATTCTTATACACATATTTACTAGTGAAAATATAATAAAATAATATCAAATCATTCAGGTTGATTAAATCTATAACATATCCAAAGTTATGTAGTGAACGCTTATAAAATAAGAAGATAATGCATTTTTCTCATATTTAGGAGAGAGAAATGTGTAGAAATTAAATCATTAAAAATAAAAGTAAGATGATAATTACTTACAATGATTAGAACAATTTTTATAAAAAGAACAGCTGACAAATTAAAATACCCCCACGAACTCTCTCTCTCTCTCTCTCTCTCTCTCTCCCTCCTCCCCACCCCCCCCCCCCCCCCCCCCTTCTCCTTAGTTTCTTCCCAGCCAAGACATGCGAGTGAGGGCTGAGGGAGGTGGCCCTTAAAAATTATTTTTAGTGGCCTAGCACCACATCGCTCAGTCCCAGCGCTGTGCACATGCAAAAATCAGATTCTCTCAAGAACAGATACATCAGTGCCGTGGTGGGGGGTTTTTGGCGCCGCAACGCTCACATGTACAACACCCAAACTCTCTAGTTGAATCAACAAATTCAAATATTTATATTTTTCATTTAAAATGATTTTCGTATCTTTGACTCATTACAATATGTAGCCAACATTAGAGAAGGAATGAAACCCTAGCCTCGAATTTTCAAGAACAGCTAAAGCATTAGCCATAGTTTGCGTTTGATATCCAAAAAATAAACGAAACAAAAGAAAAACACACATACAAGGACAGAATTAGTTTTTATTTTCATGTAAAATAGAGACAAATGTAATATAGTAATAAACATAATTTGTTTTTATTGTCATGTCAATCTAAATAAAATAAATTTAACTTTATATGATTGAATAAGAATCATATGTGTCAATTAGAGTCATGCAAGTATCAACTGAACAATTATTACAAGTATCATGATCATGCAAAATTTACACCAGCATATATTTCAATGAGGAGCTTCTTGATCATAATCTTCTATGTCGTCATCATGTTCTGATTGATATTTTCTTATAGATCTTTTGATCTAATACCTACTATTTTGCCAGCCCAAATTTGACCCGTATATAAGTAAGCAAATCTGAATCTAAACTTTTTTAGTTAGGCTAAAAGATTTCTCACAAAGATATATTTCTTGTTTTAACAATAAAAATAATTCCAATAAGATCTATCTCTATATTCTTTCTTAACATAGGCCCGACCTAATAGATCTACTCTATGAATCAGGTCATTAGAAGGCCGGCATTTTATATGATCAAACCTTATAATTAAGAATTTCTCTTAATATCAAGAGATATATAAAACATTAAAAGAAAATGTTATTTAATAAAAATTAAACAAACCAGCAAGTTTACTATAAGCATTAAGTAATGAAGGATGAGCTTGAAATGACAAGACCTGACATCTTCACAAGAAAAACAAAAAACAAACACTTGTTGACCACCCAATACCAACAACATCAAAGCAACAACCAACAAAGAGGGCTTTCGGTCCCAACCCACCACTTATATATGTATGAAGCCAAAGTTGACCTGACAAAGCCATGAAAAGCACATTTCATCATACAGTTGATGTGCAAATTTGGAAATCCACGCTTTCTTGCCATGGGCCATGGCATCATGTGGATGTGGTCCATATGCTGATGGATGTGGATGAGAGCAAAACGCTTGGATCTCCTTTCATGGTGATAGAAACTTGGGTTGAGTCAAAATGGAGGCTGGCATCAGAAGCAACAAAGTATGTTAGGCTTGCAAGTTTTTAAGGTGACTCAAGGAATTTTTGGATTTGAATAATGATGATGTGTATTGTTCTTGTTCAACATAGATGTGTGAAGACACTCATGGAACATGTAAAAATGCATAAAATCATGTAATGTTCTAGTTTTATGATCATGGTCATGATGATGATCATATAACTGCAAACAACAAATGCATGGTTTTCAAGTGCATCAAAAAGATTGCAACAAAAGCAAGTCTTAGAATAGGGTTGACAACTGCACCCTTAAATCACTATTACAGACAACATGAATAAGGTATTCCAAAATATTAAGCTATCACATGCAGAACTTCACATCTTTTAGGGGAAAAAAAGGCAAGCTTTACAATTTCAACACAAAATAGATTACAAAACATTATGGAAAATCTATAGAGATTGAGAGACAAGCCTAAGAAAATGTTGATTTGGATGAATACTCTGTATTTTCAACTATTTTTGCTTGTATATATAAAACATAATTGTAAATCAAATAACATAAAAATAAGAAGAAAAAAAATAACAAAAAGTTTAATTTGACAAAACAATCAAAAGATATAATCAAATTATCTCTAATTGAATTAATTAAGCATTGCTAGCATACAAAGGACATAATTAATAATATAATTATAAAATTTGAGTTCTCAAAAGCTTTATAATAATATGGATAATCAATTTCAAGATAAATAAATTTTAAGCATGATTAAAAATTATTATCATTTATATAAATAATAATTATATAAATTTTAGTGAATCAATTTCAATCAATTTATATGAAAAATCATAAAACTCACAAACTGGCCTATTAGTTGTGGATCTTCACTTTTCCCATCATCCTTCATAAGTGATTAAGATTTTGAGCTAATTTAATGAATATTATTTTTATGATCATAGTCAGTATGAATTAATTAACATAAAAGACAATATTTATCCAATAATTAAATAATATTATTGTTGTGTCCTGGAAAATTCGAGACGATAAAGATATATAATGTTTAGCTTCCTAACTTTGTGTGCATATCCATCACACATACATAAAAAAATAGAAGGGTGTAATGTTCATATGAATTACCAGAGTTTTTACGTGAAAACCCCTAAAAAGGGGAAAAACTATGGGGCCTTGCACAATTTAAATGAATCCACTACCATTTGCAGTTGATTATAAAATGAGGCCCTTCCTTGGGCAGAAGGCCTTGGCTTGATGTAGCCAATATACATCATGCAGAGTGCATTACATGGTTGGAGTTGGAAGAATCAGTATTGACATGTTTATTTAGTTAATAGGATCATAGTCGACAAGCGATGTAAGGCGGAAGGACTGTAATTGGGCTACTGTGGTCGAAAGGATCGTAGTCGGATGATGGAGGTTGGGAAGGCCGCAGTTTGGAGATGGTGGTCAAAGAGACTGTAGTCGGTGGGCGACGAAAGTCAGAGAGACCGTAGTCAGGTGACGGTGGCTATAGTGACTGTAGTCGGTCGACGATGGAGATTGGAGGGATCGTAGTTGGTAGGCGATGGAGGTCGGAGGGACATTAATTGGCAGGCAACAGAGGTCGGAGGGATTGTAGTCGACCAATGATGTAGGTCGGAGGAACTATAGCCAGGAAAAGATGGTCTGAATGATCATAGTCGGGCAACAGAGGTCGGAAAAGACTGTAGTCAGGTAACGATGATTTGAAGGACCAGAGTCAGATGACAGAGGTCGGGGATACCGTAGTATGGAAATGGTGGTCAAAGAGATCGTATCAGCGAGTGATTGAGGTCTAAAAGATCATAGTCGGGCGACAGTGGTCGAAGGGACCATAGTCAACTAGTGACAGATGTCGAAGGGACCATACTCGACAGGCGACAGAGGTCGGAGGGACCATAGTTGGCAGGCGACAGAGGTCAGAGGTCAGAGGAACCACAGTCGGTGAACATTGAACAATGGAGATTGGAGGGACTGTAGTGGCAAGCGACGGAGGTCGAAGGGACTGTAGTTGGTGAACAATATAGGTCGGAAGGATTGCAATTGGGCAATGATTGTCGGAAGGACCGTAATCAGGCAATGGAGGTCGGAAAGACAATAGTTAGCAGGGGACAGAGGTCAGAAAGATCATGGTCGGGTGATGACGATTGGAGAGACCATAATCTAAGATGGTAGTCGAAGAGATCGTAGTTGGCGGGTGAAAGAGGTCGAAAAGAGCGTAGTTGGGCAACAAAAGTTGGAAGGACCGTAATGAGTGGACCTCGATGGTTAAAAGACATTTGTTAGGCAAAGGAGGTCGGAAGAACTATAGTCGACGGGTGATGATGGTCAGAAAGACTGTAGTCGGCAGGCGACAATATTTGGGAGGAGACAACATTGATAGTATCCGGGAAGAGTTTCGGGGATAGTCAGATAACAAATGAAAATCCGGCGCTACTTGTCGTTGAAAAGAGATCTTGCGGTGGCCGACAAATGGATGGAAGTCCAACAACGGTTGGGAAGGAATTCGACGGTGATCAACAATCGGGAGGAAGTCTGCCAGCGATTGGTAGTCGGGTAAAGATTCGACGGTGGTCGGCGACAAGAGAACTCCCCAAGTTCTCTCCTTCCTCCTCTCTTCCTTTTTCTTTTCTCTCCCTTTCATGTGAAGAATGAGATCCTATTTATGAATTTTTTAGAGTGGCTTGACTTGTAAATAACGAGAAGATCAAGGACAAGTTGAGAGTGTTCAATCGAAAAACCTATAGTGATTCTCTTGATCATGGAGTGTTTATTGAGTATATGGATGCCTTAATGATGTCATAATTTAGTGATATTGGGCTTGTTGGACTCGTTTCACCGAGCCGCTCGATTCGTCTATAAGCATGTCGTATTCATATATCATTTGATAGTCTAATTAATGCTCTAAAACTCTCAAATAGACTTTAGACCTTTGGTTTTAGCTCATTTGGGCTAGGATTGAATTAAATTTGATGTTGTTGGGTGCGTTGCCGTGAGAGGTTCAATAGCTTGTTGAAGTTGGAGGTCAGATGGTCCCCATTGTTATTTTTGAAGCCTCAATCTATATTTGCTTTGAGATTCATACTTGATCAAAATGATTTTTGGTGCCGTTTCAATTACAAAGTATTTATTATAATTAAATTATTAACAAACTATGAATTAGCAGTGTCAAAATGAGTTTTAAAGTAAGATTTGAGCCAACTTATTGATTCAAATTTGACCCATTTATTAATGGGCTCAATTCGAATTTGAAATTTTTTGTTTGCATCCCACTATAAATATCCTTAAAAGTTAAAAGTTAAAACAAAGGTCAAATCTAAATTTTAGAATATTTTATATTTAAAAAAATAAAATTTACGAGCCATCAAAATAAGATGATAAATGAACCACTTACCAGAATATTCCGTCACGGCGTTTTACGCGTCGTGTTGAAAAAGTGCCGCCGAAGATATGCCGACGGTCGATTGGTCGTTCGAAGCAATCTCTTTAATTAAAAAAAAAAAAAAAAATTGCGAGAGCGTCATTGCCGGTTGTATTCCACTCGATCCATAGATCCGAGAACTCAAGCAGGGGGGAGGAGAAGGCTACAAGGAGGGTTATAGGTGTTCCGATCACCGCCAACAAAGATGAGCTTTCTCTTTGGCAAGAAAAAAACTCCCGCAGGCAATCCTTCTGCCATCCAAAGCTCCTTGATTACTTTCTCTTTGCGTCGCGTTGATTTGATTTCATACAGTTCTGAAATTAACCTTTTACTGGATTTATTTAGGGCTATGAATAATCAATCCCTTATTATTGATTGTTTATTCTCCTATCATGGAAATAAGCTATCTATTATTGTTTTGGTTTTTTGATTGCTTAGGGGATTTAGGATTCAGGTTGTTATGCTTGTTTCTGCTATCTTCTTATAGATTACTCGATGCAGAATTGCTGCGGGAGAACAAGAGAATGCTTGATAGGTCTATTAGAGAGATCGAAAGGGAGAGGCAAGGGCTGCAAAATCAGGAGAAAAAGCTTATTGCTGAGATTAAGAAGGCGGCCAAGCAAGGGCAGATGGTAAATTCTTATCTGAACTACTAATTGAGGGTGTTATAAGATATTTGATATTACTTGATATGTAATCTTATGATCTATCGTAGCACTTGATGTCAAAATGATTATGGTGATCGTGCTATTGACCTAAAAGAGTGATTGACAAGGATTTGCTTGAATATTTTCTTTTCATTTATTTTGTTGATAATATTCACAATTTTCTTTGCATCCATAAGAAATACAGAATTGTGAAGTATTCTGCCGGAATTTACTTTAATTTTTAATTCCTTACTTTTGTTGCATCACCTTTTGGATTTATGACTTGGTTTTGGAGTGTTGGTAGAATTAGAGTTGTTGCGTGCTAGAAAATTCTCTATAATAGAGAGAGAATTTTTATATCTTAGCTTTGCATGAATATCCAACACTCACTAATTATTAAAAAAACTATAATAGATATTTAATTTTTTACATGAAATTACAAAAAGGGAAAAATCATGAGGCATGAAATGATTCACTATATATTTGAAGTTACCAAAATTTTCTTTGCCCCGCAATTGGAGGTGGGATTAGAAAATTGGGCGCACTTTGTCTTTTGTAGCAGAGATTGTTAGAGAAATAGTTGTAAATTGATGGCGGTAGATGGATGATGTCTTAGTCGGATAATGATGGTTGTTCGACAATAGTCGAACGATGATGGTGGTAGGATAATGGTAGTTGGATGATGGACAATAAATTATGTTAACCTAGTAATGATGGTTGGTGGTGATTGTAGACATTGAGCATCAAATAGAGCTTAGGAGTTTTCTAGATTTCCATTTCCTCTCCAAACTCAATCTAGATCCCATTCACGTGGAGCTTGGAGGTTTATTTATAATGTTTTGAGAGTGAGCATTTTGATAAATTTAACCAAAATTTCATCTGAGTATCTGACATCTCACATTGAATTATTTGATCATAGATCATTTAATCAACATTTAAGTGCCTTAATGATTTTATTATTGAGTGACCTTGGGCTTATTCTATTCATGTTGTTGAGTCGCTCAAATTGATTATAAGCATACACAATTTACAGATCATCTAATCATTCAATCAATGCTTCAAAATTTTCAACTTCACTTCAAGTGCTCGATTTGAATTCATTTGAACTCGGATCTGATTACTTTTGGTGTCATTGAGTTCATCTTGTGAAGATGTTTAGTTTGACTGTAAATTTCCTTAAATGGGAGTTTAGGTAATTCCAAAATTTAAATTCAAAAGTTTTTAATACAAAGCAGCCCATCAAGTTTTGTACCGATCATGTGAAATTTCTTGAGACATATCAAGAGTGGTAGAAGTTTGCTTTGTAGCTCCATATTCAGAGATTTATTGGATTTTCATACTTGATATCATGCTTTTTTTGGCTCTCAGTATACCAAATTTGGTATTGGATAGATTCGGGTCATGCTATAATTCCTTTGTGTGGTATGTGAGTAGATTAATATATGCCTCTTTCCGATGTAAGGTAAGTCTATTGTGCAATTTATTCAAATAACATTTTAAGATTTATATGAAGACATTATATGTCAATTTAAATGAGAACATAACTTATAGTGCTAAATTTGATTTTTAAAATGAAGAAGTGTCTCAGGAGTACTTTACAATAATGTTATCATGGAGTTTCAAATTTTAGATTACCTGGCAATGTGATATAGTTTGTAGTATTAGCAACAAGAAATCACTAATAGCCAAATTGGGTGTGATAAAATTGAAAACATTGAGGACGTCTGGTAAATGTTATAAAGGTAGAATAAGAAAAGAATGTCAGAGGGATAGAGAGTGGTATTTATTGAAAATAGAGAAGTTGAAAATATATTTGGCAGTTTAGGCATGTACAACGGAGGACTAGATACACTGATGAGTTGAGTCGATAAAATCATTATAGAAAGTCTGGGAAGAAAAAGGGTCGTTAATATTGGATAGAAGTTAAAAAAAATGCACAAAATAGAGTTGACATCTCATTTAACACAACAAAATTCATGAAGGATGTATCTATAAGTTGACCCAATATATTGGGGATATGACTAGTGATGATGATGACATAACATACAATCTATAATTATAACCACTTATTAGGTTGTTTTGGTGTGCACTCTAGCATCTAAAGATGAGCTAATGATCAAAAAGTTTGATAGTATTTTTTGTTCCGTGGAGTTAATTGATATTAATAGCTTTTTGAGTATTTTACTCATCACTAAAATGGAAATTCTAACATAATTTGCCAACTAACTTTAAATGAAGCTGCATAAAGAATATGAATACCAGACTTGATGTTATTGGAGTTTTGATCTTTGTTCGTTTCCATCAACTTTATCCATTGTTAGCTTTATGTCTGTGTTGTTTATGTAAACAACTAAGCTGTATCTAAATAAATGATATGAAGCTTTCTTTAGCGGTATATCTTACCAGTATATATAATGTGGAACTGCTTAAGTTCTTTCTTACCAATACAAACACTTTTGCCACGCAATTTTCGTTGAACGAAATTATAGTCTCCTTTAGGTGAATCAGACGTTTCGAACGCAACGGCGATGTCCGTTTTGCAATCGGGCATCATTTGGGTAGTGTCGTGTGTCGTTTTTGGGTGTCAGTCATCAATTTTGATCGGTCACGTCCGATTCAACTGCGAGGGCTTCCAGTTAAGGGAATTTGATATTATAATCGCAACGACACAATCCGTTCGGCGATTGGAAGTCATGTGACCCTTCAAGTGACGCGTCGCGCGCGTCAACTGTCATTTTTAGTCGTTGATTTCGCCTTTTTCACGCGTATTTGATATGTAGGTTAACAATAGTATAATGTGTTTTCTTGTTGAGGAATATCTATTATTAATGAACCATATGACATGCATAGTGCCTAATCAAATACGGCCCTTATTATGGAATTTATGATATTTCAGTATACATATGATAGTTAAGTAACCAGATGGTTTTTTGCCTTTGTGGATTTTGTAAGGTTATCCTAGTACTATAAACAATTGATATAGTAATTATTAAATTTAGAGAATTATAGAGGAAAAAGGCTTCATTTTATTACACAAAACTATCCCTATTTATAGATTTATAAAAGATGTTTTAATAAAGAAACAAATAACTACATAATCATGCATAATTGCCTTAATATAATCCTTCCTAAATCAACCACCCAAATATAGAAGGAGATTGGCGTGATCTTGGTGAGCCTCCCACGGATTCCCATCTTAATCGTGGGATTAAGTGTTAGAGGACGGATGGGATTTAATATAGATCGACATGATCTAGGCGAGCCTCCCACGGATTCCCATCTTGGTTGTGGGACCAAGTATTAAGGGACGATTGGGATTTTAAAACTCTCCCTTAAGCTGGAGAATACAGATCTGTCATTACCAGCTTGGTAATTAGTCATAGAAAAGTAGAGTTATCAAGTTCCTTGGTGCACCATAAAGTCTTTCTTTTGGTCAAAACTTTTGGAGGAATTGGCTTCAAACATTGTGCTAGTGGCAAATGATAGCGATGAATGCTATATCAATCAAACCAGCAAGGTGTGGGGAAATAATGAAAGTTGTGTTGAACAATAGCCCTCAAGATACCGGAAATGACAATAAAGGCCGTAGGTGCAACAATGGGGAAAGTGGATTAATTATCCTTCGGGTTCGTATCCCTCTCGGTTCTCAAGGGAAGGCTGGTAATGACATTTTTTTTTTAGGATTGCAGCAAGCTTCAAGGGTAGGAGCAAACACACATCTCAAGTGACTTAACACTCAACACAGATCTCCTCCTTCCCAGGTCATCCGACTTCACCTGAATAGACTCCTGTTCGATAGGCCAATACAGGTGCACGCAAAACCTCTGATACCTCTGGTTTGATCGTAAGAGGGAGTGCAGGTCTTGCATTCTTGCTTGTCCCTACCCCCGCATGAGAGGAAACTCTCAGCTCTTTCTAAGCACACATAGGAGGAGGTCCTGCGATCACTTCTGCTCAGTCGACTTCGGACATCGCATGCAAGAGGAGCCCTCCTGCTTGATTTCTTCTCGGTCTTGGATGCATGAAGGTCCTCAAAATTCTGATAATGAAGGCCAGTGATGGGAACCTATCCTTAAAATTCTGGCAATGAATGCCAATAGTGGGAACCTGTATTCCTCAAAATTTCGATAATGAAGGCTTATGGAAAGACCAGTAATCCTCATAATTTCGACAATGAAGGACGGTGGTGGGAATTTGGTTCCACATAATTCCAACAATGAAGGCCGATGGTGGGAGAATCTGTATTCCTCAGAATTTTAGCAATGAAGGTTGGTGGTAGGAACCCAGAGAACCAGCAGCCACCAGCTCCCTCGGTATCCACGATCGACTCCCTACTTAGGGAAGTAGCGTACTTCACCATCTGCATGCTCGCCAACTCTTCGGTCACCATAAGCATGCATTGGACCGCAGTAGGGAACTGCCTTACCACCAAGAAAGTCATCTTCTTCTCCACCGCACACATCATCTGGGCAACTCCACATATCAAGACCATTTCATTAGCGAGCTTTGAATCCAACAAACTGACTTTAGTCCAAATATGACTGGCAATGTTCTCAATGACGCTTCTGTCAACGACAGTGAATAAGGTGAGAACGTGGGTTACGAAGTGACGTTCGTCTCAGTGGTGATCTTGAGAGAGGTTGACTTCTTTTGCTATTCAGAAGGAGGCTTCAACCTTCTTGTACATCTCTTAGATCTAAGGGTAACAGATCGGGAACATACAGAAGCGGTCGAGATTTGGGGCAAGGAGGGGCTCTTTGAGTGGAGGATTTAATGGCATGTACAATAGCTCTTCAATTGCTTGTTCCTTGGTCGGTTCGACTCTAGCACACATACGAGGGTCAGTCGTCCCTGCTTAGGCACACACATACGAAGTTCCTGCTCGCTCCCTCTCTTGTTCCTCTTTTTCACTCAGTTCGGCCCCTAGGTAGGCACGCATGAGAGGGGTCTCGTTTGCCTTCTCTAGCCGCATGCAAAAGACTGAAAGGGGAAGCTCTCTCACTTGCTCGGTTGCTCTGTACGTATGCGAGTAGGAAGAAGAACGCAAGAACTGGCTCGTCCTTGATCACACGCAGCAGCGAGTGCAATCTCACTCAATCAACTCCCAGGCACACATGCATAATCTTTTGGTCATACGCCTCTCTTGTCTCGTTCGGTCGCACACATGCAAGAGGGGATTACGAGACGTTCGTCTCTCTCGATCAAATGCATAGACCATGGGGTTCTCCAGATGAGACACACTAGACATTTATCTCTTTTAATTGAATGGATTTCGTTTCTAAAGGGACAAAAAGTCTAGCAATAAAAAACACAGAATTTCGGCCAAGGCAATGAAGGCTCTGATGCCATGATAAATTTAAAAAATTGGAAAGGGAAAAAGGCTTCATTTTATTACCTAAGACTATCCTTATTTATAGATATATACAAGTTGTCTTAATAAAGAAACAAATAACTATATAATCATGCATAATTGCCTTAATATAATCCTTCCTAAATCAGCCACCCAAATATAGAAGGAGATTCGCGTGATCCAGGTGGACCAGGTGAGCCTCCCATAGATTCCCATCCTAGCCGTGGGATCAAGTGTCAGGGGACGGTTGGGATTTAATAGAGATCAACATAATCCAAGTGAGCCTCTCATAGATTCCCATCTTGACAGTGGGATCAAGTGTCAAGGGACGACTGTGATTTTAACAGTAATTACATAATTAGATGGTCTTATATAATACTTCACTGATTTATTTAAGGAAGAGTTAATGTGCTCATGCTCAACTTTGATGACTTATTTGATCCTATTGTTAAATCATCTTCACATAAGCTTAATGATTTATATATGGCCTTTTAAGTTATAGGTAAGATTCATTGGTACTAGCTGTACACACACACAGACACTAGAAAGTGAGCATACCAACTTAGAAAGATATAATAGTTTTTTTTTTTCACAAATCTTTCACCATCTTGAATGGCCACCATTTAAATTGGTTAAAAGCAAAAAAAGTAGATAAAATGGTTAAAAGTAGAAGTAAAAAATTGAATTTTAACTGGTCCAAATCTGATGGATGGTAAAATATATGTGAGCACAAGTAATTTTATCCTTCTAAATGATTAAAATGAGAATAATTATTCTCCTTCTACTGTTATTTTTTTTCCTATCACTTGTTCTGGTCTTTTAACTCAAGATTACATTGTTGATTGTAGTCAACAATATGGAAATATTTGTGGATTGAATTTCATCAATTCTCATAATAATTTAACCACCGTCAAACATGACAAGAAATAAAGATGATCATATGATATATAAAAACCCATTTATAATGTAGATTTAGCTATATATTTCATCAATAGAACTGTAAAATGAATTTTAAATTTCATCGACCCTCTTGTATTTAGTTATAGGTCATTTGAAATCATATGTGCTTTGAAATCACAATTCTCATAAAATCAGAGCCATCCATTGAGAAAATTTTGATGAGTTCGATTGATGAACAAATAATCTTAAAATTTTCTTAAGCCATTTATTCGCTAATTTTAATGTTGTTAAAAAGACCGGTGATTTTTATCTTATTTTTGAAGATCATAATATTGATGTAGTGATAGGAGGGGAGAATTGTGGTTCTCCTTCTAAGAGGAGAATCATGATTCTCCTTCAAGTAGATTTTGATGTTCTACGACCTTCAAATGCAAGGTCCAAATCATCCATTCTTTTTAAACACCATTGAATCTAGTGTCTTGCATTAGTTCAAGATATTGTAAGATTGTTTGATCGTCAATTGATTGTATTAAAAATTTCAGTATGAATGGCTTTAAATGCATGATATGATAGTTGTGGTTTTAAAATTTAGAGATTTTCAAATGGTTTGAGTTGAAGGATTATGGGATCTACAAGTTAACTTATTTTAGTATGGATCTTTGAGCACATTGATTTAGAATTCAAACCATTATATCAATCATCTTATGACCTTTAGATTGCAATCTATGTGTCTCATCTTTTTATTTTAGCCGTAAGTCCACTCTTGTGAATATTTTTTTGTAAATAGTTTTAATTTATTTCTATTGTAAGCTTTTTTTAGAAGTCTATAAATATGATCAAACAATAAAAATAAACAATTTTTTTATTTCTATTGTGGGTGATTATCTAAAATGGTCTCAAATTGTGAAGACCTTTTTAAAAGAAAGAGAAATATTTATCATTTTATGGATTCTCCTTCGGAGTTGAATGTCTCAAAATTTATACTTTGTGATGAAATAGATTCATGAACATGATATAGTTGTGGAGTACCATGATCATACATGTCAATCACGAGTGTCAATGGCGTACAACACGCTGCACTTACGATGCTATTTGTGCAGCACAACACGACGCATTAAAATAGTGTGCGCTATTTGCGTCATGCATAAGCAATTTCTCATGGTGCAAATGGCTCACGCTATTTTATTAGCATGTTATACATTTCAAATTATAAATTATAATTATTTTTTAAAGGTTTATATTATAATATCTCAACTAATCATTAAATAATAAAACATTAAATTAATAAAATATATATTAAAAAAAAAGATTTAACTTTTTTTGTTGGATTTAAAGCTATCAGTTTTGCTATTTGGCAGGATCTAGGCTAAATTATGCTTAAATCCTGCTCAAATTTATTGATGTAAGTTTATAAAGGATTTAAAGTTGTTATTTTTGCTTCTTGGCAGGATATTTATGCTTAAATTTTGCTATAATCAATGTTTGCTATTTAATGGTATTTAATTTTAATAAATACTTATATTTTAATTATTTTATATTATGCGCCATATTTAAAATGGTACGCTCTACACCATGGTTTATGCTTCATGGCTCCACGGGAAACTTTGCACCATGATGCGCCCTTCTTCGTTAACAAGTATGACCATGAGGTTTGAAATCAGTGATACGTGTATGTTCCTATATATGTATATATATACATATATTTGTTAGTATATTTCATATCAAAATTCTTGTATTTTTCATATGATTGATGAATGTTTAAAATATCATGAAATTTAATGTTTGCATCAACTACTATATGAAATGTATGGAGCGATTAGTAGGATAATGATGCACTTACTGAGCCTTCATTATTATTAGGTTTGCTTGTCAGCCGTTAGTTCAAACTTCATTTTATTTGCTATGGTTGCCTTTTATATCCTTCTTTTTTCTCTGTTCTTGCAATGTAAGAGTATGCCCAATTTGCATATATTTTCTTTATCAACCAAGCCGAGCATCTAATTTTGGTTTGTACCGGATGACAGGGAGCTGTAAAAGTCATGGCAAAAGATCTAATTCGGACAAGACACCAAATTACTAAGTTTTATGCACTCAAATCACAGCTTCAAGGAGTGTCTCTGAGAATTCAGGTAAATGTTTTTAGTAGTCTTGCAAATGCTAAGTCATTAACATTTGTATTTGTTGTTAAGGACGAACTTTATTGCTTTCGATGTAGTTTTTGTGTGTTTTTTGTTCCGCTCGACTTGTTGGAAGCCTTGTTGCGCTGGGACATTTGAAACTCCTGAGCACTTATTGAACAATCATTGGACAAAATTATCTAACCAAGCGATGTGGACACATGTTGGGCACAACTTATGCCACACTAAGTTTTCGTTTGGGATGGCTTTCTTACTGCTTCATAAAACAACTTTTTAGTACAAAATTTAAAATTTTTATACTAGAAAGCTGCTTTAAGAAGCAGAAAGAAAATAGTCCCAAACAAAGCCTAAGTTGGTTATAAATTCATAATACTAAATCTGTTTGATTTTATTAATCTAGCTCTCTCATTGTTCCTCTTTATGACTTCTCCTTAATATTATTGTCACTAAGCATGACGTTTCCCTAAGTTTTGTTCCTGAGAATCTGATAAAAGATGTTCACAGTTTTATATCTATGATTGGTCGCTTCTTAGATACCCCACGAACACATTATAATCACATTGATCAAATGTATTTTACGATTCATATGGTTTCTTGAGGTTGGAAAACATGTCTTACAGTTGTGAAATTTGCTAGATTCAATCAATTTGTTAGATGTATTTACAAATCAAAATTGATTTTAAACCATAGAAACCCTTTCAAATGTAATTATAATCACATTGATCAAATTATGATTGTTATAGACATTGAAGTCAACTCAAGCTATGGGTGAGGCCATGAAGGGTGTTACCAAGGCAATGAGACAGATGAACAGACAAATGAACTTACCTGCACTACAGAGGATAATGATGGAATTTGAGCAGCAAAATGAGAGGATGGAGATGGTCTCTGAGGTTATGGGTGATGCCATAGATGATGCTCTGGAAGGAGATGAAGAGGAGGAAGAAACCGAAGAACTTGTTAGCCAAGTACTCGACGAAATCGGAATAGACATCAATTCAGAGGTTCTCCTTTCCTTCATAAAAATGTTATGTTTCTTAAGTTTACTCAATTATCCTTGTATTAGGTGTTGAGCAGTATTTGTTTTTCTATGAGCAGCTTGTCAAGGCGCCTACCTCTGCTGTGGCCAAACCAGCAGCAAACATCAAGGTTGCTCAGGCCGAGTCTGCCGCAAGTGATGATGGAGGGATTGATAGTGAACTACAAGCAAGGTTAGATAACTTGAGGAAGATGTAAATTTGTACTTATGATTTACTATTTGAAACGAGAAGCAGAGTACTGTGCCCTGTAATATAGTCTAATACACTGTTTATTCTGCACAATGCTTACAATTTGCTCCAATGTTTGGATGATAAAAAAAATACTTGTGCTTACTTGTTCACAAGTTATTGGCTTTGGTGTGAACATTTGTTCATAGTTGTTTTGTGATGATAATCATTTTAAATGAGATTGATGAGCATTCTATTTTTTTATTGCTTAGTTTCCTGTCATATGGAGAAAAATTGAAGAGCGGATTCACTTGAACAACTGTCTACATCCTATATCTGTAATACACTAATATATATATATATATATATATATATATATATATATATATTAGTGTATTATATTAATCCTTGCTCCCAATAAGGAAATTGGCTTAGGCTTTGGTTGGGACAACTCTTTTGGAGCTTTTTTAAAAAAATTTGGACTAAAAAACCGCTTTAGAAAGCAATAAGAAAACTGTCTCAAACGAAGCCTTAATGCAATGGGGGATTGATATGATGGAGCATTCACTTTTGGAGTCGGATAGACTGATCTGCCAAGCAAATCCTTTTGTTCAATTGAAATGCTATGTGATGAAGTGGCATTCTTCCAGTAAACATTTTAGAGTAGAACGTTTGTAATCAACCAATCCATTGGATGAAGCCTTGAGAAAGGGTTGTGGTTTCTACGTTACCAGATTTTAAGGATTTTTAGTATATACTTGTGCTCTGAGATTTACAATTGTATAAAGGTGGTGAAGTAGTTAGTAAGGTTGGAGTAGGAGGAAAAGAGTCATTGTTGTGGGTGGTGAGGAGAGTTGAGATGATTTTTTGATAGGTTATGAGAGCCTATTAGAGATTAGGGTTGATGATGCTGAGAATATATTTGACAAAATGAATAAAGAGGTGGGAAATACAAGGAAAAACAAAGGAATAAGAGATGCAATTCACTAAACCATCGTGGTTCCTGCAGCAATTAAGGTTTTGTTTGGAGTAGTTTTAGGTTTTCGTTGGGGACATCTTTCTTATTATTTTCTAAAATAACTAATTGCCTTCATTATTTCTCTACCAATCAATAAGAAATATCTTAGTAAATAAATAAAAAATAAATAAATATATAATTAGAAAGGTTGAATAAAATTCTAGAAATGCCCTTAATGAAATAAACGCAAATATTTGATAACTATTGATGGAAAAAATTAAGCACAAAATAATTTGGATTAAAGTTTAATAAACAATCAAGACTGAGGATAACTGAGCATTGATTTTGAGACAATTATCAAACATTTATATCATAATGGTTAAAGAAAAGGATAATGAATACTTTAAAATTTAATTTAAATATGCATTAAGAGAATTTTGAGAGGATTATATTAAAATGATTATATTAATTTTTAATAGTGTCCTCCATAGAAATTTTTTTTTAAAATCCACCAATGCATATAACAGCAAATAATAATATCTTGATGACAAATATGGCATAATAGAAAGAAAGGTAAGATGTTCATAACATCCATTTATTTCATAATTTTTATCAAGATATGCTTATTAAATTTTTACTAAAATGAATTTATTATTACTAAATTTATATTGAATAAATACACTATATAATCAATTAATTAAAGTTTATGTTGCATTTATTTCAAGCCAAAAATAATAATTATTTACTTAAAATTGATTCCCAATGCATTGCATTGCAAATCTTCTATAAAATAGAGAAATTACACTATCACCACCACCAACAACAACATGTCAACATCTTTATCACACCACATGAGTTGACTACATGAATCTTTTTTTCTCCAATGTGTCATATTAAGAATCAAATTCTCATTTAAATTTAACAAATAAAAGTCATCAAATGTATATATAATCAATATATTCAAAAGCCCCAATCTCCCCCCAACTATCTCATCTCAACATCATAAGTGCCTTAGAAAATTGTTTTTGAAGCAACATCTCTGTCTTAAAACTCCAACAAACACCCCAAACATGCCCTCTTGGCATCTCCTCTCCTCCGCCTCAACTGACGCCGCCGCTCTGCTTTCCATTACCAAACAGCTGAGCTGTGACACCTCAGCAAACACTGCCATGTCAGCTTTGCTCGTCACCTTGCTATTGAACTTAGTGAAATGTTTCAGTCTTGTTGAAAACATTATCATTTTTTTTCTTGTATTTTATGTTAATAATAATACGCTTTAGCTTTCCTTTAAATATTGGGGTTTGTGTTATCCTCCGTTGATTCATGTGATTCACTGATTGAGAGTTATAAGAAGTTAATTATTACGCCAACAGATAAATAGTGACGACCCTTTGTATTGAGCCAACATTTATTTGATGTTGAAGGGAGTGATGGAGGTTGCAGCGGCCATAGCTAAGTGATGGAGGCCGAAGGGACCATAGTTTGGGAGATGATATTCAAAGGGAGCATAGGTTGGCGACGGTGGTCAGAGGAATGGTAGACGAGCAATTGAGGTTGAAGAGACCGTAGTCAAGCGACAGTGTTCGAAGGGACTATAATCGCACGACAATGGTCAGAGGGTCTAAGTTGCATGCGATGGAGGTTGTTAAGATCATAGTCGGGCGACGGTGGTCGAAGTGACCGTTGCCGGGAACAGTGGTCTAAGGATCGTAGTTAGTGGGTGATGGCGGTCCGAGAATCGTAGTTGGCTGACGATGGATGTTTGAGGGACCGTAGTAAACAGGTGACAAATGTCAAAGGAATCGTAGCTAGATGTTGGAGGGAGTGTAATTGGATGATGGAGGTTGGTGGACCTTAGTCGGGCGAGAAAGGCTAGAAGGATCATAGTCAACTGGACACGAAGATCGGAGGGATAGTAGTCAGGCGACAAAGGTTGGGGAAATTATTGCCGGGGAATGGAGGTCGGAGGGATGGTAATCGGTGGGCGACGAATGTCAAAACAGTCGTAATTGGTGGGTGACAGAGGTTGGTCTGCGGTGGTCGAGTGGAGACCTAGGGACGATGGTTAGATGTAGTTTCAACGTGGTGTTTGGCAGCTGGGTGGATGTCTAACGATGATAGGCCGGTGAAAGTCCGATGAGGATGCTTGCGAGGAGGTACGACATCGACGGCCAGATGTAGTCCAGTGAAAGTCTATAAACGATGGTCGGATAGCGAGGGTTCTCAGGCGGTGGTGCTGAAGTAGAGCTCTAGAATTTCATCATTATCCAAGATATAACTAACCTGAATAAGAACAATATTCTCTTGGAAACTTTGATCACCAAAAAATTTAAATTCAAAATATGAGAAAATTTATCGGATTCAAACATCCGACTTGCTTATCATTGATGTCATGAGTGCGTAGGGTAGATTGATCTAGGAACAATCATATATGGCAATTTACATTGATAATGACTACAAGTACGAAATGGCACTGGGTAAAAGATTTGGGAAAGTAGCGTAAGATGAAAGAACTGATCAATATCAAAGTTAAAAAAAAAGTCACGATCTCTTCTAAAAAGTTGTTGAATAACTAAAAAAGGTTAAGCTGAACTAAACCGTCCATAATGTAGAAAAATATACAACATGTAACAGGAAAAAAGAGTAATAGATAGAGTCTTACAAGTTTCAAGAAAAATGAGATGAGATGGTGAAACGGTAGGTATACTCCAGAAAAAGAGGAAGGTTCTACTTTAGGATACGTTGGTGGTTAGATTTTGTGCTTTTGCGTGATGTGCTTACTACTAAAATACTTTTGAGATATGAGATGGACTATTATTTAACGGTTGTGAGAAGTATCAGGTTCGGTGAACTGCACACTCCACCCACAATCATGGTATTTCCTCCTCCCACTCTGTTTACATCTTCTAACATTGACATTTACTCCATCATCATCGTTGCCACCACCTTCATAATACTTATTGTAGTCGCCATTTTACTGTACTCCTATGGATGTTTGACTGTGGAGTCGTTCTGGCAGTGTCTAGCATGCCGGTTCAGCAGAGGACCAAGAATTGCCTTAGAAATAATACCAATGTGTCGATACAGGGAGTCTGATGCAGTGCATTATAACCTTGGGAACGACTGCGGCACATCTTACACTAGCCTAACAGAATTCTGACATCCACTTCTTTTTCTTACTACTTTCAGTTATTTGCTTTACTCAATTAGCTTTATTTTTATTTTGCAAAATATAGAAAATAGAGCTGTTATAGCCGGAGAGATGGGGAGAAGATGGACAGTTTTTGATTTTGCTTGATCACAGCAGATAGCTAATACAAATCCCTGAATATACAGGGTTATACATTCCCGGTGATTTGGAGTTGTTTGCTTGCCCTGTATTTTTCTTTCTTGCAGGTTTTGAGAGGAAGAACCAGGCAGATAATCGGCTGCGTTAGGTTGGTATCAGAGCCTCACCTGAGAAGAAATGGCGGATCGCGGCAAGGAACCCAGCACTGACGGGGCGCGAGGAGTGGACGCGCTCTGGGCAAACCAGGAAAATCTCAACCGCCGAATTGACGACCTATCGGCGGACATCCAGAGGCTTACTGTGGAAGTGCGCCGCGAGTTCAATCTCCTCCGGGCGAGACAACCACAACCTCAACAACCACCCGCAGAGCAGCAGGAGCTCAGACCCATGCGACGACGGGGACTGGCAGCAATTCGGCAACCCCGCCGTAATCCTACGGAGATGCAGGAGTTATCAGAGTCTGATGAGGAAATGCTGCTTAACAGAGAAAGGGAATTCATGGACTCCGCCGATGAAGATGCAGTGATTCCACAGCATTATGAAGGACACCGGCGTCGGAGACTGACACCTCCTCGATTCCAATCCGGTGAGTTTAAAGCTAAGCTTGATATTCCCTATTTTGATGGGCGAATGCATATTGAGGATTACTTAGATTGGGAGAAGGCAGTGGAAAATTTTTTTGAGTACATGGAAGTTGCGTCAGATAGACAGGTGCGGTATGTAGCCTGTAGACTGAAAGGCGGTGCGAGCGCTTGGTGGGCGCAAACCATCCAGATGAGGCAAAGAGAAGGCAAAGGTAAGGTTCGAAGCTGGCAGAGGATGAAGCAATTGCTACGGGCCCAATTTTTACCTACCGACTATGAACAGATACTATACATGAGGTATCAACACTGCAGCCAAGGGTCTCGATCTGTGAGTGATTATACAGAGGAGTTCCATCGCTTAGCCGCAAGGAACAATCTCAATGAATCCAATAATCACTTGGTAGCTCGTTATATTGGAGGATTGAAAGACAGCATTCAGGATCGGTTGGAGCTAAGTTCCGTGTGGTCTATGGCACAGGCAGTTAACTTTGCGATGAAAATTGAGATGCAACAGACTCGCCAAAACAGGACTCCCTACAACCGACGGCATTGGCAGGAACCAGTGGTGTCCGGAAAAGGAAGCACTTCCGTGGCCAAATCCACACAGAATGTGGGACCGTCTGCACCTGTTGTTACTCCAAGTAACACCCCCGCCGATTCCCGAAGCCAACAAAAATTGAAGCACCCAGCTAGAGACAATCCTTACGCCAGGCCGTCAACGCTAAAATGTTTTCGCTGTTTCCAACCGGGGCACAAGTCCAACGAGTGCCCCCAAAGACAGCAAGTCAATTTAGCCGAGGGTGAAGAGGAAGGCGAGTATGCCGACGAGGAATGCGAACCTGAAGGCGAGACGGAGGATGTCCCAGCGGATGAAGGGGAAGCTCTGGTATGTGTGTTAGAAAAACTGTTGCTAGCGCCGCGACAGAATATCAACTCCCAACGTCATTCCATTTTTAGAACTCGCTGCACGATTGGCGGGAAGGTATGCGATTTATTGATTGATAATGGCTGTACTGAGAATGTTATCTCAAGAGCTGTGGTGCAAAGTTTACACCTGAATACTATCAAAAATGCTCACCCGTATAAGATAAGTTGGGTCAAGCGTGGGATGGAGATTCTTGTGTCGGAATCTTGCAGGGTGACCTTTTCCATTGGAAAACAATATGTCGGAGAAGTATTATGTGACGTTCTGGACATGGACGTCTGCCACTTGATTCTAGGAAGGCCGTGGCAATTTGATGTAGGTGCCACCTATGACTGCCGAGCTAATGTTTATTCCTTCGATTGGAACGGTCGTCGCCTCAGATTACTACCTGCACAGGGAGAGGTTAATTCGAAGGCTGCACCTCCTCCAAGACAGAACTCCGTGCAAGTAGTCACGGGGGCGAGTTTGATGCATTGCTGGAAGGAGCCTGCTCCGTTATTTGCCTTGTTGGTGACCGAACCAAGCCCTGATTGCTCAAAGTCACTGTGGCCTATTGAAGTCCAGAACTTGTTGCATCAATATAGTGATATTGTCCCTGAGAATCTGCCAAACGAATTGCCCCCTCTCCGAAGCATACAACATCAAATAGATTTGGTACCGGGAGCTGTCCTACCAAACTTGCCGCACTATAGGCTTAATCCCAAAGAGCAACTTATCCTCCAAGAACTGATCGATGACTTATTGAAACGGCAGTTCATACAGACAAGCTTAAGTCCGTGTGCAGTTCCCGCATTGCTCGTGCCCAAAAAGGACGGGACCTGGAGGATGTGTGTAGATAGCCGGGCTATCAATAAAATCACTGTCAAATACAGGTTTCCAGTCCCTCGAATTGATGAATTACTAGATCGGCTGACGGGGTCTGCAATTTTTTCGAAGCTAGATCTTCGCAGCGGCTACCACCAGATTCGCATACGTCCAGGAGATGAGTGGAAGACTGCGTTTAAGACGCCGCAAGGGTTGTACGAGTGGAAGGTAATGCCGTTTGGCCTATGCAATGCACCCTCTACCTTCATGAGGATGATGAACGAGGTTTTAAAACCATATTTAGGAAAAATTTGTATTGTCTATTTCGATGACATTTTGGTGTACAGCAACTGTTTGGACAGCCACATGAGCCACTTACGAACCCTCTTTGAAGTATTAAGGCAGCAACGGTTGTGTCTCAACCTACCCAAGTGCGAGCTGGCAGTACCGAAAGTTCATTTTCTGGGTTTTGTGATATCAGCAGACGGTGTTCATATGGATCCACAGAAAATCAGTGCAGTGCAAGATTGGCCGCCACCTACTTCTTTTTTTGAAGTGAGAAGCTTCCATGGGATGGCTAATTACTACCGAAAGTTCATTCAGAACTTTAGTATTTTGATGGCTCCAGTGACCGATTGTCTCAAGGCCAAAGTATTTCATTGGGGGAACGACCAACAGCTAAGCTTTGAGGCTGTTAAGCAAGCTTTAACTTCGGCCCCGGTCCTAGCACTCCCAGATTTTGACAAAGTGTTCATGGTAGAGACCGATGCGTCGTCTATTGGAGTTGGGGCAGTGCTTTCACAAGATGGCAAGCCGGTAGCATTCTTCAGTGAAAAACTTAGTGACGCTCGACGGAAGTGGTCCGCATATGAACAGGAGCTCTACGCCATTATCCGCGCACTAAAGCAATGGGAGTTGTATTTACTGCATCAGGACTTTGTTTTGTGCAGCGACAACAAAGCCTTGCAGTATCTTAATAGTCAGAAATCCATAAACAGGATGCACGCTAGGTGGCTTATGTTTATTCAAAGATTTTCCTTCACCTTCCAACATAAACCCGGAACGAATAACCGGGTAGCTGATGCTCTTAGTAGGAAGAATGTTCTCCTTACACGGCTCCAAGCTGAAACCACTGGTCTGGAATGTCTCAAGGAGCTGTATGAATCCGATCCTGACTTCAAAGAATTCTGGGAGGCTTGCCAAAGCAAATCGGCCACAGGAGAATACTCAATCAGGCATGGGTACTTATTCAAACACAATTTACTCTGCATTCCTGTATCTTCTTGGCGTCCATTCTTGATACGCGAAGCCCATGGTGGCGGACTTGCCGCACATGTGGGACGCGATAATACCTTAAAACTTGTTCAATCTCGTTTTTTTTGGCCTCGGCTGCGGCGTGATGTGATTCGCCTGGTGGAAAGTTGTCCGATTTGCCAATCATACAAAGGTGGAGCTCAAAATACAGGCTTGTATATGCCGCTACCTGTACCAGACTCAATATGGGAAGATCTTAGCATGGATTTTATTTTGGGACTGCCCAGAACTCGGCAAGGACATGACTCCATCCTAGTCGTCGTCGACAGATTTTCCAAAATGGCGCATTTCTTGCCATGTAGGAAAACTTCTAACGCCATGAATATAGCTCAGCTTTTCTTTAAGGAAATTGTGCGTTTGCATGGTGTACCGAGAAGCCTCACGTCGGATAGAGACGTGAAATTCGTCAGTCACTTCTGGCGCGAGTTGTGGAAACGATTGGGCACGGACATCCGCCTCAGTTCTGCATATCACCCACAGACAGATGGGCAAACCGAAGTAGTTAACCGCACGTTAGGCAACATGCTGCGTTGCCTTGTCCAAGACCACCCGAAGCAATGGGAAGAAGTCCTGACCCGAGCAGAATTTGCCTTCAATTCGATGACTAATCGCTCGACAGGTAAGTCACCTTTTCATATCGTTTATACTAAAGCACCTAACTTGGCAATCGACGTCGCCATATTGCCAAAGTGCAAATCTCCTGCTGCTGCATCCTTCTCGGGAAGTTTTGCAGACATGCTTACGGAAGTGAGGCAACAAATCCTGAAATCCAATCAACGGTACAAGGAGACCGTTGATCGCCGCCGCAGACAACGCCTCTTCAACATTGGAGATTTAGTGATGGTTCGTCTCAGGAAGGAGAGATTTCCACCCGGCACTTATTCAAAATTGATGCGCAGAAAAGTGGGTCCACTACCTATCACTGCCAAGATAAACGATAATGCTTATATCGTGGAATTGCCAGCAGAATACAACATGTCATCGACCTTCAATGTCTCAGATATTTGGGCATATTCTCCACCAGATGAGGCCAACGTGATCCTTAGCTCGTCGGAGTCGAGCTCTACCGGAGCGGGGGAGGACTGATGCAGTGCATTATAACCTTGGGAACGACTGCGGCACATCTTACACTAGCCTAACAGAATTCTGACATCCACTTCTTTTTCTTACTACTTTCAGTTATTTGCTTTACTCAATTAGCTTTATTTTTATTTTGCAAAATATAGAAAATAGAGCTGTTATAGCCGGAGAGATGGGGAGAAGATGGACAGTTTTTGATTTTGCTTGATCACAGCAGATAGCTAATACAAATCCCTGAATATACAGGGTTATACATTCCCGGTGATTTGGAGTTGTTTGCTTGCCCTGTATTTTTCTTTCTTGCAGGTTTTGAGAGGAAGAACCAGGCAGATAATCGGCTGCGTTAGAGTCGCAGTCATTCAACAGTGAGTGCTCGGTGTGCTTGACAGCATTCGAGGTTGGAGAGGTAGTGAGGCAGCTTCCGGCATGCAAGCATTCGTTTCATGCTCCTTGTATCGATATGTGGCTTCGCTCTCACTCCAACTGCCCTTCCTGCAGAGCTCTTGTGCTGCAGGATCTTGCAGGATATCAAAGAGCAGAAGCGGTGGAGGATACAAACCAACAACAGCAGCGGCAATTAATGGATAACATGGAAGTGAGTGTTGCTATTGCATCTGCTTTGTGAACGAGATAGGGATCAGGTTGTTCACCAGTAGGAAAATCATCTCTTTTGATACTAAATATATAAAATAAGGTATATTTCATTGAATGAAGTAAGCTATATAATGTCATTGAGCTTCACAGCATATATCAATCAACCATTGAACATGAGGTTAATTCAGCTAATGTACTAACCAATAATGCTTTTCACATGTGAAAATCCGGGCATTTGTAGTTGAAACCTGTATGAAGCAGAGAACATTAGGGGTGTCAATATTTGACATGACACGAAAACTCGACCTGGAAATTTCGGGTTAGACCCGACCCGTTTCCAAAACAGGTCGAGTTCGGGTTCCCGGATTCGCCCCGTTTGAAAAATGGGTCGGGTTCGGGTTCCTGGATTTGCCCCGTTTGAAAAACGGGTCGGGTTCGGGTTGACTCGGTGGGTTGCCGGGTCAATCCGGAAACCCGTTTAAAATGTTTGCCCGGTTGCCCGCGTACCTGCCCTAGCCTGCCCGCCCCCTACCCAACTGCCCGCGGAGCTACCCGGCCCTGCCTGCGCCCTGCCAGCACGCTACCGCGCGAACGAGGCTGCCCGCACGCCCGCTGCTGCTGCCCGCTCGCGTCCGTGCCAGCACCCGCCTACGCGGCCTCGCCAGCCCGAGCTCGCGTCCGCGCCCACCTTCCCATATCGAGTCGGGTCAACCCGGCAACCCGCCGGGTCGGGTCCGGATTCGGATTTCCAACCTGTTTTCCTACCCGGGTCGGGTTAGGGTCGACCAGTTTGAACCCGAGTCAGTCCCGGGTTCGACCTGAACCCGACCTGTGACCCGAAACTATCACCCATAGAGAACATGGAAGAAAGGAAAGGAGCAATAATGTATAGTCACATAACTGTATCAATTGCATATACAAATTACAAATGAAATCACTACAGTAGAATGTGTATATATATTAAGACTATGTAAATGTTATTCTTGTATTGCCCGTGGTTTGTTAGCATCAAACAATTGGGATTGGTTCTGCGGCTGTGTAGACGGTTGTACGTAGTAGAAAGCAGGAGGTAGTGGCTGACAAAGAGCAGGCCTTCATATGATTTGCTGGAAGGTGAAGAGCTGCTTGGCTGTTTGTATTGTCACCAACCCTCAAGTTGATGGTTGGCTTAACCATGAACTTGTCACGAAGTATGGTGAATCGTGGAGTTGGAAGGGCGGCTTTGATATTAGCCACTTGATCTTGGGAAGATACGCGATGAACAGCTAAAACTTTGGAGTTGATAGTTTTAATAATAAAATGATGATCAATTTCAATATGTTTGGTGCGGGCATGAAATACAAGATTGGTGGCAATTGACATAGCTGAGATATTATCACATATTGGGGGTAGCTTGAAGAGAAATAAAAAAATCCTGACATAAGTGACGGAGCCAAATTAACTATGTTGTTGTGGCAGCTAAGGAGCGATATTCAGCTTTAGTAGGAGAACGAGCCACCATGGTTTATTTCTTTACACACCAAGAGAGAAGATTTGAATCAAGAAAAATACAAAATCTAGTAGTGAACTTGCGATCAAAATGATTTCCGGCCTAGTCAGCATCAAAATAGGCAGACAAGTTTAGATCACCTTTTTGATGAAGAAGGTCGTGACTTATAATTTCCTTGAGATAACAAAGGATGCATTTGAGTGCTTGAAAGTGATAGCCCATTGGACTATGCATGTGCCGACATATTTTGTTGACGCCAAAGGCAATGTCTGGGCGAGTAGCGGTGAGATATTGTAGGGAACCTGCAATTTGCCGAAACAGAGATGGGTTGGCAAAGTCGATTTGAGGAACAATAGCTATATACGATATTGACGGCAGAGGATTTGCAAGTGTACATTCAAGCAGTCTTGAGCAGTTCGTATATATATGATTGCTGAGAGAGATGAAACCCTGTAGGAAAGCTCTGCACGTCTATACCAAGAAAATGAGTGAGAGTGCCAAGATTTTAGATATGGAATTTTAAATTTAGATTTTGAAGAACACTAGAAATTTTATGTTGGTTGTGCCGGTGATTAAAATGTCATAAACATAAATCAAAATATAAAGTTTGATATTATGATGATGATATATCATTAACGAGCATCGACGGTGCTTTTTGAAAAACCTTGTTGTTGTAGGTAGGAGTAGAGAGTAGTGAACCACTGTTGTGGAGCTTGTTTGAGATCATAGAGTGCCTTTTTGAGTAAGCAAACACAATCCGGAGCTGAGAATCAGGGAAGTTGGGCGGTTGTGTCATATAGACAGTCTCATGTAAGGGACCATGGAGAAAGCATTAGCTACATCAAGTTGTAAGATGGGCCAGCTGAAGTGAAACATAACAGTGAGGAACAATCGGATGGTGAGAGATTTTGCTACTGGACAAAATGTTTCAAGATAGTTGACATTATATTCTTTTTTATATCCCTAAGCAACTAATATGGCTTTCTAGTGGGCAATAGATCCATTAGAGTGGCAATTATGTTTGAAGATTCATTTGCAACCATGGACATTTCGGTCAGGGTGAGAGGGCACAAGTGTCCAAGTACCTTGTGATTAAAGGGCATGGAATTCAGCAGAAAGGGCTTTCCTCCATTTAGGGTGTTTGATGGTCAAGCTGAAACAAGTCGGGGTGGTGGAGATGGTAGTTGGAGATCAAATATTTGGAGGGGTTTAAGATTACCGGTCAAAAAACATGTAACCATAGGATGGCGAGGAGGATAAGGTAAGGATTGGTGATTTGAGGAAGAGGAATTGAAATGAGATGAAGAATAAGCTAGGCAATATCTGCTCGATGCCATTAGTTAAATACAGAATGATCACATTTTCTGTAGATTTGGCAGTCAATCGGAGGTTTGTTAGTTGTAGTAAGAGGAAAGGAGGTTTAGCTGAGTATCCGTCGTGTCTGTGAATAGCAGGAAGGCGACCACGGCCTTTTTGGTTGACGAAAAAAGCACAAATTGAGGATTGTGAGATGAACTAGTTCTTTGGCATCTTCAAGCATGATTCACTTCCTCACTACAAAGAAGAGAGTAGAGGTCATCTAAGCTTATTGGGTCGAGCTTGGTGTGGATTGTTATTTAAAGGCTTGATAGTTTGGAGGTAAGCCATTCAAGATTTATAGGATGATATCTTCAATATCGATTGAGCCTCCAACGGTGGTAAATTTATCAACCAAGCTCTTCACAGTGGAGAGATAATCCATCATGGATAGATATTTCATAGTTAGAGAGTAAAGCTCATTTTTTTTAGATTTTAATTAGCGCTCAAGAGTAAGCCAAACAAGATGACAAGTGTCTATATTAAGTATGTGTGGGAGAATAGATGCAAAAATGGAGTATAAGGCAACAACAAGATTCTGAGCACCCATAAGATATGTTGTGTATTTGCTGATGGTTGTCCTGTATCCAAAAGAGAATGCTTAGGTGGACAAGGTTTTGATCCATTGAGGTATCCATCAAATCCATTAGCGGTGAAGAGTTTGAGAATTTGAGAGCGTCAAGTGGGGTAGTTGCCGGCAAGAAGTTGTGTGTGAACAATATTCTTGATATTTGACACCAGAAACTTGAGCTGAGAGGGAATCGTGAGATCTCTAAGCTTAAGAACAATAGAATCCATGTGATCAAATTAGGCAGGGAGCTTTGATACCATGTTGTAACATGTATGATGTAGAGAAAATGGAAGAAAGTAAAGGAGCACTAATATATAATGACATAACTGTATCAATTACATATATTGATCACAACTGAAATCAATATAGTAGAATGTGTGTGTATATATATTATGACTATGTAAATGGTATTCTTTTATTGCCCTTGGTTTGTTAGCATCAAACGACTAGAATTGAACCAATTGGTTCTGTGCCCTGTGCAGACAACTCTAGTAGAAAGCAGGAGGTAGAGTAGTTCTGCAGGAGGGGCAGTTGGAGTGAGAGCGAAGCCACATATCGATGCAAGGAGCATGTAACAAATGCTTGCATGTTGGAAGCTGCCTCACTGCCTCTCCAACCTCAAATGTTTTTAAGCACACCGAGCACTCACCGTTGAATGATTGCGACTCCCTGTATCGACCCATTGGTATCATGTATACGACCATTCTTGATCCTCTGCTGATCCTACTGGCATGGTAGATGCTGCCACAAGGATTCCACAGGCAACCATCCATAAGAATATAGTTAAATATTGGAGACTATAATGAGTATCATGAAGGTACGAGGTGGCAATGATGATGAAGAAGTAATTATCTATGTTAGAAGATGTAAACAGAGTGAGAGTAGGAGATACCATTGTTGTGGGTGGTGCATGGAGAAATATATATATATAGAGAGAGAGAGAGAGAGAGATAGAGGGGCGTAGCTCACCTGGGCCTATTGGTTGATTGAGAGCTTTGTCTATCAATACATAGACTTGAATTTGAGTCTTATGTATATGATATAAATTTGACTTCATTAACTTTCGTGTCAAAAAAAAAAAAAATCTCAAGTCTCAAAACTATTTTGGTTGTAAGCTCATTAGGCAAAAGCACAAAATCTAACCACCAAAGTAAACCTAAAGTAGATTAGTATAACCTTTCGTCTTTTTCTAGATTATACCTACCGTTTCACCATCTCATCTCATTTTTCTTGAAATATAAAAATGAATGATGTGTAGGAGAGGACTCTATGTATCCCATTAGGCTTAGGTCGGTTAGTGGACGAGCATGACTGGGAACTCCCAACTTATATTTGATTCCCCTCTCAAGCGGCCCGACTCTGTAAGTGTGGAGAAAATAAGTGCGTAGTCCAACACTTATGAGGGATGGTTGCCGCTAGGCCCGTCGAGGGATTAGTTACTCCGACAAACACCTTCTATATGGGGGCAGCAAAGGGTAAATACTTCCGTTCCGACAAAAAAAAAAAAAAAGAGGACTCTATCTAATACTACGATTACTTAAGCTGGCTTATCGAGTCCTAAACACAAATAGTACTAGGCCAAGCCAGCTGTGGATGTACAAAAGAAGCTTTGTCGAAGCTTGCCGGCCCAAAAATCATTAGTTTTTTTTAATGTTTATTTTATTTTATTCATATTTTAATATAAAATAAAATATATTTAATATTTTAAATAAATATTATTTTTATTTTTATTGAGCATTGCATAAAATAGTGATGATGGCGATTATAATAATGACTGGTTGTTGGCGATTGTGGTTAGATTTAAAAGATGTTGTGTATTTTATTGAACATTTATTGAATGTTTAAGGCTGATTTTTTGATAAGAATTTTAATTATGTTTAATTATCATGATAATTATTTATTAAATATTTTTCTTGTTATTTACTCCAATAATTTAATCCACTATTGGCAAAGATTACTATCTATTAAATTTTCTTTATATTAGCATCAATTTTATTTAAATTATATTACACATCCACAAGCACATATATGGGTTTGTTGTACAAATTAATAAATTATATTAAACTCTATTTGAAATAATTTATTTACTATTTTATTTTTCAAACCCTAATTATAATTTTTATTTAATCATTACTTTTTTATTGATTTTAATAAAAAAATTTACCAAAATTTACTTTCTACATTAACTTCTATAAAATTATTTTTTAAAAAAATTTACAATTAGCCCCATAAAAAATTGCAGATGTTGAAATAACCTTAATCGGCGAAATCTCCCTCCAAACATGGATAAATTATTGTGTACGCATTCGGAGACGAATCCGGATGCGCCACATCACCGGATGCATTGGGCTCCGGTGACGTGGCAGGATCAGATTCGCCTCCAAACACGTTCGGATTCCACACACAATAATTTCTCCCAAACATGTGGAAATTATGAAAAGGTAGTAGATCTACAGACAGGGCACGTCGAATGCACCCGAAACCACATATCAATACAATCCACGTGGAAGCAGTGGCCGCACTCCGGCAGAAACCGAACAGCTTCCCCGTCCTTAAACTCCGACAGGCACACCGGACACGTCATCTCCTCTCCGCCGCCGCTGCCGCAATCTTCGCCACCAACCTCCTTCGCCTTCCTAAAAGTTTGTGCAGGCGCAATTAGCTGAGCTATCGATGCTTCAGCGGACACCGTCACGTCAGCTCCACTCGTCGCCCCACCGTTGAACTCCGGCAACATCCCGCGGCCTCGCCGCCGGCGATAGATTGTTGTGATCCAGTGGTAGATTGTGATCAAAGCAGCGGTTATGGAAAAGCTGAGGATGATGAGATAGACGGAGGTGCGACGGTTGTGTTGTTCGCGGTCCATGAGAGGGAGAAGAACACGGAGAACAAGGTTTCCAGTCTTCTTCATATGAAATGAGAAAATGCCAAAATGGAATTATTTAATTGTTGAGGTGTCCTCAGCAAGTTTTTTTTTTGTTTCCATTTGTTATTTGTTTTGTACAGAAATTGGCCTATTTATCGGTTGATTTGTAGAAAAATTGACCTTTGGGGCATAGATTATTACAATAATTGTAAAATAATGAAATGATTTGTTAGGATTATAAACTTTCAACTCATACAGATATGTTTGTTTCTGCTTGGAATCAAAATAAAGGTTTTCGGGTATATCTTAATAGTGAATAAATTTTTTATTCCGAAAATACTTATTTAATATATTTTTACTTTATTTTTTTATTTGTTGATATAGTATTCTTTTTATTGATCAAATATGTTAAATTTTGTAGTTTTAAAAAAAAATTAATAAAAATGAGTTTTTGGGTCGGGATTGGGTCATTCGGTTTGCTAACGGATCGAGTTCGGGTTGAAAGTATTCGAATTTGATCAATTTTGGGTCAAATCCAAGCCTGAGATGTCAACTAATTAGGACACCCCTACAGAAAGTTATTTTTGAAATAAATATATTATATAACTAATAAATTAAAACTTATATTAAGTTTATTTAAAGTCAAACTTAATGATAATTATGAAATCAAATTTTCCTTAAAATTATTTTCCAAAACACTGCAAGTCCCCTTCAAATTCTATAAAAAAGAATTATAACAATTAGATTCAGTCGCCGAAAGCTACCCAACAATATAGAAATCGTAAAAGAATATCAAATATACAGGGAGGGCAGGTAGAAAATAAAGAATTTTCTTTTGCACGGTATTATATTCATTAGCGGTATGACCGTATGATTATATATATTTATATATATGATTCACTTATGCGATAGTTTATATCGTAGTAAACATGCGAAGTTACACCAACAGGACAAAATTGTGATGCACTCAGGCCAAAACGGACAATATCTCGATAATTAAGAGTCACAAAAAAACCTGTAAGATAGAAAACTCGTCTCCAATGCATTGGTTATGTCAAGCCGTTTTCTTTTTTGGAGTTTAGACTTAAATCCTACTCAAATGCTATTGTTGGTTTCTTCATCAAACTCTCTCTTCTATAAACTTGTTTGTGTTAAGTAAGATGGAAAACCTATCACATATAAAATATAGCTTTCTACCTTCAAATTGCATTATATATGATTAGTTCTCTTAAGCTAACATCATTTTCCTTCATCATATAACATTAATGTCAACTTCGTTCTCCATCATATATCATTTACATTAATATAACTAATATCAAGTCAACATTCAAAAGGCCAAACTAACATTTTGGTCCAATACTTAAAAGTTTAATCTGTGTTTAGCTTTACAAGAGGCCCCTATTTATAGAAATAAGAGGGATAGATCAAAGTAATTAAACCTATACCTTTAATTTCTAACCTACAACAATTATGAACATTATCATACCTACCACAATCACCATAATACCTCAATTATTATACATACTACCATTCCTAATAACATAAACAATCTTTATGGGCAATGACATAAGAAAATATGTAATATAACATTATGATACAAAAGCCCATAGAGCTTAATATATATTGGTCCATAATATAATATCATGATAACAAAGACCCAAAATAAAAATTAAAAGTCTAACATATAGTTAAATGCAGTACAAAAATTATACTAAACTTTAGAATGACAATGATGATGATGATGATGATGATGATTCTCTACATCACTAATGCACTTAAGACAAGTAAGGGTGTTTTAGTTATCCTATAGGTAAATATAGTTGATGTGCTCATGTAAGTAAGAACTTGAATAACCATTCATTTTATTATTTTTCATATCAAATTCATGCTAAAAAAACTATCTACATATATATTATACCACAATCATTATTTTGATGCTCATAATCCAATCATATAATATATCAAATGCTATCCAAAATTATTTTCATAAATTAATTCACCAACCATATGATTATATATATATATATATATAATATATATATATATATATATATATATATATATATATATATATATATATATAGACACACACACTCACACACAGACACGTGTGTTGCCATTTGAGAGCTCAATTTTATGTTTTGTTGATTATAAACATTATTGGATAATTACTTATTTAATCCTTTATACATTGCATATTTCTTGTGTGTCACTAATTATTTCAGGTACATCTTACATCAAGCAGAATTGAAGAATAAAGCTCAAGATTGTGCATTGTCAGGGTCTAAGTGAGTATGTGTTTAATAGAGTATGTACTTTTCTATTTTATTGAATCATTTTATATATTAGATTTATGTTGGCTAAACAATCAGCACACACTCACAAGAGAGAATAAAATTAAATATTTGAAATTTTCTGCTAATCATATTGCATGATCTCATTCGTACTATATGATCAGTTAAAAAATTAATTCAAATGTTACATTAAATTAAATTAAGTTAAAACTAATTGTATTGTATGATTTTCAATCATACACGATGATCAGCTATTTTGAGAAATCCCGTTGTCAAATCCTTATTACTTAAATTAGTAAAATTTAAAATTTTAAGTGATCGCAATGTACAAACTCTTTCATACTGTACGAACATTAATTAAAATTACGTGAATTAAATAAGGATCATATCTTCATTAATGATTGTATTGTATCCCCATCGTATAGGACAATCAAACATAGAGATCGTTGGCCAAAACCTTGATTCATCCAAGATGATCAGTGATTCAATTGAACTAATCATACCGCACGACTACACATTGTACCGTACAACTAGAAACATGAATTGAACTAATTAGACATTACGATAAAAGTAATTAATTTAAAAATTAAGATTTTTTAAGGGCCAATTTTAAAAACTTAACAACAGAGGCTTAGGGGCCAAAAAGTTGAGTAGCAAAAGACGTTTTCTAGAGATAGAACTTAAGATAAGGGAGGGGAGTCTCCTTTCTCATATGAGAATCTAAACCATTTGGGGGAGAGAAAAGGTGAGGCTGAGGGAGTTCTTCCTTGAGGAGTGGTGTGAAAAGTTTCACACAGTTGTTTTCGATCAGCCTGCACCTTAGGTCCTCCTATTGTGGTTGTGGAGCTTTTGGAGAAGAGCTTGAGGAAGAGTTTGTGGGCGAAATACTTGCTTGTCGAGGAGGCTCAAGGACAACATTTTTACTGGGCCAGTAGATGAAAGGAGGAACAATATAAAGCCCATAATAAAATTTAGAATAATTATCTATTTTATCTTTTTAATTAATCTACCAAAACTTCTAAAAAATAAATATGTATATCCACTGAAAAAACTAATAATTACATATATACTTCAAAATATTGCACTATATTCATTCTCCTAAAATTAATATATAATAGTCATGAGATCAGTACAATCAATAATATATCACATGCTTCTGACTACAAAAGAATAAAAGAAAATGCAAAACAAAATCTAAGAAAAATTTGAGGATCTCTATCAGCCTCACTCCAACTGGTCATGATCTCTTCCCTGACCATAAATCATTTAAACCACATAATAAGATAAAAGGCTCAGTTGAAAACCAAAACTCTATCACTGTTTTCAATATAATGCAAAAGAATCAATATATATATATGTTCAGTTCCAGTCAATATCAATCATCACTTAATATGAACAATAATTTTGCAAAAATCAATATGATCAATAAAATTAAAAGAGATTTATCAAACTATTAGACATACGATAAAGAGTAGTATCATCCAATAAAGCATATGTTATTCTATGTAGTATCAATATTAATGCCATAATGAGCTATCAATCAGTTTAAAGTACCACCAATTAAGTAAATTTCATCATGAGTATAATTATTAAAAGTAACACATGACATTCAATTTTAATGTGGTGTCTTCTTCCATATATCTATGATATACTATAGTTTTCAATATGTTAATTTTCATATAGGACTTTCAATAATCATTTAAGAGTTATCACCCTCCACTTATAGGTATAATTTAGTCAATCAATTATAAGTTACAACTAGGATTACTACCAACCTTTTATTTAAAGAAAAGTCCGTCGGCCCATCCTCTTGCACAAGATATTATATTTTAAGAGCCAACTCGTATTCATTATAGTGTTAAATGCTAGCATTCCTTCCATACATGTAAATCTTATTTTATTTTATATGCAATGTAAGTCAATATCATATACGAAATACATAAATGTACAAATACAAGAAAATTTATCAAATTTGTATATTATGTGTTTACTTAAAAAAAAAAACATATCTTTCAATTTATCCGGTGAAAATTTAATATGTTACAGTCAAAATATTCATATTGACGAGATCTATCACATAAAAAAATTATGCGGCAAAAGTTTTGCTAATAGAAACTTATCCTAATTTATTGATAGCTGAGACATAAATTTGAACATAAAATAGCAAAAATATAAAATTATTAAATTGAAATAAGGTAATGATTCATTATAGCGAGACGAGCAATTTTGTCAATAAGCTCGATGGACAAAAATCACATCGCGAGATACAAAATCTATCCTTTCTCTTTCTTTCTATTTTCTCTCCTAATTTTTCTAAGCCCTCTATTAGCCGAAATGAATAGGAGAACAGGGATTTTAAATAAAATGATATAGTGATTTAAGATATTTTGAATAAAATAATATTATAATATTAATATAATTATATAATTTAATCATTTTTTGTATAAAATTTATATAAATCATTTTGGGCTTTAAAAATTATAAAAAATATCCATAATTAAAATTATTTTATTTAAAAATTATGGATGAAATTGGTTTGCAAAATAGACTCCCGACATTCCCAAAATCCCAACTTGTATAAACATGTGCTAATTTCTTGAGGATTTGCACCGGTGCTAAAAAATTATGAAAAAAAATCATGTAATTTAAAAACTAAAATATAAATGTTGCAGCAAAGACAATTTTCAAATTTGACTTAAAATGACTCCTAAAAATATTTATTTGCTTGTGTCAAAATACAATTTATTACATATGATATCTCCATCATATCGAGAAGCTAACGAAGGGATGACATCTTTGTCATAACGTGGAGATGAAGGAGAGAGCGACATCTCTGTCATAGCGAGAAGATGAAGGAGGGAGCGACATCTCCTCCTAGCCGAGAGGCAAAAGGAGGGAGATTCTTTGAGATCATAAGAGTCCATAAAGATCATTCTCCATCTACTAAAGGAGAATGTTTCTCACATGACGGAGTGCCAAAAGAGTGTAAGTTAGTGCAATATCCAAAGAGAAGAACTTTTGGGGAGTGGACCATTATAATCTAGTTTGTGTATTCATACTTTCCAGCACTTAGTTTTTTTTGCATGTACTTTAATTTACTTTATTGATCTTTGAAAATTTGAGATTAATTTTTCTTAATGAATAGACATAAATGGTGTAAAGCTACTCCCCCTCATCAGTCTTTCCTTGTCAATCAACTCGTTTGATCAAAAGTTTCAATGACTAGTCAAGCATTCTCACTTGTGCTGAGGACCAATTCCATTGTGTAAAGCTACTCCCCCTTTATTTGACATGTCAACCATCATTGGCCGCTATGGGATAGAATCTACCCAGTTGCATCGAGTTTGTCCTCTTTGCTAGCGATGTCAATTATTGACCTGACGCAAATTTGCGACCCAACAAAATTTGAGTTCGGATTAACCCATTTGACAAATGGGTCGGACTTGGGTTCCAAATTTTGACCCATTTGAAAAATCGGTTCAGGCTTGAGTTAAACCGCTAACTAGAAGTCGATTTGAATTTGACCCGTCCCATCCGACTTCATCACTCCCACCCGCATCCCACACAGGTCTTACCGTCCCGCCCGCGTGCCCTAACGGTGGGTCCAATAGCAGACCAAGTGTCACGCAGCTCGCAGTCCCCACAACCCACTGCCCGTATGGTCCGGTCGCACCGCATGGCATCCAAACTGTTGCTAGTCCAACGATCCAACAGGTGCGTCTTGCCCGTGAATCCTACCTGGGCGTCCTGCCGGCCACTGCCTACTATTCACGCCTATGCGTCTTGCCTCCGCCAGTTGTTTGCATGAGCCGTGGTACCGCAGCTCACGTGAAACCTACCCAGACGCCCTCGCCTTGCGCGCGAATTGCCTTCAACTCATGCTTGATTCCCCCTGGGTCAATTGTGTTGAGTCGGTTTGACCCAAGTTTGTAGCGGGTAGGGTCCAGATTGGAATTGCTGACCATTTTACAAAATCATGTCGAGTTCGAGTCATATCAAATACCAAAGGATCAATATCGGGTTCGGCGTGAACCTAACTTGTAACCCGTTTTTGACATCCCTACTCTTTGTTGGATTTTTTGTCTTTCCTGGAAGAAAAAATTTCAGGTGGAGCATCCAACTTTTTTCTCATTTATTCAGGGCTAAAAAACTCAAGGGTGATTATATTCTTTTCTCATCCTTTCATCTAAGGATAAGTGGATTGAGTGCGATGCCTGATTGGATAAAGAAGTTATTTTTTTAAAGTCAACTTAGAGTGGTTCATGGTCACTAGTCCCCAATGGTGCCCCATGCTTGGGGGTGATACATAATACTTCTCTTGAAAAGTTCGAGTTCAATTCAAGTGCTGGATGTAATATCAGTTCTGCTCCAGGTTCGTCCGGGACGAAGTTGGATCGTCCGGGACGATCGGTACAGGTTGTGCAGAAAATCAGTTTTGGTTGTATGATTCGTCGGGACGAAATTTGGATCGTCTGGACGAAAATTCTCCCGAGGACCTGTCGCGGGGACGATGATGAAAATTTCGTCTGGACGAGGATTTTCCAGAGCACACATCGTCGGGACGAAGTGCGATCGTCCAGGACGATCTGAGCATTTCTTAAGGGAAATGAGATTTTTTGAGGAGAGAGAAAAATTTTAATAAAATATCAGATTTTGATCCGAGGAGAGAGGAAGAAAAAGAGAAAAAGGAAAAGTTGATTTCGGGAAGCCGCGGGTCCATTTTCGTTCATCGAGACTGTTGAGGATTTTGCTGTACGCAAGGTAAGGCACATTCCGCCTTTCTCAATTTTCAGAACCGTCGAGTTTGGCGGTGTTTTCTGTCCGGATTTCGTTTCCGTTACGATTTTCGTCCGTAACTTTTGATTGATTCAGTTTTTACCGCGTAACTTTCTGTATATTGTTGAAGTGCCGAGTGTGCAGTTTTTGGTTATTTTCCGAAGATTTTTGTCCGGGTATTTTTGATTCGGCAGCGTTTTCAGTTGATTACATTTTTCTGTGAATCCGTAAATTCTCTGTGCAGTAGAATAAATGTTCTGGAATATGATTATCTATGTTCTGTGCGAATTTGGTAAATTTTCTTTGCAGGAAATTTTGTGTAATTCTGTCTACTGCCGTTGTGCTGCCCGATTTTTGTCTGATTTCTGATTTGCCCGGATTTCTTCTGAATTGAAATGCTATCTGTATGTGCTATAAAAGGGAGTTATAAGGGGCCTGGATCCTATGAGATTCAGTAAGTGTCAGGGAAATCTGAAATGAGCTCAAATCTGAAAATCTGATATCTGTTCTGTCCGGATCCGATGAAATCTGTTCTGGTGCTGTAAGCACATCTGTTCTGGTGCCGTGAGCACAAAGGGAGTTATAAGGGGCCTGAATCCAAAGAGATTCAGTCAGTGTCAGGGAATTTAGCTATTAAATATATATCTGATATCTGATATCTAATTTGATCTGACTCTGCTTTCTGTATCCGTTCTATAAGCGATAATAAGTTCCGTACGATATGATTTGATCTGTCTGATATCTAATTTGATATGATTTCGAATTCAGTATCTGTTCGGTAAGCAATTCTGATTTCTGATTTTGTTAATGTGATATGTCTGATTCTGTCCTGTTTCTGATACGATTTCTGTTCCGTACAACTCTGTGAATTCTGACTCTGTTGATTTATTATGTTCTGTTTGTACTCTGAATCCGTACGACTCTGATTCTGATTTGATATCTGTCCGTATCTGTTCTGATTCTATTCTGTTTCGTTCTGATATGTCCGGTTTGACAATCTGTACGATTCTATTCCGATTTCTGATCTGATTTCTGTCTGATGAGTTTGGTTTTGAATTCTGAAAGTTTTGATTGGAGGTTTGTTGCTTTGCTGAGCTGTTGAGCTCACTCTTGTTTTCTGGTGGTTTTCAGGTTCTGGGAAAGGGAAGGAAGTCCAGGAGTAGATTTCTGAGTCTGATTCGTATAGGTATTTGTTGTACCTTTTGATTTTTGTACAGTCATGGCTTTTCTGTTCTGTCTTTCTTTCTGTTCAAAAGCCATGCACTGTATTTGTAGATGATTGTATTTGAGGAAAAGACAAGATAGATGTTTTGTTCCGCTGTATTTGGTGATCTATAGTAGCTCTATTGTTCTGTGTTTGTCTGGCCGTTTTGAGAATTATTTGGAAGATTCAGTTCCGAAACCAATTCCCAAACCAGATCCTGGTTAGTTTGTTTAGGCTGGTCGCGATCCGGTTTGGGCGGGATCCGTCCCCGTCGAATCGGGTCGTGACACTGGAGGGGCTGGACAGCTCGCACTTTGTACTCGACACACTTATTAGGTTAACATTCCATCTTCTTCCAGGTGACACCAGAATCAGTATCCCTTTGAGAATTACTTAGCTGGTGATTTTTCATCTTATTTCTAACTTTCCTTAGTTTTTCCAATAGTTTTTCCAATCATTGAAGCTTTTATCTGAACATCTTCCTTGCTTGAATTGTAAAATACTTGGACAGTAAAATTATGGTAATTTAGTATTTTTTATACAAATTTGACAATAGGATAATGTTTCACTAGTCTGAAATTCAGACTGGTTGATATACTCGCATTATAGAAGTTTCTAACGGTCATATAGCACTAGGAGTATGACCAGAGCTTCTTCTCCCTTGAAGACCATCCTCGTTACCCTCCTCCAAGAGCCTTTAAAAGTCCAATCTTTCGCTCAAGTCCACTGTCTTCTCCTCACCTCTGGCGTTACCCAAGATTTCTCCGTCCTCGTCATGCTTGCAGAATTCCTTGCTTCCTCTCAAAGTCCCTCCTCAGCTTACTTCACGCTAAAGCAAACCCTAATATTCCCAAATCCCTTTCTTTTCAACTCCCTGATCACAGTCTTTACCCAAACCAGTTCTCCCCAATCAGCTTTTGTAGTCTACAAGTACTTGGTATGTGATGGCTTTTCCGAAGATAAGTCCACCTACCCTCTGGTTCTCAAGTCGTGCGCGAAGTTTTCAGGCATTAAAGAAGCTAGACAGATACATGCGGCTGCCACGAAGTTAGGTTTTTTAAGTGATATCTATGTTCAGAATGCTTTGATACACGTATATGGTTTGTGTAATTGTTACCAAGATGCAGGAATCATGTTCGATCAAATGCTTGTGAGAGATGTGATATCTTGGAGTTGTTTGATTTCTGTCTGTGTTAAAGGTGGGCTTTTTGGTGATGCTCTGAGTTTGTTTTCTCAAATGGATGTAGACCCGAACATCACAACACTTGTTAGTGTACTTGTTGCATGTGGAAGGATAGGGGAGCTGAGTATGGGAAGATCAATCCATGGATTGTTGCTTAAAAATGCAGCAATTTTGGGGCTTATTGTTGGTAATGCACTTTTGGATATGTATGTCAAGTGTGAGAGTATGGATGAAGCGAGAAAGGTGTTTGAAGATCTCCCTGTGAAAGATGTAGTTACTTGGACAAGTGTAATAAGTGGGTTGGTACAATGCAAGCAGTCAAGGGAAGCTTTAGATGTTTTTCATGCCATGCAAGCCTCTGGAATGGAACCTGACAAGGTGGTTTTGCCGAGTGTGCTTTCTGCTTGTGCAAGTTTGGGAGCTTTGGATTGCGGGAGGTGGATTCATCAGTATATTGAATGGAAGGATATTGAACAGGATGTGCACATAGGAACTGCCTTGGTTGACTTGTATGCTAAATGCGGATGCCTAGAAATGGCTTTGAATGTGTTCCATGGCATGATATATAAGAATGTCCTCTCCTGGAATGCATTGCTAGGTGGCCTAGCCATGCATGAGCATGGCAAGGTTGCACTTAGTTACTTTGATTGGATGGTTAGAACTGGCCTCAAGCCTAATGATGTGACTTTCATAGCAACACTTGGCGCGTGTTCTCATTCGGGATTAGTAGAGGAAGGGCGGCATCTTTTTGCATCGATGCTCGAGTTGTATGATGTTACACCAAAAATAGCGCACTATGGATGCATGGTTGATCTGCTTGGGAGGTCTGGGTTGGTTGAAGAAGCTTATGAACTTGTTAAAACCATGCCAATGAGACCTGATGTACTTATATGGGGCGCCATGTTAAGTGCTTGCAAAACTAGTGGTAATGTTCAGTTATCACAACAGATTATTGGTCATCTTGAATTAGAGTTTTCTGATAGTGGGGTTTTTGTATTGCTATCCAACATATATGCCGCAAATGAGAGGTGGGGGGATATCCCGATGCTAAGGAGTCTGATGAGGAAGAAAGGTATTAAAAAGGAACCTGGTTCAAGCGTTATAGAATTGGATGGTAGAGCTCATGAGTTCCTAGTTGGAGAAATCAAATACCCTGATCAAAAGGAGGAGATTTTGATGATTTTGTACATTCTTGAAAAACAAATGCAAATTGATGGACAATAAAGCAGGTGATCTTTCTACCATTTCACTGTAGGTTTTATGCAAGTTGAGAATATAAACTTTATCCTTGGATCATCATTTATGGGCATAGCCTCGTCATGTATGTCCTTTTCGTTGCCTTTCTCTATGGATATTGAACACAGAATTATTCATGAATCACATATAACTATATTGATATATAATATTGGGTTAAAAAGATAAAGAAGAAAAATAGAGAGAGAGAAGAATTTTAGACTAAGAAGCTTTCTAATTTCATTAATTTGGGCTTGAGTATAGAGAATTTCATGGAGTAGAATTATGAAAATTGGGCTCACCCTACAACCCCTCTATTTATAGATTGGGATTAGGGCTTGAGAGTTACATAATTGGCCACATATTACCTATGATGTAAAGACACGGACACAGCGACACGGATAAGACACGGCATGGACACGGGACACGTCAATTATTGAAAATATAGGACACGGTATTATAGTTTTTATATTTTAAAAATAGTGTAATAAAATTAAATAAGTATAATTTTAAAAATAATAAGTCATTTAACTAGAATTTGTGCTTAAAATGATTAGTATTAGGATGTTGAGAGTCAAGCCTTAGATGTCGTTTATCAGTCACCGAGAGAGGAGATAATAATACCTTCACTGTCAAAGAGAAATGAAAATAAAAATATTTGATGAATGGGTATTAAGTGTGGACGTTGATTTGGTGTTGTGGATAGGAAATAAGAAATTTTGTTTAAATCCCTCCAAATACAAGAAATTATATTAAAAAAAATTCATAAAATATTTAAGATGCGTGTGTCAGACACGTGTGTCCAATTTGTATTTGATATTTTTTTTAATTGGACACATGTTCGGCGTGTCCGACACGTGTCGGATGAGTGTCAGACGAGTGTCGTGTCGGGCTCTTTGAGGAGAAGTCTATATTGTAGGAGCTTCATATAAGAGGAGTGATGCTCTTAGAACAATTCAACATGGTAAATAATTTTTTATCTAACCAAAGGGAAGTTGAGTAGTGGTCGAGATTTGAATCAAAAGACAAGTTTATAACGAGCTGGTGACACTCGTTGATGTTCGCATTTTCATTCCTTAATTAATCTGATGAAAATGTATGCTTCTGTAATTGAAGTGTTTGAAATTATTAAAAAAAATATGATAAATGATCAACAATCTTTTGAAGCTGGTGTTATGAATCTATGATAAATGATATTGAATTTTTTTTATTTCATCCTACAATGCACTTAATTATTTACATTTTAGGTGTTACAAATAAATTATTACAAGCCTTGCAGAAAAAAGATCAAGATATCGAAAATATAATGAAATTAGTACTATTCTCCAAATAATATTACAAATAATGAGGGAGAATATATGATATTTTTTACTTGATTAAGTATTATATTGTTGCAATGTTTTTGAAGTTGATGTTTCTAGTATGATTTCTAAATTCAAGACTGATTGACGATCAGAATACAGAAATAAAAAATAACAAATTTGCATCATTATCGTATGAATTTCTTTTACATTGTTATTGATATGTAATTTCAAGACCAAAATAATAAATTCTCTGAAGCTAGCATTAAGTTGCTTCTTTGTATTTCATGCTTGAATCGAAGTAAAATGTTTTTTCCTCTTATGATAAGAAAAAATTAATTCAACTTGCAAAGTAATATTCAACATATTTTTCTATTGTTAAACTTATAGCTTTAGAGCTCGAACTATTGACATACATTCTTGATATGTGAACAAGAGAGGAGTTGTTGATCTTGCAAAATAATTTATTAAGATTAAGAAAGATAGTGTATCTCTTAATTTACAGACTTATTGTCTTGATATTAACTTTGTCAGTTGCAACTGTTACATTATATAGAACATTTTCTGTAATGAATGCAAAGCTTGTAATTTTTTTTTATTTATCAATTATAATGCATGCAATATAAGAATTTATTTTGAATTTTATCTAATATATATTTAATTATTTATAAGTTATGTTAGTTATGCCCCTGAATGCATTTATTTTTGAAATAAATATATTATATTACTAATCAATTGAAATTTATATTGCACTTATTTAAAATCAAATTTAATGATAATAAAATAAGAGTTCCCTAAAAATAATTTTCCAAAATATTGCATGTCCACTTTTAAACCAGAAATTATACCAATTAGATTTAATCGCCAATTATCTCCCTCAACTAACTGGAAATTTTAAAAGGGCATCATATCTACAGACAGGGCATGTAGAATGCCACCGAAACCACATATCGATACATTCCACATGGAAGCAGTGCCCGCACTCCGGCAGAAATCGGACCGCTTCACCGTCCTCAAACTCCGACAGGCACACCGGACATGTGCTCTCCTCTTCGCCGCCGCCGCCGCAGTCTTCATCACCACCAACCACCTTCGCCATCCTAAAAATTCGTGGCGGCGCAATCAACTGAGCTGCCGACACCTCAGCGGACACCACCACGTCAACTCCAATCGCCTCCCCACCGTTGAACTCCGGTAATGTGTCGTGGCCTCGCCGCCGGCGATAGATTATTGAGAACCAATGGTAGATTGTGATGAAACCGGCCGTTAGTAAAAAGGTAAGGATAATGAGATACATGGAGGAGCGACGGTTGAGTTGTTCAGGGTCCATGAAATGGAGAAGAACATGAAGAACAGGTTTCCACTCTTCTTCATATAAATTGAGAAAATGGAATTATTTATTTGTTGAGATACCATGAGGAAGTTCTTGTTTTTTTTTTTTTTTTTTTTGTCCTTTGTTATTTGTGTTGTGTCAAAATTGGTCTGTTTATGGGTTAATTTCTATGTAGAGAAGTTGACCTTTTGAGCATAAATTATTTCAATATTGTAAAATAATGATTTTTTTTATGGTAATATTGACTTGCTATGTAGAGAAATTGACCTTTTGAGCACAAATTCACACACGCAAGACTCAAATGCAAGACCTTTTGAGTGATAGTCAAAGCTCTCAACCAACAGAGAAAAAAGAGCTGCGTATGAAATATTTTGTTAGGATTATAAAATGGCTAGTCTTGTCGTGCTTAACGCATTTTAGTATGTTTGTTTTTTTGCTTTGAATCAAAATAATTAAGAATTGTTTGGTATATTATAATATTGAAATAAATACTTCAGAAAGAAGAAAAGACCAGATCAAAGGAGTCATAGCAAGTCAACCCTCATGTAAGGTTGACAAAAAAGATTAGATTGTCCTAAATAAATAAGGGGTTTTATGGTGGTCTGAGCTTGATTGGATAAATGCCTTACGAGGTGAGCTTAATGAGCTGAGGAGTCAAGCTTGACTAACTTTGACTTGACTAGTCTCATTCGCTCATGAGCTTACTCATTTAAAAAATATAAATATAAAATATGTTTAAATATATTAAAATTCAGGAGTTCAAATATAAAGTTACTAAAAATATTTAAAATTTATATCTTAATTTCTTATAAGTGATTTTTTATCATTTATCTATTAATTTCTCATTCTTTTATGATATTATCATAATAATTGTTTGAAGCATATTCATTTTCTCTTTTTCATTATAATGAGTGAGTTTAAACTCGTAGAATTAAGTTCAAGCTAGAAAGTGACAAAGATGTTGATGTAGTAGTTATGAATGCTAGAAGAGTAAAACGGAGCGGGAAGAGGAGATGCCATTGATGTGGGTGGTAGGAAGAGTTTAGAAGGTTTTAATAATAAATTTTCATCACTTTGTTTAACCTATCTATTAAAGTCCATAGCTTTCACTCAGCAGTTGTTAAGGATTTCATATAACGATACTCCAATAATTGTGTTTAATTGTAATGGATGCATAAAGTTCTAAAAATCAATCTTATGAGGACCACAAGAACAATAATGTTGGACAATGTTGCATCCTAGAAAATTCGTGCTACGGAGAAATAGAGAATTTAATGTCCTAAATTTGTACGAAGATCCAACAGACATATATATAAGAAAGAGAAGTGTAGTGTTCATAAGAGACAAAAAATTTTAAATAAAGACCTCTTAAATGGTGGAAAAATCATGGGCCTTGCATAGTTTGAATGTATGCACTAGTGTTTGTAGTTGATTATAAATAATGTCCTTTCTCAAAGGAAGGTATTGGCTCAATGTAGCTAATACACATTGTATAAAGCATTTTATGTGATTGGGGCTAGAAGAAATCAATATCATAAGAGTTGTTCTCAAGAGAGTGTTGTTATATTCATTTGGTTGGTAGGGTCATAGTTGGATTATGATTATGATGGTTAGAAGGACCGTAGTCGACAGACCACGAAAGTTAGAAAAGATTGTAATCAGGTTACGGAGGTCGAAGGAATCGTAGTCGGCGAGCGAAGGTCTAAAGGACATTGGTCGGAGGGACTGTAGTCGGGTGATGGTGATAAGAGGAAGGTCGGATAGCCAACGGAGATGGTCGGGTAGACGTCCAACAACGACGGCCTGGTAGCGTGGATTCATGGGCGGTGGTGTCGGGTGGAGCTCCAAGATTCTTCAAGTGTTAGAGTTCTCCTCTTCTTCATTCATTCACCTTCTCCCTTTTATGTGAAGAATGAGATGCTATTTATAGTTTTTTGGGTGTGACATCCTCAATAAATATCGGGAAGGTCCAGGGTATATTCGGAGTGTTCTATCAAATAACTAACAATGATTCTCTTGACCATAGAGCTTTTGTCAAGCATTTAAGTGCCTTAGTGATATCATAATGAAGTAATCTTGGGCTCGTTGGATTCGTCTCGTCGAGCCGCTCGATTCAACTATAAGCATGTCATATTTAAATATCATTTGGTTATCCAATTTATACTTTGAACCTTCTAAATTTTCTTCAGCCCTCAATTTAAACTCATTTGGGCTCAGATTGGAACGATTTTTCTATCGTTGAGTTCGTATCTTCGAGACATTGATTAGTTTGACTATAAGTTTGCTAAAATTCTAGTTCGGATGGTCCCGCATTTAATTTTGAAAGTTTCTAATTTGAAAATGCCTAGAGATCCATCCGTGAACAAGGCGATTGTTGGTGATTTATCGGACCATATGATAATAATCAAACAACAATTAAATAACTTATTATATTAATAAAGATTATTGAAGATAATGATCAAATTTGCAATAGCTCTTGCAGGTGGTAGCTACTCGCTAAGGTTTGCTATGAAAATTATAGATTAAAATTTAATCTGGCAGGAGCCTGATCAGATGAATAATAGATGTTACAAATAAATGTAATATTCATATATGAATCATATGATGATGCAGATATTATATAAGGGTATTTTGGGACAATTTTTTTATTTTTTTTATGAAGCAATTTTTTAGTATAAATTTTATACTAAAAAGTTGCTTCATAAAGCAGGAAAAAAGCTCTCCCAAATAAAACTTTAGTGAATCAAAGTCTTTCTATCACCTTGTTGATATAAACTAAAGTCAAAACTCATAGACTTGGTGCATTCTTCTTTGGAACTTGATCTCTTTTACAATTGCTTTGTAATTAGTATCATAATAATTTAGCTACATTTAGATGGTGAGATTTTGATAGATGTCTTGGAAGAAATAACTATAAAATGCTTGTGATTCAAGGTGGAGCTGTTGTATATGAACAAAAACCTGGCCTCTTCAATAAATTTTACTAAAAGTTTATATTATATATCTATTAAATCACATTTGAATGAATTTAATTCCATCATTTGAGATTTGAGGATTATTGATGTGACTATTAATAATGAAGATCAAACTTTATTAGTATACTCGTTGACTTTGTTTTGGACAGCTTTTTAAAGCAGCTTTTTAGTACAAAAATTTTAATTTTAGAAAATGAAGCCTTATCTCTTCTTAAAAGTATTTTCATGACATTAAGTCATATGTGAGAGAAAATCAATTGAGAAAAAGTTTAGGGTTTAGAGAGAAAATTGCCCGGGTGTGATTGGCAGTGGAGTGGGAAATGACGAAAGAAAGTAAAGGAAGAATTCATGTAAATAAATATTAAATTTTTGCTATTTTTTATAATTTTCCAAAAATATTATTCAGCTGATTTTTTTCACCGATAATTATTTTCCTACTTAAAAATGTCTTAATCTAAGTTCAAATGATCATAAATCTAGAACTTCGAAGTCTAGTTAGATACTTCAAACCTCATACACAATTTAAAAAGCGAAACGATGCCCAAATCCTATATACTTACATCTCTATAATCAGAGTCAATAAGTTTAAAATCACTTAATTTTAATATTACTAAGGCTTCGTTTGAGACGGCTTTCTTACTATTTCTTAAAGCAACTTTTTAATACAAAAATTAGAAAATTCGTGCTAAAATATTGCTTTAAGAAGCAGTAAAAAAACCGTTCCAAATGACACTTAAATGCCTAAGAAACCGTCTATAATCAAGAAATCAATATTGATCATTCGATACATGTTTAAAATTTTGCCAAATATAATGAAATAAATACTCGAAAAAATTATAAATATATCCTCGTTTATTCTACACATAAAAATGACAAGTAATTAGAGAGAGCTTAACTATCTAAAAATCCAAGAATTCTGCTTATCAATCATCATCGATGATTATTCCATGTGGTGTTCATATAAATCTGTAGGATAATTCGGATGTGCCATATGGCCCACATCATTCAATGTATTGTGCATTGAATAACGTGACATATTCGAATTGACCTCCGAACACATCGGCACCTAATAATTTTTCCATTGTCGCCCGACAACCAAAGGTTGGCGCTCTTCCCTTATCGCAATAGGGTAAGCGCCTGTCTGCACATTGGGCATGTAGAATTCCGCCGGAACCACTTATCAATACACTCCACATGGAAGCAGTGTCCGCACTCCGGCAAAAACCGAACTTTTTCGCCGTCTTCAAACTCCGACAAACACACCGCGCACATCCTCTCCTCTCCTCCGCCACCGCCGCCGGCACTGCCACCGCACGATTCACCACCAGCCACGTCTACCTTCCTAAAAATACGTGACGGCGGTATCAGCTGAACTCTCGACACCTCAATGGACACCGCCACATCAGCTCTGATCGCCGCCTCGCCGTTGAACTCTAGCAACACGTCACGGCCTCGCTGCCGGCGACAGATTTTTGACATACAGTAGTAGATTGCGACGAAAGCGGTGGCTAGAGAAAAGGTGACGAGGAGAAGATTCATGAAGGCGTGAAGGTTGCTTTGTTCACCGTCCATGAGAGGGAGAAAGCTGCATGGAGCAGGATTTTCCTTCTTCATAAGAGATGCAGTTGAGATTGTTAAATTGTTGAGGAGTCCATGGGAAGCTTCTTTTTTTTTTAATGAGTTGAAAAATTGACCTTGGAGTATAAAATTATTAAAAAACACATTAATGTGAAATAAAAAAAAATATTTTTTAGAATTACAAACTTCTAATTTTGTCGTGCTCGATATACTTTTATATGTTTGTTTTTTGCTTGGAATGAATATAAGAAGGTATTGGAATGCTATAGCCGTAAAAAAATAATCATTGTGAGATTGTTTTGAAATATTCATAAAAATAAAACTTTTGAAAATACTAAATAATATAGAGTTTTTTCTAAAAAAAATTCGGTATTTTTTGTATTACTCGGTATTGCTCGGTATTACTCGATATTTTGTCTTCACATAATGATATTTCTCGTTATTATTGATATTGCTCGGTATTTCTCGTTTAGTGCCTGCGATCTTAGTGCCGACCGAACGTAACTCTACGTACGTTCACCGGACCAAATAAAAGTTCATGAAAGAGACCAAAATAAAAATGGTCAATGAAAGTTTTTTTTTTTTATCATATATGGTCCATGGGAGCTGTGATAACAACCCACAAAAATTTTTTAAAGAAAAAATTGAGCATTTGATCAATATTAAATTCATTATTGGTATGATTGAATTTAATTGGTTATGAATAGAGAGAGAGAGAGAGAGATTATTATTTAAATTAGAAATTTTTTAAATTGGCTTTGAGGCCACCCAAATTCTATTTTTTGCAAACTTATATAGTAAATAAGTGCTATGATGAGACCAACCAACAATACTAATAACTTCTTGATTCGAACCTGAATTTGGCTAAGTCGTCAGACTCTTCGAAATATAATGAGTCATTCATAGGGCCGTTTGAGGAACTAAACGACATCCATTTTTTTGTGTGCATATGATTAAAATGAGCGTTTTGATAATACAAATCTAGTGAACCTAATTTCACTAAGATCTAGAATTGATATATTAAAAACAAACTAAATAATATAAAAAATCAACTCCAATCATCCAATGGACTCTGCTTATATACACATTTGTATAAATCGATTAGAAAGATCACAAAAAAATTTTATAAATAGACAATGCTCATACACATTTAAAAAAAAAACTTCTTCAATTTGAAGAATTTCAAAGCTCTAATCATCAAGACCTAAAGCTCACAACCTTTGAGGAGCAAGATGAACCTGGAGTAGGAGATTGAGCATCTTAAAATTTATTTTCTTTTACCCTGGTGCTTAATATAAATTGTGAATTTCAAAATATAATTAAGAGTCTATGTAGAACTTAACCCATAAGATATAATTAACTATGAAAGCTTGATCTTTTGTTGAACTTATAATTAAATAATGATGTATTGTTCTTTAATTATATTGGACATGGGGAAATTTCTATGCAACACTTAAATCATTTAGTTCTATTGAACCTAAGAGAATTTTATTTCTACCCCCTATAAATTTTTTATATCCTTGCCCTCGTTAAGGTTCTTTTGAAGTACTCATACTTGTACTCCCTAAAAGTGATGAGTAAAATGAACTAGGGTGGAGACTTATAAGGAAAACCTCTTACAATAACTATTATTCTTTCCTTGAGATTTAGTATGCCTCTAAAGAAAATATCTAAAAAACTTTTTTTTCAGAACTCCCCTTAGTTTTGGTTTATCCTAGAGAAGTGGGGTGAATCCTTAATAATCTTTTAACTTTTGATAAAATTCATGATAATAATGAGTTTAATGAAGGATCGAGACAAAGGGAGACATATGAGGAAAATATAAATTAGAATGTGTTGGAAGTACACATACCTTACATGGATGAGACATGAGGTGGTGATCAGGAGTGAGCAGCATCTTCCATTGCCTTAGCAAGATCATAACTAAAGTTTGGTGTATTTTTATTTAAAATGGCCGGTTAGGAAAAAGTGTAAGTGGTGAGTGATGGTTTATTTATAGTATATTAGTTGCGATGGGGAGGAATTTTAAGTTGGTTTAAGGAGAGGGGATTAGTGATGGCTAGAGAGAATGAAAGAAATGAACATGAGTAAATGATGGTGTATTTAGGGTGGGTAAGTTTTCTTGGAATATAATAAGTGCTTGATTTAATGAGTGAGATATTAATAATTAAAATGTTTCTAGAATGACAAATTGTGTTGTAGAACTTAAATGACATGTTATTGATTTTATGGTATGTGGGTTATTATACTTATGTTAGTGGATTTGAGATAGGGAGGAGGGGATGAGGGATGAATGAAAGAAAAGTTGACCTCAACAAATATGATATGAATTAGCACTATTAGTTAAAGGAGAGTATTTTGGTTAGATCTTGCTGGTTGCATAAGGCTTTGGCCATGGATAACGACATTAAGGACCCATAAATTTAATAGGTTAGGTCAATACTAAAATATTTTTTTTCAAAAGAAAAAGGCATCAACATATTAATTTTGGGCATACAATTAATAAGAAACCATAGTTCCAAAGGCACAAGCCAAAAATTAAGGAGATTGGATTTATTATGAAGAAAGGTGAGCAGTGATATCATTGCTCTAAAAAATCCATTATGATCAAGTGTATAAGATGATCTAGTGAAATGAGAAATTTCATTTGTAAATACATAGTATTTTGTTGAGAAGAATTCTCCACCATTATCATTGTAGAGAGTGAAATGGATTTGTTAAAACATTAATTTTTCAATGATTGATTTGAAGTGACTGAAAACATCTTACACATTAGAATTTTCTTAGAGAGGTTGTATTCAAATATAGAGAGTGAAATGATTGGAAAAAATAGCATGATATTTATAATTATCATATAAATAAACGGGTAAAGTTCAAACATTAGAGAATACTAATTTCATAGGACTAGCTAGTGCATGAATCATGGAAATATAATGTGTGTGGCTTACTACAATGACGCAACTTATTACATGAAATAAAAGAGAGTTTTCATTATGACAACTCAATTTGTTTTGATGAGGGAAAAATGGGTGGTCTAAGTTAGCATGCCACTTGGTGATAGGTGTTTTGATGTTGGAAAGAGAAAATAATAATGTTTGATTAGGGCTTAGCTTTGGCAACTCATAACAATATATATAGTCTTTCTCTATATATAGCTTTGGCAACTCATTAAAATTTATATTGCACTCAATTTAAGATAAATTCTTATAAAAAATTTTAGAAGAAAAATGTATTTGTCATCGAAACTAAAACTATTAATGATAAAAGTAAATTCTTATGATAATGTCTCTTTGAGCCTTCTCATAAACGCTCATCAGCATATGATATTATACTGTAGATCTGTAAGAACATAATTCAAAACAACCTTTAGTAACTTGCATTGGGCTTTAAGGGAAATATCGAGGACTAATCATTCACTTGGGTTGTTTGATAGCAGGATTTGAGCGCAGGATTATAAAAAATTACACTTTAATTCCTACAGAATTTTAAATCCTATTTCTCCACCTATTTTGGCTTAAATCCAAGATTCAGTAAATTCAAGCAGAGGACAGATTTAACTTGTATTCAGAAGTCTATCACAGCTTCTTCTCCTTCACAATCCTTCATTTGTCACTGGTCTCGTCAATGTTTTCTCCAATAAGCTCTGATGTCCACTTCCTTGCTTCTTTGTCATCTAGGGTTTTGAAATTTGAGGGGGAAAGACATGGCTTTCCAAATTTAATTGATAATTTTTAAATAATATTTATTAAATAAGATTGTTATATAATAAAAAGTCATTTTGATCTGGAATGAATTTTGAGACATATTTTAATTGAAAACTTTCAAAATTCAATTAAAAAATATATGAACTCTGATTTCAATAAACTTATAGTTGAACAGAATGTCTCAATAGGACAAAATGATCAACTCCAAAAGTGATCCAATATAAGCTTGAATGAGTCCAAATCAAGAGTAAGAAGCATAATTAAAACTTTATGACGTTAGTTGGATGGCCAAATGGTCTATAATTTTGTCATGCTTATAATCAAATTAAGCAGCTCGTCAAGACGAATATAATGAGCCCAAGATTGATTAATTTTGACATAATTAAGGTACTTAAATATTAAAGAAATCAACTATGCTCAATAGAAACATGCATTTTGATGGAGTGTTTAAGATTTTCTATTTATTTATGGGGCATGTCCCAAAATCTAATTTTTAATAATTCTTTCTTTTATCTTTTATAATAATAGCAACCAAATATATCTAACTTCTTTTATCAATAGTATAAATATCAATGAAAATGACTATATTGATCAATATATATCTATAACTAATTAGCTTCACACTCTCGATCATCTTCCCTGATCTGAAATGATTTAAACTATATATAATGAGCTAAAAAGCTCAACATATTCCTAAATCCTACAAGTCAACTCATAGCACGAAAAAAAAAAAACAATATGCATGTTTACAATCAGTTCAAAAAAGTAGAAATCAATTTGATCATGAATTTGTGTGAAAATAATATATACATTAATCATAATACCTATAAAATAGTGCAGCAAGGATGCAAGTAAAACAGTGCGGTACAAAAAATAATGAAAGCTGCAAATTGGAAAACCAAGAATCACTGACTAACCAGTAACCACCATCATCAAACCTTTATCGCTTGATCGCCATCGCCAAACCTATGCTGCTCCATCAGCGAACCACCGCTACTAAACTTTCACCTATCGACCATCGCAGTTGGACCTTCGCCACCTAACCATTGTCATTAAACCTTTCGTCGCTCAGCTGTCGTCATCGTACCTCCGCCCAGTTACCACCGTTAAATCTCCATCCGACAATCACCATCAGTCATTCACCATTCGACCGCCATCGCCAAACCTTCACCAACTAACCACCTCCGTCAAAATTTTCCCTAGCTGAACACACAGTCAGACCTCTTTTGTCGGATCACCATTGTCAAACTCATAGTCATTCAGCCCCTAACGTTTATACAAACTCTACCACTTTTCCAACCAATTCTCTGTACCCTTGTAATTTTGTAGTATCTAAGGAACCAACCAATCTGTGTTACTAATGCTTATATAGTATAATCGTTTTCGATTCAACAATACCTCTTAGTCCATCTCCTTTTTTTTTCATTTTCACGTAAAAAACTTGGGTACCGTCCAATTTCTTTCACTTATTTATTTATGTGTTGGAACTTCTTACAAATTTAGACGCAAAACACTCACTATACTACCACAAATTCTCTAGCCCAAAACATAGATATATTAATCAAACATTTAAATTAAAAAGTATTTATTATTAATGAGCCAAAAGATATTAATTTAACCATATTAATATCATTTATTGTTTCATTTGATTAAAATTGTATTTTTTACCTTTATAAATTATTCATTAATAACTAATTTTGATATTAATTATGCTAATTATAATTAAATTTATATTTAAAATTGAAAAAATAAAATTAAATGGAAGAGAATTTCGAAGAAGAGAAATAAAGGCCAAGGGTTCTTAATAATTTAATTTAGACCCCCACTAACTTAACCAAATAAAAAGCATCGTTTAATAAGTGAAGTAAATTACTAAGTAATAATTAATTGAGATATTATTTATGCTAATTATTATTTTATTACTTAAATTAGCATTAATATATAATAAATTACTATGATTAAATATTATAATAATAATTAATATATAATAAGTTTACTAAATGAGTTAAATCCTTCTTAAAGCTAAACCCTCTATGGACGCAAACATTTAAAAATAATCAGTTCCGTATGAAATCGAAATTTCAAAAAAAAAAAAAAATTTATTTTGTGTCACACGCCTCGGCCTCTAGGCGTGATTTGATTTTAGTTTAATTTAATTTTTATATTTTCTTATAATAATTATTATATCATCATTATTATTTTTATTATATCATTACTAATGCTGACTATCAATGAATCTATGATGATGGGGTAATGACAATGCAAGCCCTCTTTATAGATTTTTTTTTTTAACTCTCTCAATCAAATTAAAAATTAAAAATAAAAAATAAAAATTAAAATTTAAAATAGATTTTAAATTCCTTAAACATATTTTGAAATTAATGCAACATATAAGTAATTTATATTTAATTTATTTTTAAAAAAATAAATTAATTAGTTAATAAATATATCATTTAATTTATTTTTATTTTGTTTTTTAAAATTAAAAAGAGATAATTATATATATATACTCTCGAATTTAATAATTCATAAAATTTATATCTTTCTTATTTTTATTTTCATTTAAACATCAAAATTTACTATAAAATCAAAATTTATAGTTTTATTAAATTTTCAATAAAAATATATGAATTCAAATTGATTTTGTAAATAGTTAATGTTATGTGTGTAATCCTGAAAAAAGAAATGCTGGAATTAGGGGTGCAAACGAGTCGAGTCGAGCTCGAGCTAGGGGGTGTTCGAGTCGAGCCTGACAATCAAAACCTGAGCTCGAGCTCGAGCTCGAACTCGAGTCGAGCTCAAAATTCGAGCTCGAGCTCGACTCGTCGTCAAATCGAGCGGCTCGTCGAGCTCGCTATCGAGCCCGTTGTCGCGCCAGTGACGGGCGGCCCGGGTGACCGCGTCCCGTCGTCAAATCAAGCCCGTCGTCGACGCTCTCGCACGGTCGCACCCGCTCCCGCAGACGAAGCCCGCGTGACCGCGTCCAATCCCGCGCACGCGTCCGCTCCGGCTGGCGCAGCCCGCGTTCGCTCCTGCGGTCCCGCGTCCTACTCTGACTGGCGCAACCCGCGTCCGCTCCCGTGTGACCGCGTCCGATCCCGCACCCGTCCCGCGCGCGCGACGCAGCCCGATCCCGCTCCCGCCTCCCGCTGGCGCAGCCCGCGTCCGATCCGCTCTCGCCGTCCGCGCCCGATCCCGCAATCGCTTCCTCGCACTCGCTCCCGGCCTCCCACAGACGCGACCCGAGCTACTCGACGAGCCAACGAGTCGATCAGCCCAGTGTCCGAGCTCGAGCTCGTTTAGCGTTCGAGCTCGAACTCGTGTTCGAGCTCGACTCGTGAGCTCGATAAGCTCGGCTCGTCGAGCCCAGTAGCGAGTCGAGCCCGAGCCGGCTCGCGAGCCGGCTTGACTCGGTTGCACCCCTAGCTGGAATTACAAGAAAAGGAAAGAAGCCGTCACCGTTACAAACGGCGATGCGATCTTATCTGGTGGAGGGCAAGTCTGAACGCGGGAGCATGAAAACCTAACTCTTTTGCCGTCTCCTTCTTTCTTTCTTCTTCGCGTTTTGCTGCTTTCGTTTCTCTTCCTCTCGAATATTTTATCTGGATGGGGAAAGATCGCGAATCTGGTTACGGTGGTGGAGGCATTCTTCTCTCCGGCATGCAAACTCTCGCCGCCGCCTCCGTTCTCGCCGAGGTAACCATCTCGAAGCGATCACAGTCCTCCTAGGGCTTTTTTTTTTCATCCCGTTGATTAATGAAATGCTCGATTTGAATTTCCGTCTTTTTAACGATTCGTTCCTCTAGTTAGTTGGGGGTTTTCAAATGGGGGAATGGTTAACTGATTTATACTATAAAGGTTTCTCTTTCTTTAATTTTACTTGGTTTTGCGGTTAAGATTGGGTGGGTATTTTGTTGGATTTCTTCTTCTGGTTGGTTGATTTGGGTGTTGGTATTTATGAAATGGAATTGTGAGGTTTTTCTGTGCGATGCTTCTTTTTCTTTATTGCGGTGGACTTCAGAATCCACCAGACGGATAGGTGTCAGAGGAGGAGGAGGAGCTTCTCGGGATTAAGTCAAATAGCTTATCACAGAGTTTGGAGAGATTGAAAACCATATGGGTGAATCCCTGCTTACATCTCTCTCCATGGAGAACCACCACCCCTCCACCCTTCTCTCCATGGATCCCACTGGAGGTTGCCCTTTGCTGACTGCACCACCTTCTTCTTCCCATGATGATTCGGACCATGACATGATCCAACGCCAAATTGTGCTTTATGGTCCGCCGGACATTAACCTCCCCCTCTCAGCTGATCGATCTCCTTGCCAGTTCGACCACTCCGAGTTGCTTGATGTTGGCTTAGGAACACAAATATATGAAGCTGAGTCCACTGTCATAATCCCTAAGGTTGGATCTCGAAAATGTAGCAAACGTGGAGATGGCATATGGGGAGCCTGGTTCTTCTTCAATTTTTATTTCAAGCCTGCCCTTACTGAGAAATCCAAGGGAAAGATTTTATGGGATGGATCTGGTTTTACTGGATTCGACAAGTCCAACATTCGGCTCGATGTGTTCTTGGTCCAGCATGACATGGAAAACATGTACATGTGGGTGTTTAAGGACAGAGTAGAAAATACTCTTGGGAAGATGCAGCTGAGGAGCTTCATGAATGGGCACTCTCGTAACGGCGAGCCTCAGTTCCCTTTCAACGTCGAAAAGGGTTTTGTGCGATCACATCGGATGCAACGCAAGCAGTACCGGGGCCTTTCTAACCCACAGTGTGTCCATGGGATTGAGGTTGTGAGTCTCCCCAATCTGTCAGTTGTTTCTGAAGCTGATTGCAAGAAATGGACAGAGCTCACTGGAAGAGAACTTAATTTCTCAATTCCCGCAGATGCCAGTGACTTTTCATCATGGAGGAATCTTCCCACCATGGATTTTGAGCTTGAGAGGCCGCCACCTCTGTTGAAGACGATGACATTGCATCCACATCAGAAGAAACTACTTAACGGTTCTGGATTGAACCTCTCGACCCAGCCATCAAATCTTTCAGCTTCTGAAGGGATAGACCTTCCATCTACTGGTAATAAGCGCAGGAAGGATTATTTCCCTCAAGGAATGGAAGAAGATTTCTGCTCTCCTAGCAGTTCTTATTCAGATAGAGTTGCAGACATTGAATTGCATGTAGTAGCTGATCCTCCTTGGCTGAATGAGTTCAGTGGTGTCATGAGAAATGCTTATGGGCCTGTAACTGCTGGAAAGACAATATATGAGGATGATGAAGGGTATCTTATAATGGTTAGCTTGCCTTTCTCTGATCAACAGACAGTAAAGGTCTCTTGGAGGAACACACTTACGCATGGAATAGTCAAGATACTATGTGTTAGTACTGCTCGAATGCCTTACATAAGAAGGCATGATAGGACATTCAAGCTGACAGATCCTTGTCCCGAACACTGCCCTCCTGGTGAATTTGTAAGGGAGATACCTTTAGCTACCCGCATACCTGAAGAGGCCAAGTTGGAAGCTTATTATGATGAAACTGGAGCTGTTCTTGAGATTATGGTGCCAAAGCATCGGGTTGGCTCTGAAGAACATGAAGTTAGGGTTTCCATGCGCCCTCCTCATCTTGTCGACCCAATGAACTTTTGTTAATGGAAGAAAGTTGGGTGAAGTAGATTGGTCAATTCCCGTTGATTACTTTGTTTCATGCAGAAAAATTGCTTTGTATGTAAGAGCTTTAATCATCATATACAGCCTTCATAGCACTTTTTTGTTTTGTTTTTGGGGCATTGCGTGGCGAAATTTTTTGGGTCAGAGTGGATTTGATGGTTATGTATTGCATTTGTTTTGAAGTAAAAATATTGCTCATTCTGATCAAATTTGACTTAAGAGTGTCTTTGTCATAATTTTCTCTTATTTTCTTGCAAGATTAGTGCTGCTTTTATAATTTCTTTTTGGGATTGTTGGAGAAAATGCTTCATACTTTGAAGCTATTTATAATTTTTTATTATTGCAAATACTGGCAGTCTGGCATATGGTAAATGCATGAATGATTGTTAATGATGCATATAAATTATTTTAATGTTTTTAATTGGTAAAATATACAAATAAAATTAGATATTTAATTTGGCTTTTACTTGACATGCAATAATATTTGTATTTTTAATATATTTAATGAATGACTAAATTAGTATAAAATTATTGAATTTTAATTTATAAGTATTTTAAGTGTTTTGCATAACAATAACAAGTCTTTATCTCACTATGTGAGGGCGGTTGCATGAATTTTTTCTCTATTGTGTTTTATTAAGAGTCAAGTTTACATTTAAATTTAATAAAATAATATTAATTTTAATAATTTCTAATCAAGATTTTTTAGGTCCATTTTCTATCTTTCTTAATATATGTTAGCTAATAGGATCATTGGGAGGCTAATATTTTATGTGACCAAATCATCTAAGATGTGACTATTTTTCATGTTTTAAATAATATTAAGGCTTCATTTGGAATAAATTTTTTATTGTTTTTCTACAACAACTTTCAAGCACAAAAATTTCTTGATAACAGTGAGAAAATAATGATCAAAAGTTATCCCAAATAAAACTTAAATTATGGTTGGCTTATAATTTGGAGAATGTATAAGGTACTTATTGTGTGGCAGATGACAAGAATCATGGTAATGAGAGATTATTACGTGCAGATGTTGAATACGTCCGGAGGCTAATCAGGAGCCGCCATGTCATGCAATGCTCTGTGCATTGGGTGATGTGGTGGCTCCTGATTAGCGTCTAGATGCATTGCGCATCCGCATGTAATAATTTTTTCATTGAAAGGACAACCATAGGAGTGGGAGGAAAGCACGAGGAAGCTTGCAATGCTAAATGATGAATGAAAAAAGCTTCTCTTATTGAATATGATGACTGTCTTATTAATAGCATTTATAGAACATTGGAGAGAAAAATTAGAAAAAGGCGATAAAGTTGAAAAAGTGATAAAAGCCAAAATTTCAAATGCCTAAGTATTCAATAATGCTAAAAGCAATTCATTGATTAAATCCATCCAAACTATTCTTTCTAATAGCTTTTGAATGGTAGACTATAATATCCCACACATATAAGCAAATGACTATCACTTCTTAATAGATATTAATAATTATATCAAATTGAGATTTTATTTGGGACATCTTTCATATTACTTTTTAAAACAATTTTTTTATTACAAAATTTTCAAATTCAAAAAAATTTTGGACTAAAAAATTATTTTATAAAGCAAGAAAAAAATCGTCCCAAATGAAATCTGAATCAGCTTAGATTTTCCTAGGGCTGTTAATATTTGACACGACACGAAAACCCGACCCGAAAATTTCGGGTTCGGGTTGACCCGGAAACCCGAAATCAACCCGTTTTTGACTCGGTAAGGCATGCCATCGCGTCAGGACATCTGGCCAGCCGTCCCCGTCACGGCATCAGTGAGTCGTGTCTGCCATCTACGCCTAGTCGCCAGGCCAGCAGGACTTCACGTCAGTCCGCGTCAAGTCGCCAGCCTGGCCTAGGCGCCCATCCCGTCAGGCCATCTGCGCCGCTTCCCCAGCAAGGAGCACGCTTCTGCTGCCCGACAGATCGCAAGTTGCAGTCGGAATCCGAGCTCGCGTCTGCTACCGGCACGCCGTTGCCATCGCCGGCGCTACCTCGCCTCGTCGTCCCGCTTCGATCACTCCAAACCTTCTGGTTCTGGCAGTCCGGCTATCCGGCAGACCACAAACCAAATTCCCGCAAACTGCGTCTAACCCTCCGGCAGATCGCAAACCGTGTCGGGTCGGGTTGACCCGAACCTGAAACGGGTCAAGTTTGGGTTGACCCGAATAGTGCCGGGTCAGTTCCGGGTTCAACCCGAACTCGACCCGTGACCCGAAATTGACACCCCTAGATTGTCCCACATGAGTACTATTAAAATCGTGCCTTACCCATCATGAGGCATTGATTGATGAGGTCACCAAAATGAAATAATTGAAGCAAGTGGATCTCATAATCCAATAAACTTTTCTTCCAGCCAGCACATTCTTAACTCCATCTTGCACTTCATGTCCTCTGCGTGTGGACCCCCTTCAATCACAATGAATTGTTGGTTTATTGGACTGAAATGATGTGCTCAATTCCATTTGCTCTTCAAATAGTTTAGAATATTATAATGATAACTAAATGATGTTGATGATAATAACTAATTAAAAAGTTATTACTAATAATTATAAGCTTGTTGCATCCAAAAAAAATTTTAATTGGATGATATTAGTCGAGCAATGATGATCAGCTATGATGATCAGGTGATGTCAGTCGAGCGATGATGATGGGGTGAAACGGTCAAACAATGATGCTCAAACAATCATGAATGGATTATAATGATCGGGCAATAATTATTAGAAAAAAATATTCGGACGAAGATGTTCAAATTATCATAGTCAGGCAACAGAAGTCAAATAATGGTGGTGGCTGGTGATGATCATCGATATTTGTAGAGCTCTCCAGTTCTTCATTTTTTTATTTTTTTGGTTCTTCAAATTTTCTAAGCTCTCTTCAAACTTAAGCTTAAGTTTCCTTCATGTTGATAATAAGGGGTCAATTTATAATATTTTAGCATTGGCATTTTGATAAATTTTGCTAAAATTCAGTAACATTCTATTGAACTGATCATATTGAATCATTTGATCATAGGCTATTCATTGAGCATTTAAGGCATTAATGACCTCTTAATTGAGTGATCTTTGACTTAGTAGATTTAGCTTCATGACACCGCTCGATTTGACTAGAAACACACAAGATTTTAATATTGCATGATCCTACACTCAATTTCCATAGGTTTCTAATTATACTTCAGTTAATTGATCGTTTGGACTCAGATCGAATCATCTTTTGGATTATTGGTTTCATCTTGTCAAGATGCACCGTTTGACTATAACCGCACTGTAATCATAGTTCGAATAATTCTGAATTTATGTTTGATATTTCTAATATAGATGGTGCATCAAAATTCGTGTCGATGAAGCGAAATTTTAAAGGCATGCAAAACAAATAATTTTAAATACCAGAGAAATAAAACATTAAGTGTAGAATCAGCATCTAGACAACTAGCGTAGATCATAGTCAAACACTTTGAATTGGTAAAATTGTTCTTTGTGGCTTGTTAGTGGCAGAGAATATGAAGATCCGTAGACCAAATTCATGGTCAGAAGTGCTCAAACTTAATCATGGGGGTGGATCAATTCCATCTCCACGACCTTATCTTTTCATTATAAAGAATCATTTATATAAGTCTCAAAATATGAAAAATTAAGGCTTCGTTTGGAACGGTTTTCATATTACTTCTTAAAATAGTTTTTTAATATAAAATTTTAATTTTATATTAAAAACTTGCTTTAAGAAGCAGTAAGAAAGTCGTCCCAGACAAACCCTAAGGTTTCATTTGGGACGATTTTCTTACTGTTTCTTAAAATAAATTTTTAGTACAACATTTTAATTTTTTATTGAAAAACTACTTTAAGAAACAGTAAGAAAGCCATCCCAAATGAAGCCAACATCATAAGTCACCACCCAAATATATATTCATTTTCTATGTGTTGCGTCCTGGAGTATTCGCGGCGGTAGAGAAATATAAAATTTAACGTCTTAACTTTGTACGAAAATCTGGCACACAATCAGATAAGGAGAGAGGATGTAGCATTTATGAGAGACGCCAATATTTTTATGTGGAAAACCCCTGAAAATGAGGAAAAACCACGGGGCCTAGCCTAGTTTGAATAAATCCACTATTATTCGCAGTCGATTACAAATGAGGCCCTTCCTTAGGGGAAAGGCCTTGGATTGATGTACATTTATATGAAGTGCATTACACTGTGGTAATATAAAAAGTCGCTATTGACATGTTCGTTTGGTCGGAAGGACCATAGTCGTTTGACGACGTAAGTCAGAAGGACCGTAGTCAGCGGGCGACAGAGGTCGGAAGGACCATTGTCTGACGATAGAGGTCAGAAGGATCGTAGTCGGCAGACGACGGAGGTCAGAAAGACGGTGTCAGGTAAAAGTTCAGGAATAGACAGAAATCCAGCATCGGATAGATGTCCAATGAAAGTCTGACGTCAGGTAGAAATCTGACGACGAGTTGAGGTCCGGCGTCGAATAGAAGTCGACGTCAGTCTGCAGATGGGGAGAACTGCGTATTCGGGCAAAACTCCAAAGTCATTTGGAGATTGGACAGAATTCCGGCGTTACTTGGAGATCGGGAGGAATTTCGGCGTCACTCGAAAGTCGAGCGGAACTCTGGCATCCCGTGGAAGTCGGGTAGAATTCTAGCGTCCCGTGGAGGTCAGGCAAAATTCTGGCATTCCATGGAAGTCGAACAGAATTTTGGCATCACTTGAATGTCGGGCGGAACTCCGGTGGTGGTCGATGAGGAGTTTCTTCCCTCCTATCCTTCTTATCTTCTCTTCTTCTCCTTGCTTCTTGCTCGGACCCCCTCTCAAGAGAAATGAGGAGCTATTTATAGTTTTTTGTGGATGGCATGACCCGTAAATAGGAGGAGAATCAAGAGCAAATGTGGAGTGGTTCAGATGGACGACCGATATTGAATCCCTTGATCATGGACCGTTTGTTAGACATTTAAAGATCTTAATGATGTCATAATTTGACGATCTTGTGCTCGTTAGATTCATCTCGTCGAGCCGCTCAATTCAAATATAAGCATGTTATGTTTGAAAACTGTTTGGTAACCCAAATTGTGGTTCAAACCTTCCAACAGCGCTTCAGGTCCTTGATTTGGACTCATTTTGACTCGGATTGAGTTGAATTTGTTGCCGTTGGATTTGTATTTCCGAGACGATCAGTTCGACTATAAGTTTGCTGAAATCGGAGTTCATGTGATCTTAGGTTTAATTTTTTGAAGTTTCAAGCTTGATTTTGCCTTAGGATTCGTGCCCGATCAAGATAATTTTTTTATAACATAAATATGTATGTTCAAATCATATAAATTTTATTTGAATTATTTTAACTTCAATAAAATTGGTAAATAGGTCTTTGAGCCTAAAAGTGGCCTTTAGCACGTAGTTAAACCTTTGTGTGAGGATATTCTAATTCAGAACACATCAGAATAAACATCAAAATTGTAGAATTTGTATTGAGATTAGTGTTATACATAAAATCATGAATTACATTAATCTCAAGATAAATCTAAAGGCATTGAAGCTCATCCTTGTGCCAAGATAGTTCAATACTACTTTTTTCTCGAAAAGAGTTCAACAACATTAATAAAAACAACATCAAGCCTTTAACACACTATGTGAGGTTAGCTACATGAATTTTTTTTTTTTTCCAATGTGGCTATTTAAAGTCAAATTTTAAATCTAATATAAAAAAGATCATTTCTAATACTTTCTAATCAAATCTTTTTAGGTCTATCTCTACATTTCTTAACATAAGCCAGATCTAATATATCTATTCTCCTAATCGAGTCATCAAAATGTTGGCATTTAATGTGACCAAACCTCTAAGGTGACTCTATCTAATCTTATATGTCGCTAGAGCTACTCCAATTTTTTCACGTATATGCTCATTTTGCATTATGTCTTTAAGAGTAAAATCACTCATCCACCTGAGCATCCTCATCTCTGCAACAGTAGACTTAATTTTATGCTCTCAAAAAGAGTTCAAAGAAAACATAAATTTATATATGCAATTTTTTAAATAGGTTTGAAATAATCTTTTTTTTTTTTTTGGATAAATTATCTTTGAGGTGGTCAAGTATTTGATTGAATGTCGGCCACTAGCCATGTTGCTCTCATGCATGTAACATATGTTTTGCATGAAATTTATTTTTGATTAAGTTTTAGTTTGGGACTCGATTAGGAGAATTGATGGTAATTGGATTAAAATGATGGCTTTCTTACTGCTTATTAAAAGCAATTTTTTATAAAAAAATTAAATTTTTTTACTAAATAGATGTTTTAAGAAACAGTAAGAAAGCCATCTCCAACGAAGCCTAAGTTGATTGGCTTAATCATGGCAGTGCCCTTATTAATTTGATCTGTATACATAAAGAAAAAGAGAACAACTCATTTAGAGATTACATAGAAATTAAGGTGCTATTAAAAATTGAATATAAAATCTGAGTAATGAAACGCAAATTGAATAAAAAGAAAGTAATTGGATAATTGATGGCCTCTTTATAACTAGAAGTGAAAGATAATTGTTATTGATATGTTTTCAATTAATTATCTTGATCGTGCACGAATCTCGAGGCAAAATCAAACCGGAAACTTAAAAAATGAAATCCGGGATCACTTGAACTCCGATTTCAGCAAACTTATAGTCGAACTGATCGTCTCGAAAATACGAACCCAACAACACCAAATTCATCTTGATTCGAGCCCAAATGGGTCCAAATCGAAAACCCAAAGCACATTCGGAAGAATCGAACCACAATTTGAGTTACCAAACATTTTCCAAACATGACGAGCTTATAGTTGAATCGAGCAACTCGACGAGACGAATCAAACGAGCCCAAGATCACTGAATAGTTGGTAATGTTCGACGAACGGTGCACGATCAAGGGATTCAATATCAGCCGTCCATCCAACCACTCCCTATTTACCCCTGTTCTCTTACCTATTTACGGGTCACGCCACATCAGAAATCTATAAATAGACCTCTCATTTCTCTAAAGAGAGGAGGGAAGCAAGACGGAAGAAGAGAAGATTAGGAGGGAAGAAACTCCTCCTTGACCACCGCCGGAATTCTGCCCGACTACCACGGGACGCCGGAATTCCGCCTGGCTTCCAAGTGACGCCGGAATTCCACCCGACTTCCAACTGTCGCCGGAATTCCGCCCGATCTCCAAGCGACTATGGAGTTTTGCCCGAATACCATCTAACATCGGAGTTCTCCCAGGCCGCCGACTAATGTCAGACTTCCACCCGACGCCGGATCTCTGCTCGTCACCAGATTTCTACCCGACGCCAGACTTTTGTCCTTCGTTAGGTTTTCGTCGGACATTTATCTGATGCTAGATTTCTATCCATTGTTGGACTTCTACCTGACACAATCCTTTTGACCTCCATCGCCCGCCGACTACGGTCCTTCTAACTTACGTCGCCCACCGACTACAGACCTTCCGACCTCCGTCGCCCTCCAACTACGGTCATTCTGACTTACGTCGCCCACCGACTACAGTCCTTCTGGCCTCCGTCGCCCGCCGACTACGGTCCTTCCGGCTTAAGTCGCCCACCGACTATAGTCCTTTCAACCTTTGTCGCCCGTCGACTACGGTTCTTCTGACTTACGTCGCCCATCGACTATTGTCCTTACGGCCTCCGTCGCCCGCTGACTATGGTCCTTCTAACTTACTTCGCCCACCAACTACAATCCTTTCGACCTCTGTCGCTCGCTGACTACGGTCCTTCTGACTTATGTCGTCCACCGACAAGTGGTCCTCCCGACCAAACGAACACATCAACAATGACTCTTTGTATTCACATCATGTAATATACTCTATAAGATGTGCATCAAGCTAAGGCCTTCCCCCAAGGAAGAGCCTCATTTGTAATCATCTGCAATACTAGTGGATTCATTCAAACTGGGCCAGGCCCCATGGTTTTTCCCCCTTTTCAGGGGTTTTCCATGTAAAAATCTTGGTTCCTCATAATTGTTACACTCTCCCTCTTTATCTGATTGCGTGCTAGATTTTCATACAACGCTAAGATGCTATACTTTATATTTCTCTACATCCGCGAATACTCCAAGGCGCAACAATTATAATGAAGACTTCAAATGGTTCGAATATGAAAGTATCATTAGGATCAAGAATAATCTGTCTAAAGAAAAAATATATAAGAGAATGGTATAATATAGCTATAAAGATGCTAAAATTTAAGTGATTTGGCTTCAATTAAATCTAAGTCCAATAGAAAAAGATATGAACTATTGAACAAATATAAAAATGTTATTCAGGATGTACAAAATTAAGCACACTTAATATCATTTTCTGAAATCCATTTTTTTGTCTCCTCTTCAAATTGAGAACTTTGGTCTTGTAAAGCTCTATATGGCTTAAAACCTTGCAATGTCAGCTAATCAAAATATCTTCTAAATTAAATTCCTATGTGCTAGAAATTGGAGGAAGAAGAAACTCTTCATGAGCCTTCTTGCTAGAGAGAGCGAAGGAGAAGGGAGGAGAGGGAGAGAAGAGTTGTAGGAATTTCTTATTCCTTAATCAATTGGGCTTACAAGAGAGGCTCATTATATCAGCCTAAACAGCCTATATATAGAAAATTGGATACTGGCTTTGCGGATCAACCTAATCTAAAATCGGACAAAAACACAACACTATGAGAAACCTCTAAAGCATTGTGTTTCTCTTGCAAGTGGTGCTCCTATACTTGAATTTGTATGTGCCACTAATTTGTTATTCCACTAAAGAATTCTTCCCCTAACCTTAAGTATTGAGATGATACGCCCTAGTACTACGAGAAAATATGCAGCACAAAGTCAAAATCTCCCCATAAATACCTAGTCTTACGAACATAATCAAAATTTAGTATGTTCTTTTTTTATTTATCCATGATTTTCCTTATTTACTCATGTTACTTGACATCTTCAAATATTAAATAAGTGCTTTTGCTAGCTCTTATAGGTTAATAAATTCACAGAACTTTGTTCTCAAAAGATCATAATTCTTTTACCTATCAAAATTTTCTCCACCTCAAACAACATGACTGGGGATCCAAAATTATGATATTATACCAAAGTGTTCTATTGGATGATGCACTTAAAGATTGTGAATGATGCGCTTAAAGAAAATATAAAAGAGGAATAAATACATGATAAGAGGGACACCAAGATTTGTATATTGACTTGCCAATTTTATTTCCTTTGGAGTGGAGATTATTTAATCAACTAATAAACACATAGCTTGTAATCATGTTGCACAAAATAAAGAATACAACTAGCCCTTTCTTTTACCAAAGCGCACTTAAGAAAAAGGCAAGAATCTCACAACATAGAGATTAACTTATATAAGAAACCTCCTGTCATGCCCCATAATTTAATTTGAAAAGGGATAAATTGATAGAGATTGATTTGTCAGTACCTGAACCCCGGTATGATGTGAGCGGGAAGAGGACCAGAGATGGATCAAGTAGGGATAAGGAAAGTGTCTGTGATAAGAGAAGTAGATATGCTGATTCGAGAAGAGGATTGATAGCACCTACCAATATCTACAATGATTGTATTCATTATGGAAGGAGACATTCCTGACAATGCAACCTTCTGGCGAGGCGATGTTTTCAATATAGACAGCAAGAACATAAGGTAGCTGATTGTCTACAAAGAGGATCTGGAAGAAGAACCAATCCTAGAGCAAGATAGTCTAGGCAGACGGAAGGATTGTAGATTGTATGATAAAGAGAAAACAATGAAAAATCGAAGAATAGGGCTTACGAAAGAGTTGTTAGTGGTTGTTAGTGGCAGTCAGAGTCTTTTATACCATGACCAATAGCACTTGTCTTAATGATGCCACGAGTGTACAACTTATAGTTACAAGTAGATACGAATAGGCCTGAAGGTTCTACTGGTAAGAAATTTTTTTATGAATGGCATGGCATTTCATTGCATAAATAAATGGTGTGTGATTAAATGAATTGTATGATTGTATGATAATAGATTTCTAGTTTGGCTTGGATTCTTCGACAAGATTTTGATTTGATTTGAAATTATGTTGTACTTATTTATTTTGAAACTAATTTGTTTTGTACTGATTTTGTGTATCCCAAATCCTTAGTTGGAATACTGGGCATGATATTTTTTTTAAGGTAGAGAGATTGTAACAACCTAGAGTTCTTAAATGGATTTATTTGAAACAACTAAAATTTCTACATTAATGTGTTGTGGCATTGGGATTTTGAGTGTCGCTACTTTGGGGGGTGTAGTGCTGGAATGTTAGAATTTGACGCGGCGGCACTGATGCACTCTATTCTATAACACTTTATACTTATTCCATAGTTACTGTAGAAAAAAGAGCAAAAGTGTCACCGCGTTGAATTCTGACGCCTCAGTGCTTCAACCTCCATGTTGAATTCTGACGCCCCAGTGCTTCAACCTCCATAGGCGCATTTCTCAAAATCCCAGCACCGTAGTGCCACAGTGTAGAAATTTTAGATGTTTTAAATAAATCCATTTAAGATCTTTCAATTGTTGCACCTTCTAATATGCACTAAGAGAGTGTGTAAGAAATGTAAAAGATGTCCAAAATTATAATAACTTAAAACATCTCCATTATAGAAAGGATATAAATAGCCTTACTCAGCCAATCAAATTAAAATAAGATCTATGTGGAAGCCCTTAACAAAGTCAATAGTTAGGGAAGATCTTAGCTTTTTGATTGATATCCCTTTAAGAAATCTACTTAATAAAATCTAATTAGCTTGATCAAACTTTGGTTAACTCAAGTTAGCTAAAACAAACATTAGTCAACACAATAATGAATTGTGTTTGTAATATATTTATGACACAAAGGCAAAACTATACTCTATAAGACACAAAAACTATAAATTTGCCCCATTTTGACATGTGAAGTGGCACTTGGTATGACCTACTTACTCAAAACTATGTAGTTACAAGCTCAACTACTCAGCATTCTCCTAATTACTTGACAACTTGCTCATACATGCTTAGTTATTAATTATACATATTAATTTAGTGGGTCCAGCCAATCTATTAATTTGTCCTCCTCCCTGTGAGCATGTCATGCTTAAATGCCTACTTGGCCCTTCTATTATAGTTTCTACTCATCCCTCATGATATAATTATTTACTTGAGTGTAATTCTACTCCAAAGTGAAGGAGAACTTGAGTGTGTGAATTCATAGCCCTTAGACAAAGACTTCTAAGAAAGGAATGAGGTCTTAGTGATGATAAACTATTTATAGAGGTCAACTTCAACTTATTATCATTTCATCACTAGATATCTTAAATCCCCTACTAGTTGGATTATTCATACTTCTTTATTTCTTATATGCATTTATAAGAATTAATCATCTAGTGCATTTATTATAACAATAGCTTAGATCACCTCTTGCTCATCTCATTCTTGTTATTATGAGTGTGCTCTATACTAATTATATGTTTATCATTATTAACTTATAAATAATTTAACAACTACTAATGTAATTACATCCATCTTATAATCGATTATACTTGTACTACATCATGCCCTCTCTCAAGCCCAATGTTATTATATTTGATACGTTGTAAAAAATATATTTGATTAGGCACTAATCTCAATGCATATTTAAATACAAAACTTTCAAAATTAATCCAACACCATCTAAACCCTAAATTAAAGAAGACTTCATCCTCCGCCCATCGACATAATAGGTCAATTGATTATAAGGTAAAGTTTGTAATTATACCACAGACCTTTTATTTTAAGGAAAGTCCATCAGCCCACCCTCATACGCATGGTATTTTTTTTAGCGTCTAATGTTGCGGCGCTCCATTGACCTAAAACTGTAGCGTTGCATGTAAAACATCTCTGAACTGCAACACCACGTCAGCGTCGTTGTGCTAAATTATTTCTAGAAATTATTTACATGTTTCCAATTACATGAACATAGAAATAATAGTACTTTAAAAATGTAAAAATATCATTACTTTTAACATATGTAAACAATATCTATATATTACATAAGTATACATAGTGCACATTAAATGTAAATAATGACTTGCATTTTTCTCTTCTTCCCTCTTACCACACATTTTCAAGTACATGAACATAGAAATATCAGTACCATCAACATGCATGAATGGTATCTAATATAACATAAGAATATGTAATTTTTCACATGTATAATGAACACGGTAGCATTTTCAAGGGAAATACTTGTATGCGCATTTAACATTTACAAATAATAAAACTATTCATGAATAACTTTCATAACATCATTTTGAAGCATTTGTTATTCTATAATCACTTCTATCAGTGTCATAATATTCATAAAGCACTTAAAGTTTCATGTAGTTAAAAATACTCGATGGAAATAAAATTTTTTGTTGTTAACATGACAAGAATATTCTATCTACAACATACTAAAAATTATATGATGAAATTTTTTTCAAACTTCGTCTCATCAAATAAAATATCAAAACTCTCACACAAGTGACCCAAATTGAAAACTAAGATAAGGTAATGGTAATTTATCTCACTCCAAATAACTTTCCCAACTGGCCCTTTGAGCAAAATCAACTCTAAGATCTCCAAAATTAGATCTCTCCCTAGGATCACTCTCCTTCTCTCTCTAATTGTAGCCTTCAACAACAACAACATCAAGCTTTTATCCCACTACATTTGGTCAGTTACATAAATCCTTTTTTCTCCATTATGTCCTATTAAGAGTCAAATTTTTGTTTAAATGTAATAAAGATATGTCATTTCTAAGACTTTCTAACCAAATATGTTTAGGTCCACCTCTACCTCTCTTAATATAAGCCAGATCTAATGCATCTACTCTCCTAATCAGGTCATTAGAAGACTAATGTTTAAACCAAACCATCTAAGGCAACTCTCTCTAATCTTATCTACTAATGGTGCTACTCTAACCTTTTCACATATGCACTCGTTTCACATTATTTCTTTAAAAGTACAGCCATCCTCATCTCTATAATACTTAACTTAGTTTTATACTTCCCTTTTAATGTCCATGCACCATAAAGCATTGCAAGTATCACCATCATCTTATAGAATTTCTCTTAAGTTTGAGGTGTACTTTTCTATCATAGAATTGACCCATTTATTTCACAATCACTTTGAACAATAAACCACATATATATAAAATGTATACTCTTTTTAATGACTTGATTGCCCATTGTCATAATCCCCCTATTAGATATATTACTACTAAAATTACACTCCATATATTCTATTTTAGATCTACTCAAATAAAAACCATTAGACTCTAAGGTTGACCTCCTTAATTCAAAATTTTCTTCAACTCTCATTCTAATCTTATCAAGAAGAATATTATTAGCAAAAAGAATACACCATGGTACATCCTCTTGCAAATGTCTAGTAAGAACATCCATGACTAATGCAAAAAGATATGGACTTAGAGCTAATACTTGATGTAATTTAACTAAAATAGAAAAAATATTTTATCAAACCATCTTACCTTTGAACACAAGTAACATGACTTGCATATATATCCTTGATGACTTAAATATAAACATTATTAACTCCTTTCTTTTCTATAACTCTCTAAAGCATTTCTCTTGAAACCTTATCATATGCTTTCTCTAAATCAATAAATATTATATGTAAATCCTCCTTTATCTCTCTATAATTCTCTATCAAACCTTTTAGCAAACGTATTCCATAATAGACATACCTGGTATGAACCCAAATTGATTTTGAGAAATATTAGTATCATGTTGAATAAATATGGATGCTTATACATATAACGCCACATCATTCCCATGGGAAAATTCCAAACAACAAGCCAAAGAGCAGCGCCACCCCTTCATAACACCACAGTGCTATCCATCTGGAGCCCAATCTAACGTATAGGGAAACATCGCCGTGCCACCATCACAACTCCACAACTCTCATAAGGAGAATTTTCCTACTTAATATTTTAGTTACCAATTCAAACTATAATTTTATGTCATAACTAAGTTAAACATAAAATGACTCTAAATATTTATAGAGATTCAATAAATACTAAACGAACTTGAAATTCTTACCATGTCCAATTCAAGTCATCACTGTAGAAGTGATTATTATAAGAAGTGTCCACAATATTAGCTTCATTGGAGAAATGATCCACTAAGTCAACATCCAAGTTGATTTCAGGCTATGATGTGCTACAAGTTAGTGTGTTTGATGCCAAGATATTGAGGTATTGGTCCATAGGGGGATTTATTAAGGTAGAGGGGTTGTGGGTGTTAGAAGCAATTATATGGCCCAACAAGAGATACCACATGTGCAAGAGCATTCAAAGTGCAAAATTATGACAAAGAAATTACAACTCCTACTTCTTCAGTTTGGGATAGTAGTGGCCTTTTCTTTATGGTGGAGGATATGTGTGGTTGGAGAATTTCAAGAAAGAAGAGTTGTCATGCATGAAGGTATATAAAGTGGAGGAGGCTTAGTGTTTACATTCATATAAGATTAGAATGAGTGCTTGACAATGAAAGGTCAATCATTTAGAAACTAGGACCCCCACTATAGCACCATCTCCAAATCCTACATGCAGAAAAAACTTAAAGAGAAAGAAGCCATTAAAAGGGAGGAGAGCTCAAACACACATTTCAGATGCCAAAGCTTCTTAACAACAAGAAAAAGATTAATATAGGAGGTTTGTAACCACATAATCAATGAGAGTTGAGCTCTAAGCTTTAGAGCCCTCATTAGAGAGGAAACTTTTTCTTCATTGGTTGAGATGAAGCATAGAAAAAACTTACTTGCCAGTGATGTGTGTTAGATGTTAAGAGGCCCTTCAAGTGCTTGGTGGGCTATTTTGAAAGGATCAAGGAGACGACCATTCAAATTAGAAAAATTATAAGGAACCATAGCCAAAAAGCTTAGAAGACCAAAGCCACGTCTCCAAGAAGTAGATGGTCAAGAATAAGGACTAATACTAGTAGAGAAAAAAAAAGGATAAGAGAGAAAGACAATGTAAGAATACTCTAACCCTACCCAAAAAAAAAAAACCTCAATAAAATTGATTTTTAGAAAATTTATTTGTGATTATATATATATATATATATATATATATATATATATATATATATATATATATATATATATATATATATATATATGTATCTCGCTCACTCGTCACCGGACTCTTGAGCCTATATATTTATCAAACCTGACCGCTGGTTGGGCTTCGAAGGCTTCTCCGCTTCTACGTCATTGCCTTGCCTGCAAGCAGAGCATCCCAACGGACTCCTTGTCTCCTCTCCTTCCTCACAGGCTGTCGCGTTTTACCCATTCCTTGATCGTCGCTGATGGCAGCGGCAAGCCAAGCAAGTTTGCTCCTTCAGAAGCAACTGAAAGGTTAGCGGTTTGATCGCTAGGGTTTACACCAAATTCATCGTGCATCGCTAGCATGGAGAATATATATGATGGTTCACTGTTTATTTCTTGTTCTATGATCAGATCTCAGCAAAAATCCGGTGGACGGCTTCTCCGCCGGCCTTGTAGACGATTCTAATATCTTTGAATGGAGCGTGACCATCATCGGCCCGCCGGACACGCTCTAGTGAGTGATTCTTTTGGAAATTGTTTGGATTTCACCTGAAATTTGGTTTTAATCATTGATATGTTGGGCTAAATATTGGATGGATATGTTGGGTGTTCATGTGAAAGATGTTTTTTTTTTTTTAATTGTTGTTTGATCTGAAATTCGTTGTTATATATAATAGGGAAATGGTTGAAATTGACTTAATTTGCTCAAAATTTGTGATTCCTGAAGGTTCTGTTACGGTATTTGTTTCCTTGAATGATAAAGCTTTTCCTATTTTATTGTAATTTAATCTCTTCCCAGGGCATGCTTCATGTTTTAAATTTCCTTGACTTTAGCATGGAGCAAAGAAAACATAGGATATACAAGAGCATAATTTAATTTTATTGCTAGTCGCCCCCTATATTTATATTGTTATGGTTTTGACTCAGAGTTGTAATCTGATGCTGGGTTGTTCTACTTATAAATTGCAATTGCTAGGATTATCTGTTAAAATGTCTCTCAGGGTCTTTTATGTTGCTTGTGCTCGTCATCATTAGCGTAGTCTCTACTATTTGGAGTGAGTTTAGAAATTCCGTTTCTCCATTCCTGTAGAGTGCTGCTCACTTTCAGGCATGATTGATAAAATACTTTCAGATACTTTTTGAAGACTTTTTACATGAGAACCATAAAACTAACATGAAAAGCTATGTGCTTTGACTGTGCCAATAGCAATAACAATGATGATGATATGTCAAGATTATCAAATATTGTAAGGTGGTAGAAGGTCTGAAGACTCAAAGAGGATTTTAGAGAAGAGTGTAGGTGGTTTGGACTTTGGAGTTTAGCCTCTGGATTGTTATTAAATAAGGGCTAATTTCTTCCAATTGCGGAGGATAAATTCACTTGCATCCCTAAATAATAGAGTTGTAGGGACTTCACATTATGTAGCGGTTCTTTTATTTTCATGTTGTTTGTATGATATTACTTTTCCCCATTGTAGGATAGGCATTCTGCAATATAGATGCTTTTTAAAAATGTGGGTATCCTTGGGGTTATTTCGTGTGGAAGTGTTGGATGTTAAAAAGGGTGTTAGGAAATGTTTGTAGAAGGTATGAATTGGTAATCATACTTAATAGGTTGCTCGTATCTTAGAGTCTAAGTTGTTTAAGCAAGGCAAAGTTTTTCATTCATATATAAAAAAAAAGGCTGAGGTGCCTTATCAGCTTCCTACCTACTCCCAGGTGATTCACTTTACAAGGGGATGTACCTTGACAATGTCTTTGTTAAGGCGAGCATTTTTTTAATACCATGTAGTTTAGTGAATTCACATCTTTACTTGTAGCTTTTCCTCCTTTTGTTAGACTGGAGATGTTTTTTATTTGTGTAAAGGTTATAAAATGATCATAAATTTAATTATTTTAAGCTACTTCTCCATTCTGATAAATTACATGACTAATTTAGAAGATAGAAAATCACACTATCCTTACTCTTCTTCATTTTCTATTAACCTTCAATTTTTTTCATGCTCATTTTACATATTCACTTGCATTATTTGGAATATGTTGTATATGTTGAGAAGTGCAACAATATTCTTCTTTTGCATAATAACAACAACAACAACATCAAGCCTTTATCCCACTACGTGGGGTCGGCTACATGAATCCTTTTTCTCCATTGTGTCCTATTAAAAGTCAAATTCTCGTTTAAATCTAATAAAGAAAAGTCATTCCTAATATTTTCTAACCAAGTCTTTTTAGGTCTACCCCTACCTTTCTTAACATAAGTCAAATCTAATACCTCTACTCTCCTAACCGGGTCATCGCAAGGCCGCCGTTTTATGTGACCAAACCATCTAAGGTGACTTTCTCTAATCTTATCTTCTACTGGAGCTACTCCAACCTTTTCACGTATATGCTCATTTCGTATCCTATCTCTAAGGGTAAAGCCACTCATTCACCTGAGCATCCTCATCTCTGCCACACTTAACTTAGTATTATGCTTCTTTTGCATAATAAATCATAAAAATTATTTTTTCTTGATGGAAGGTACCTTACAATAATATAGTCCATAAGTGCTAGTGGTAGTTCTCCCTCACTATGCATTTTGGAGAATTCTCATTAATAAATTCCACATAGCTCTTGATTAATTGTTGAATGGGTTTCCCAATATTAATATCTTAAGTCCAATAATCGACAAAGTATTTACATATCAATATCTTTTTTTTATGAAAAGTACTCAATGTTTTACCTAGTTGTACAGAAAACTATTTATAAAAGGTAAAACACCTTAGCTCTTGTCTTTCTGATGTGATTTCAATCTTTGGTATCTTGTGTTGCCTTACAATATATTGAAACTATAAAGAATCTGTCATCTTGCATGAAAATTTGTAAAATCTTCTAGGTCTTCGGTGGTTGTGGCATCTTTGCCCAACATATGTGTATTTAATGCATTGAAGCTTAGCCAACGGCACATTTTTTAACATAAGAAATTTAGTGTTCATGCATCCAAGACGGGCTTGTTTTGTTTTTAAGTTGTACAGGTTGCTTTTCATGATTAGTGAATCATTTTTTTTTTTTTTCGTGAGCTAGTAGCCGCTTTTCTAGGCTATAAAGCATAGAGCTGAACTTAAGACATGGTACAGGGGACAAGGCATTAGATGGATATTATGGAAAAATATTTATGATATATAATATGAAATCATGCTTTTGTTTTATATATAAGTCTACATGACAAACTACATATGAATTAAAATTTTGATTAAAAAGAGAATGAAATTCTAATCGCTACATTATGCAAGAATAAACCAAGAGGATTCCAAAATCATCAATTTTATGTATTTTCTAGAGTATTCAATATTTCAATTGATTTAGAAGGTCCAAGACAGTTTTCATATTTTCTACAAGATCCCCGAGAGTTCCTAGATGGAATTGATGAAGTTTCAAACTCTAAAACCGTCTATGAGGGGATTGGAAACTTCTAGGATGGTTCAAATTTTAATTTACTAAAAAGAAGATGCAACGTGGAATTTAAAAACAAAATAGCAACTAAATCCTATCCACATGCAGGGACCAAACACTTAAGGATGATTTCAAGCAGAATTTTAAATGTGTTGCTTGTTTTAAAGATTATTTCTTATGTTTATCCTTATTTTCGGATTTCATGTTTTTAGTTAGTTACTTATGACTATTTGATGGAGAAGTATAGAGAGAATAAGGTGGATATATATATGATATTTATTGATTTAGAGAAAGCATATGCTAAAGTTCCAAGAGAAGTGCTATGGAGAGTTCTAGAAAAGAAAGTGATTAATAATATTTATATTCAAGTCATTAAGGATATGTATGTAGGAGCTATTACTTGTGTTCAAATACAAGATGATTTGATCAATTATTTTCCTATTTCAATTGGATAACATCAAGGATCAACCTTAAGCCCATATCTTTTTACATTAGTTATAGATGTTCTTACTAGACATTTGCAAGAGGTTGTACCTTGGTGTATGCTTTTTGTTGATGATATTCTTCTTGTTGATAAGATTAGAGAGGGAGTTGATGGTAAACTTGAATTATGGAGGTCAACCTTAGAGTCTAAAGGTTTTCATTTGAGTATATCTAAACTGAAAAGATGGAGTGTAATTTTAATAGTAATAGAACCAGTGGGGGGCTTGTGACTTTGGGCTATCAAGTCGTTAATAAGAGTACACGTTTTATACATCTTGGGTCTATTGTTCAGAATGATGGTGATCTTTTTCAAGATTAGTTTGGATTTTGCTTGCTTCTATGGTTTTTTTTTTAATTTCTAGAAATAGAGATCAATTGTAATAAATGAAAACATGTTGGAAATTCAATACGAAGATGATTCTTGATCTGAAACCCCTCCCTCTCATCTAATACCCACCATCCTCTAGTCCCAACAGAAATATAGGCTTTGACTCTCTTTTCTTCACCCTCTATTTTTTCCCTAGATATTGGCCATAGTTGTATACTCTGATGAGGATATCCGACCTTGAAGAGTCTACCAGAGGCATGGCCGTCGATCTACGACCACGATTGCACATCTTTACTTTTGATTATCATTGTATTAGATTTATTATTTATGTATTAATTTATGAGTTTTATTTTACTTTTTCTTTTATTCCCCACTCGAGGGCCTAGTCATGTGTATGCCCTAATGGCAAGTTGGTCTTTTTATTTTCTTCATTGTATTGGTTATTTAAAGCCTCCTCCTCCTTATTTGAGGAGCTAATAAATGATATTATGAAAATTTCGGCAACTTGTTCCTTGTGAGGTTGTGAGAAAGCTTTGGAGAGAACCCTAGGTGAGGGAATCAGATCACCCACCAGTTGTAGGAGGCGCCAGGCTCATGTTCATCTTTATTTGCTTTCTTTCTTCCCCTCCCTCCCCTCCCACCATCGGCCATCCCCTCCCCACCTCTCGACAAATCCCCACCACCATCCCTCCACTTAGGCTGACCACCCAAACTCTAGCCCCCTTACTTGGCCGCCGGCCCCAACCCCAATTTCCCCTAGCCGCCGGCCATAGTTCCCCTCCTTTGCCTCCAAATCCTCAAGTCTCTAATTACTTACTTTCCCTATTTAGTTTATCTCTATTTGGGAAGATTTCAAATTCAAATTTCAATTATAATCGAATTGAAGTTCTTTCCTAAATTAATCAAGCTATATTTGGAAAGTTTCCAAAATCAAATTAATTCAAATTAAAGAGATCTTCATGATTAAATCTCTTTAATTTAATTTATCTTGTTTGGAAACAAATTAAAACCCTCCACAAATCCCCTTCCCCTTCCTATAGCCGACGACCCCCCCCTCTTTTGCCCCTCTCTCTCCTTTAATTAGGAAAGCTTCCAAATCTCAATCAACCTTGCCTAAACCTAATCCCAATAAAATCCCAGCCTATGCTGCCCCTCCCTCTCTCTCCTATCTAGTTAACACCCCCATTAACCTATCCAATCAACCACTCAACTTCCCCAAGATCAGCCACCACTACCCTTGCTCCTCCCCTTAAATTTCTACCAAGTATTCTCTCCCAAAAACAGCTCCTAATCCCCAATTCTAGGTTTCCAAGTTGCTGTCCAGATTTTCTGGACGTTGTTTGGTGGCTGTCCAGAGATTTATGCACTTCTCCTTGCTGTCTAGCCGGCCGGGAGATCATCGTTTGCTGTTCGGAAGTTCCAACACACCAAAATCTATTGTTCTCTCATGCATGGTGGATCCGGAACTTGATCAAAGGTTTGTTTACAACGATCAAGGCCAAATAGACATCGTCAAATCTCCATTCTTCGATGTCAACTTGGAGATCAACCGCACCGTTGAAGAGTACGTTGATAGGATTGTCTTCACCCTCGCCGCCGCCTTCGACGAACAACTCTCTTATGTTCAGTGGCAGATTATTTCCAAACCCTGACGAAGGTTAACTCTTCCTCCGAATTTTATACCTTCCTAATTTCTTTCAAAATTGGTCATAATTAATTCATAAAGTTGTGTTAACTCCCTCCGCTAAGTCTAGTAATTTAAGGAGTTGAGTGAGGGATCTATTTTCATAGTGACTAGTTTCATTGTTAACTTAGGGAATTTTCATTGAAAATCTTCCATGTATGTTATGCTTGAGTAATTGATTATTTTGTGATCTTAAACTTTAGTTGTGTGACTTGGCCTAAGCTATTTGCACCCCTTTTTTCACTTTATTTCATCGCGTAAATCACTACAAGTTCATTAGTTAATATTGCTCTCTAAATTAAAGCGTGCAAAATTCTTATTTAACATCACCTAATCATTTAAGTTATGTATCAACAACCATCCATGAAAGAGAGTTACATCTTGGGTCTATTTTCATACTTTGGGCTGTCAAGTCGTCAGCATTGAGATCTTTTTCTTGCAGTTGTATTGGAGTAACTTCATTTTCATTCTTCACAAACAATCTATCATTTGATGGCTCATTAATGATGCTAGGTGTTAGCACAGCATGAAGCTGTGAGTCAAGGATATGTGCACAGTTTCGGTGCTTGGTTTCATATGTTTTAGGTTTAGGTGTAGAGAAATAACAAAGTAGAATTTATTTTATGAATAAAAATAGAAAATATACTTTGAATTTTATTGCTTGATTCTGTTTGAAGTATGAAAGTATATATAAACTTATCCAAAAGTACAAAGCTAATCATGTGTGAGAGAAGGTCGGAAACTCTATTTGGATTGTTAGTTGTGATGTGAGCCTCACGATTATTCAACACTCCCTCTCAAACTGAATGGTATAAATTTACTATTTCAAGTTTATTTACAATATTTTTGAATATGGTGTTGAATAAATCTTTGGAGAGAATATCTACAAGTTGATTTTCTATTGGCACATAAGAAATGTAAATCAACCCACTTTCTAGTTTTTCTTTTATGAAATGTCCATCCAGGTCTATATTATTGGTATGATCATGATGTATTAGATTATGAGCAATATTGATGGTTGATTTATTATCACAATGTATCTTCATTAGCCCTTCCTATTTGTTTTTTAAATCTTTCAAAATGATTTTAATCCTCTGAAGCTTGTAGATTCTTTGAGCAATACCTCTAAATTTAGATTCAGCTCTAGATTTCGCAACAAGTTGTTTTTTGCTCCTAAGATTTCCTTTAAAAAATGTTTAGTATCTATTTATGGGTCCTCTATCAATTGTTGTTCCTATATAATTTGTATTAATATATCTTTCAATTTATAAAGTATCATATTTTTAATAGAGAATTTTTTTTATCAAGACTTGATTTAAGGTATCTAAGGATTCTATAAGTAACTTAAAGGTGAGACTCTTTGGATTTGTGCATGGATTAAGTGATGATACTCACTACAAATGAGATGTCTGGACATGTGTGAGATAGAAAGATATTTTTTTCAAATAATCTTTTATTTTATATATCTACTTATTTTCCTTCTTCATCTACTTTCAACTTTTAACCTTTAACCAGGTTCAGTTGGGGTTTTATGAGACTTGCAATAAGTCATTTTTGTTTCTTTTAGAAGATCTATGACATTTTTATTGAGAGGGGAATATTCCTTATTCTAATTTAGCATTTTCTAATTCACAAGAAGTATTCAAGTTTCCTAACTCTTTGATCTCAAATTCTTTGATAAACTTTTTTTATGAAGCTCATTTTCTTTATTTTCAATGCTTGTAACAGTTATATCATTAATGGAGTGTTTTATGAAGAGGGTATGATCTTCTTGACTTTGTTTGTATCCAATTTTATTTATGGCTTTTGTAAATCTGTGTAACCATAGAATTAGAGATTGTGTGAGGCCATATAAAGCCTTTTTTAATTTGCACATTGTTTTTCTATGAAAGAGCTATCAAATGCAGGTGATAGATGCATGCAGAATTCTTCAACATCTCAATGTAAGAAAATAGTTACACAATGTGGCTGCATGGACTATCCACGATTTGCTGCAAAAAAGATTAAGATGCGTATTGCATTCATCTTCACAACAAGAATGAATTTTTTTCAGCCAATTTCATAGGATCGAGTATTTCTTTTGGCCACCAATCTTACTTTAAACTATTCTAGGGTTCCTTTTGTTGTATATTTTATAGAAAAAATCTATTTGCATCTTATTATTTTCATTTATTTTGGTGGTTCAACGATCTCCCAAGTGTGATATTTTGTAGAGCATTCATCTCTTCTATCATAGAATCCTTCCAATTTTTTTTTCCAAGTGCCTCAAGTATAGTTTGCACTATTATAATTGAGTTGAAACTAGTATTTGTAAGAAAGGCTTAATAGGTAGGAATTTTTTTTTTAAAAGATGTGTACTAGGAAATGAGATGCATGGGAGAATGCGTAGTGATGTGTTGATCTTTATTATCTAATAAAGCTTCTGAGTCTTATGCTTGTCAGAGATTTTGGCCGGGCTTATTTCTTATTGTATAGACTTGCAGGGATATAATGTTTAGATTTTTTTAAGTTTATTTTGTAAGAATGTCAAAATGAAAGATAAATATTTATCTTCCAGTTGTAAGTTCTTCTTTTAAGGGTGAGTTTGATTGAAAAAGTTTTGCATCAAATCTAAAATCTTTTAAAAGAATTTTTCGATGGTAGGATGACAACACTTATGCCATTTTTCGAGTGGAGAAAAACCTAATAAATACAATTTAAGAGCTTTAGGATCAAGTGTACCCATGTGTTGTTTGTGGATGTAGAAATAGACAATTTACTCAAAGATATTTAGAGAAATTTTTGAGAGAGTTATTTATGGGGAAAAATTCAGCGACATAGTTTAGAGGACTTTCTAAACCAATCACCTTGAGGGTATTCTATTAATTAGATATATGATATTTAGAATTGTTTCTCCCCAATATTTTTTAGCCCCTTGATTATGAAAGAGAAGAGTTGTGGTGGCTTTCAAAAGATGGTCATTTTTTTCCTTTCTACACTTCTTATTGGAGAGTGTTAGGGTAGGAAGATGGGTGGATGATACTTTCTTTTTGAAAAAAGACGATAATATTTGATTAAAGCAATGGTGAGCATTCTCACTTCAAAGTACCTTGATGATATCATGGAATTATTTTTGTATGATGATAGTAAAATTGGGAAGAATAATATTAACATAATTTATTTGTTTGATAAAATATACCCATATAATTTTAGTACAATTATCAATGAAGGTGACAAATATTTTAGATTTAAAAATATTTTGGATTTTGGAAGGTCTACATATGTAAGTTAAATTACAAAAATGAGTAGAGTAGAGGATCTAGAATTATTTTCAAGAAAAACGACAGGGTGATGTTTAATTATTCCATTAAGTCTTATAATAAAAAAATTTCTTATTTACATTAAAAAAATAAAGCATACATTATATGGTTTTAAAAGAGGGATGCTCTAGCATATAATAATATTCTCAAATGACTTCTATATTGAGAGTGGAAATGAAGTAATATAACAAGTGGTTTCAATCTTTAAGAAGATATAGTCCATCTTTCTTCTAGTTTGTCTAATGGCCTTTCCTATGGCAAGGTCCTAAAATAGCAGTGATTAACAAAAAAGGTTATCTTGTAGTTATAGTTTTTAATAATTTTCTGAGTTGATAGAAGATTTACTATAAGATGAAGAACATGTAGTAGTGTATTATTGAAAATGAATGTCAAAGAAATCAAAATATTTCTTTGACTTGCTACTTTTATTTTTCTATTGCTAGGATAAGATTTGTTGGTTTGAAAAAGGTTTGTAAGATTTTTCATGTGGTTTGTGACTCCTGAATCTATGATTCATGTGTTATGAAAACTATTTAAGGTATTGAAAAGTTATGTCATTTTGAGATTGAGAGCAAAGAGTTGAGAAGGTTTTTTGAGTTGGTCGATTTCTTTAGAATTGAGCCCTTCTAATTTCACAAGGTATATCTACCCATTTAGTGATGCTCTTTATTTTTATAATAGCCTGGGTTTTTCATAAAGTTCCCAAATTTTTTATTTGATGACATTTCTTCTTGCAATAGTTGTTTCATAATTTGCCTTTGGAAAAATGTTTTTATCATTTCTTACTAGAAGAGTTTAGCAGTAAGTCTTTGATCTTGAGGTTTAGTGGTTAACATGGTAGATGTTTCGTAGATCAGAGCGTCGAGCATTATCATCCTTCCTTCTTTTGCTCGTATGAGAGAAAAGTTCTCATTTAGTGATGGTAGGTTTTCTCTATTTATGATTTGGACATAAAATTGGAAGAAGTCATTGTTGAGTCCTACAAACATCCTTTCTATTTGTACAACTTGCTTGAGAATTACAACATCACATAGCATGTCATATTGAGATCTTTGTAATAATCCAGTTGAAGCAATAAATTTTCATTGCATTACATTAGTAAATAACATGAATATTATATTGCTTGGTTGATAAATTTTAGTTTTGATCTCGTAGATGAGGGTAGCATCCTTTACTTTTAAGTATGACTATTTCACGATATTCCAAATTCTTTTGCATTAAAAATAAATAAATATATCGCCCACTAATCTTAGGCATCATCATATTCTAGAATCGTATCATAATCATGGAATCTGCTTCATTTCAAAGTATAAACTTTGGATCCTTTGGCTTTGAAGAAGGATCCGCAAGGTGATGGATCTTTCCTTTTCCCTTCAAAATGATCCTTATAATCCAGAACTATCTCAGATAATTTCTCCCACTCAAGCGATACGAGATTTATAGCCCCCCTGGAGTTCTCTCTTCCTTAGTAGAATAGTCAATGAAACCAAATATAATGAAGAATGTGAAGAATATCAATAAGGAATGAGATCAAAGATTGAAAGGGGGAAATACTAACCTTTGTTTGATAACACGTGCATAAGTAGAAATGTAGAAAAGCTACTTTGAATTTTATTACTTGGTTACATACAAGGAATACATATAAACTTCTTACAATGGAGATAAATGAAACTCATTAAACCAAAAAAAAGTCCCCAAGGATGGTCAAAGCTAGAAGAGAAAGATGAGGCGCATGGACGGCAGTCTAAGGGTCATAAGATTGATCCAATGATTAGAACCCTTAATTCATGTGCTTAAGGATAGGACTGTCAATATTTGACACGAACCGAAAATCCGACTCGAATCCGACCCGAAAATTTTGGGTTAGGGTCAACCTAACCCGAAACGGTTCGGGTTCAACATTTCGACCCGTTTCAAAAATCGGGTCAGGTTCGGGTTAACCCTTTGACCCGAAATTGACCCGAAAACCTGGTTTTTACCCGTCAATCCGAGATTGACCCGTTTTTTACCCGAAAATGAGGAGATGGACCCGCTTTTGACCCAAAAAAGAGGAGATAGACCCCTTTTTTATCCGAAAACTAGCCAATTTTTGTTGGAAATGGGTCATTCGTGTCGTGTTGAGTTGATCCGGACCCGAAGCGGGTCGGGTTCGGGTCAGGAAAACTGACCCGTTTTCAAAAACGGATCGGGTTTGGGTTGACCCGAATAGTGCCGGGTCAGTTTCACGTTCGACCCGAACCCGACCCGTGACCCGAAATTGACACCCCTACTTAAGGATCCTTCCCAAGATGATTTGATTTTTGGGTCCCACCAATGCTACTATGTGTAGGAGGATGGAAACTCTATTTGGGCTGTCAACTGTGGTGTGGGCCCCACAGTCATTTAACGTTTTATATATTATAGGTTTTTTACTCTTACAAATTGTGTATATATGTGTTTTGGCTTCACCAAGGCATATGCCTCATTGCCAAAAGGTGAGGCATATGCCTCATAGTGTTTCTTTTTTAAATTGTGTTGAGATGTGTCTCTTATTGTACAATTTTAAATAATGACATTGATCTAGGTATCAAATAATGAAAGGGATGGTCAATGCAACTATTTGCTTGAAAGATGTCTTTAAAAAGAAGCTTCTCTCATAATTTAGGCATTATATAGTGGAAAGATCAAGGTGTTCATTAAAGTTTTGGTAGTCCGATATCTTGATGGAGATCACCAGTGGTGTGATTTTCAAGTCACACCTTAGAGATTGAAAATATGTATCCATGAGTGAACATGCATCGTTGATTAGATGCATGATGATTAAGATTAGGATGTAGGAAATCCATTGGATGGCAATAAGAACAACGAGATAATGATGATTTTTTAATTTTGAACTTGTTTTGATGAGTTTGTATGACTATTCACTTTGAAGAAATCTTTAAAGAGAAGTTACCCTCATAATTTAAGCATTATATAGCGGAAATATCAAAGTTATTGTATTCGTTGAAGTTTAGACAGTCCAATCTTTTGGTGGAGATCACCAGTGGTGTGATTTTCAGATCACACTGTTGAGCTTGGAAGTATGTATCCATGAGCGAATATGGATCGCTGATTGGATACCTATTGATCAAGATCAAGAGGTAGGACAATCAAGATCATTGGATAGAAATAAGAACAACAAGATAATGATAACTTGTGAAAATTGAACTTATTTTGGATAAGTTTGTATTGTGAATTTAAATTTAAAGTTCCTTCTTTTGAGAATTAATTAATAGTGTTTAAAATTATGCCTAAACTATTGAGTTAGGGACAACGTTACTTCTTAGTTTATGGAGTTAGTTTAGGAGAATATAATGTTAAATTCAAATTAATTTATTATCATTTTTAGCTACAAATATGCCATTTCCTGTAATTAGTAGTAATTCCAATTCTCCAAAAATCTGTCGCCCTCTTTTGCAGTCCAGCAACGGGCAACCAAAGACCAAGCCACCAGCGCCATCTAGCTTATGTTGTGGCCTTTACTACCCCAAACAGCTGTTATCCAAACACACAACAGGGAAAAAAAATTATGTTTCTTTGTCCTTAGCAATTCGAATTCAAAACAGTTAAGGATATCTTGCTCTCCCACACCAAAAATTATTTTTTGTTGGCTGTTTACACTGGACTAGAGTTAAGAAACAACAAGGTGATAGGAAATACTTGAGTTCGCAAGTAACCCTAATGGGAAATACTCGAGTTCGCAAGCAAACCTAACAATAATCGGTAAAACAGCGAGAAAAAACGAAGAAAATATGTGGAAGAACAATCAAATGATAGATAATCTTATAGAAAGCAAAGCGAAATAAGAACGAAGCAAAGATACACTTGATCCTCAATTCGAGAAGAGGATCGTTCTCTCCCAATCTCTAGACAAGAAGCCTAGGGCCCAAGTCGCCAAGAAACTCTAATTCCAATCAATCAAAACATAATCCCTCCCTAATCCTCTCATGCTCTTTAATACAAAAGCTTTCCTAATCTAATTTTCATCCCAAGCCCTAGTCGCCCCTCCTTTTAATTTGAATTCAATTGTACAAGTGGGGGCCCTCACTATGGGCGGGCAACGCCAAGGGAGGCGGACGGTTTCCGCCTACTGTGATAAAACTGAGCCGGCCCAAGCCGGCTAGGCCGGTTCACCCTGAACCGGCCTAACACAAGGTAGCTGCTTTCTTGTGGAGGAAAGCTAGCAAATTGAGAAGGAACTTGTTGTTCACAGCAAAAAATGTGAAAACGGAAAGAGGGTTTCATCTGCAGTATGAAACAACATACACTCAAAATGCCTTCAATTGATTGAAAGAATTTTAGGGAACCTTCACAAAAAATTTTAAACTCTTCTAATTGATGAGGACATCGAGGATTAACGGCTACGATCGTGTCTATTTATTTTGATGTATTGGATTTGTTATTTGTACTTTTCCCTTTCTACCCTCACTTGAGGGCTTTGTTTTATGTTTGCCCTAGGGGCAATTGTGTCTTTTATTTTCCTTCATGTATTTGGCTATTTAAGCCTTCCCCTTCCTCTTGGAAAGGGATGATGATTGATAAATGAAAATTTCTACTTTTGATCTCTTTGTGAGTTCATTCTTCCAAGATCTCTTAGTGAGTTCGTCGAAAAAACTAGATCTCTTTGTGAGTTCTAGCATTCGTCCAAGTTAATTGTGTGGAAATCCAGATTGAAGACAAATGAGATTAGTGAATTCATAGTCGCTCGAATCCCTTGAATTTTCCCTCTCTTCCTCCCCTTGCAATTGCCGCCACCTAGCCCTGAGCCGCCCAAGCCACCGGCCAATTGGTGGCCATATCCCGCCGGCCGGCAACCCACGCCGTGACCCACCCCTTGCCCTTCCTCTAGTCGCCGGCCGCCCCTTCCATGGAGTTTCAAATTTTGAAATTTCAAATTGTCATGAGCCATTAATTGTTTCCTAATTTAACTCCTTAATTTACGCCATCAATTTAATTGATTTTCAACTTCGAATTTGAAATTCAAATTGTTTAAATTGATTGCCCTCCTAAATTGAAGTTTTCTCTTCTTAAGAAAACTGAAAATTTATTTCAGATTTTTACATTGGTGGTCCCCACTTATTCAAAACTCAAGCCCCTTTCTCCTCCTTATGTGGCCGGCCCCCCTTAATGGGCCATCTCTCTCTCCAAATTACATTAATGGCTCCACTAAATCAGCCCCTAATTACCTCCTCCATTAATACCCATAGCTATTATTGAATTAATTTGAAATTTCAAATTAATCTCCCTCCAAACGCACTTGAAGCTGAAATTAATTTCAGTTTTCTAAATTCCTCCTCCCCAATTAATTTTCTTTCCAAACCTAGGCCTAATTCATAGGGAATTAACTCTTGTTTCCCTCAACTGTTGTCCACGGATTTCCCCAACAAACCCTTCCAGCTCACGTGCATCCAGAAGGAGGAAATCTTGGAATTTTTCCTAGCCAACGGGCTGTCCAAAACTTCAGAACAGCAACGTTGCTGTCCAGAATCTACCCAAGACCAGCCTCCTTTCTGTCCAAAGAATTCTGGACGTTTGGCATGTCAGCCTGCCCTCCCACAAACTTGGAAATTGCTGTCCCAGTTTTGTTCTCCTGCTGTTCGGAGAATCCAACAGCCTTCTAGTGCTGTTTTGCCATCCGGCATACCCCCATTTGTTGCCCGGAAGACTACATCAGCTGCCCACCCACAGAACTTCGCCAAGATCAACCGCCACAATTCGGAACTTCCTCTGCGCACCTCAAACAAGACCTACGAACTTGACTATGGTGAACTCTTCCCCAAGTTTCCTATTTTCCTAGTTTATTTTCAATTGTGGTTATATTTTGACTCACAAAGTTCATGTCAAGCTCTTCACCGCTAAAGCTTAGAGAACTAGAGAGTTGAGTGAGGGACTCATGCATAGTGCCTAATCTCATTGTTAGTTTAGGGATTTACGTTGAAAATAATTCATGTACGCAATGTTAGATTAACTTGATTGTTTTATGATCTTAATATTTACGCTCGTGATTCGGCCTAAGCTTGTCTTACCGCTCTTTGTGTTTTCTTTTGTCGTTCAACATCAACATAAAGTTTATAATTATTGTGCTCTAAATATTAAGTGTGCAAATTCATCAAGTATATCATCTTTGCGTGATTGTTTCACATCACTAATCCTCTTCAACTCTCTTAATTTGGGACTTTGAACCTTCTAAGGAGTATTATTGGGATCATACCCGTTGTTGTTCTTGGTCGTTCCATCCAACTGTGAATATTTTTACTATTGGCAGAATACTAGGGAAGCTTTGAGGTAAAAATAACAAGCATGAATAAGGGGAATAGAAAAGCATGCCAAAAGGAGGAGAAAGCTGATGAAGAATGTTCATAAGAAAACTAATTAGCCTCGTTATGCTATTGCGGTAACATCCTTTCAATTTACTTACTAGATTAACATCTATTCTTTGTTTTTACTAATATATCATATGTAGCCTTTCCATTTCATTTTAGCAACTTGATAAGATACCCTCCAAATATTGAGAAATTTTGTGCTATTTTATTTTGTTACATTCGGCAGTTTTAAGTTGGGAATGATACATCCTTCAACCCTATATTTTAAGTAGGAAACACACCCTTATACACTATACTAAACACCCAAAGACTCCTGATCCATTTGAAATTTTTTGGACGCCAATCCTATCCTATCCGAGATAGCTTTTGCTCATGTTTGGCACCAATGCACAACCCTTAGCCTAAAACGCTGGAGTGACATGGATGCAAAAAAAAAAAAAAACTTGGACAACCCTTAATAACTAAGACGCCTCAAGGATAGAGGAACTATACGCTATGCAAGGAGCTAGCAATACACCAAATGAGAATGATGTTAGACTTGCAAGAATTGCAAGGGTATTAGAAAATATGGACCAAATGTCTCATTTGCAAACATCAGTATCTTATAAGCACAAAAAGGGATCACTTCAAAAGTCGCGGTAAGAACTTCAGATTCTTGAGGTCATTAATGAATCATATGGAAAGAATCACCTGTAGATGAAGAAAACCAACTACTAGTTAAACATCTACCTTCTTGCAAAGCGGATGCCAATTAGAGTTATTTATTTTGGATGGTACAGAAGATGCTGATAAGATAAAAAATTAGTTGGGAGTCCTACATATCAATTTTTCCTTTTACAGTTGCACTATAAAATTTATTTAACCAATTGAAAATGTCGTCCCCTGCACTTATATGATGGAAATCAAAATCCTTAAACTATGACCCGCCTCAAATAGTATGAGAATAATTAAAGAGATAATTGAAGGCCTAGCTTTATCCCATCGTCCATAAGGTGGAGTAGTTGATCTGTGTAGAGCTACTAAGGCAGAGAAACGAGCAGTCAGCATGAGACTATGAGAGTATGCCAATGATTTCAAGAATTTAAAAATGACGTCTCTATAAGGATTTTCTGAAGCATTGTGGAATTGTGCATGTCAGTGCATGGTCACATGACCACTAGTAGCTACGTAAGCATCTTCAACAGTCCTGGGAGCATCACTAGTAGCTCTTAAAACAAAATAAAATGAAGAGGAAAAAGTCTTAAGCAAGTTCAGCTCCATAAGGAGTCACCTTAGTTCTCCCTTTGCCAGCTAGGAAAAGAAGAACAAGAAGAGAAAGATGAAGCTCAGTAATATATCCCAACATGTAGAAAGTATATTTTTGATCTATGCAGCAGTCAAAGGAACTTAAAGGAGGGAGCCTTGATATCGTTGGATGTGAAAATCATCAAATTTGTGTATTTTCTAGAGATTTGTAAGCTTTTAGACAATCTCAGATTTTAGACAAGATTCACAAGAGTTCCTAGATGAAATTGATCAAATTTCAAGAATTGTGTCTGGCAACAAAATAACAACTAAAAACTTACCTCATGCTAATGCAAAGACCGGGTACCTAAGAAGGATTTTAAGGATTTAAAATTTATTGTTTGTTTTGTAGGCTAGCCTCCTATTTTTATGCTAATCTTATGACTTATAGCTATTTATCAGCTACTTTTGAGGAGTTGGTTCTTATTTTCAAGATTACTTTGAATTTTGAACGTTTTTGAACTTTTCTATGAATCTCTATAAATAAAGTTTGATCAAAATCAACAAAAACTAGTTAGGAATTGAAAGTAAAGCTATTTCTCTTGATCCTGATTCCCTCTCTCTTCTATGCATTTCAGCATCTAGTTCTAGGAGAAATAGAGAATCCAGAGATCAGCCAGAGTAGGTAATTAGCCATCTTGCATTTGCAGTCCCCAACTGCAACCTTCCAGTGAACGGAGCCACACCTAAAGTTGCTGCTATTCTTCTTTACTTTGCTAACGGTGAATATTTTCACTGTTGGCAGAATACAGAGCAAGTTCAGTGGTAAAAACAGCAAGCATACACAAGGGAAATAGCCAAGCTCACGACCAAAGAAAAAGTCAGAGAATGTTCCTCAGATAACCATTAGGCTCATTATTTTTTTATGGTAACATTCTTTCAATTTGCGTACCAGATAAACATCTATTAGGTGTTTGTTTATCTGTCATATTGGGCTTTTCATTACATTAGTAGATTTGCTTGGTAGGACACCCTAGAAATATTGGGAAGCCTTGTGTGATGTCATTATATTGCTTTTGGTAGTTTTAGGTAGGAAAGAACACATCACTCAATCATGTAGTGTAAGTAGGTGACATACCTTTAGACACTAGACGCCCAAAGACTATTTAATCCACTTGGGAGGATTTGGGTACTAATCCTATCCAAGGCAATTTTGGATCAATGAAGCATAAGGAATAAACAATGAGATTAAATAATGTACACCGAATCAATAATCTGCAATTTAAGTGATTCAAGGGAAATGATTTAAGGAACTTGGATAAAGCTAAAAAATGGGCTGATTAAAAAGCATATATAAGACCAACTATCTTCTGAAGTTCATTTAAAATTTTTATTTGAGGATATGGCAAATAATTTAAGCAAATAAGTTGCTTCAATGGACACTGCGACCATCAAATAGTGTTGGCATTTATTACTGCTCTAGAACTTTTAATTGCCTTTATATTTTGAAGCATTTTTGAGCTATTTACCATATTATTATTAAGTTTTTGCAATTTTCAATGATAAAGGCTTTACTTGAATTATGTAGAATATGTTATTGGTACCGGCATCCTTTCTATCTATTAGATTTTTTGTTATCACAGTGATGGTGGTTATTTCAATGCAATTATGAGTTTCCCACCCAATTATCCTAATAGTCCTCCAACAGTAAGGTTTACATCAGAGATGTGGCATCCAAATGGTTAGTTTTCTGCACCTTTGTTTTAGCTTGAGAAAAAATTCCCTTTAACAAAGAATGCTAACAATAGATGCATTCAGTTTACCCTGATGGCCGTGTTTGTATATCAATTCTTCATGCACCTGGGGATGATCCTAATGGTTATGAGCTTGCAAGTGAACGTTGGACACCTGTACACACGGTACGTTACTGGTTCACAAATTTTAACAAGTATTCCTCTATAAGGCTGCATTGGCATTATTTCGTGTACTTCTTATATTGTCTTTGTTTTGGTCTATTGTTGTCTCTCCCTTATCTTTGGTTGTGTTGAGCATGAAGATCAATATATTAGAAAATGATAAACTTTTATCCATGTATCTTTATTATTTGCAATGTAGAACCAGTAAAATACTATAGAGGAATTAGAATATAAAAGTATATCTTCTCAAAAGAATTGAAAACGTTCTTATAATTCTTGGTGTTTGGTTTTGTAATTCCACTGGAAAAATAGAGAGCTGTACTTGTTTTCTGCAAAAAAAGGTGGATAAAAATAAAAGAATATTAAGCATACACTTTCCAAGTATGCTAATGAAGTTTCCTTTCTACTAGAATATGCTTTTTTTATGCGTTTTATACTATGGTTATGATCACTCTTAGTTTAAGAAAAAATAATAGCACGGAGCTAAAGCGAAGTTTAGCTAAATGGGACAAGAAAAGACAGAAGAGTTATAGGTTCTGAATATAAATGTTGTTAGCAGGTGTGCTACCTTTGTTATGATTGAGATCAAGATTGGTGGTAGTGTGAGTTGTGGGGATTGATCAGATGAGTTGGACAGATGGAACTAAATTTGTGTGTTATTTTTGTATGCCGATAGGTTATCTATGAATAGGCAAAAATTGACTTTGAACTGACCTTAAGAAAGTGATGGAGGTGCAAGTCAAGATTGATCATTTGGTTACGTACAATGGATGAGTCAAGGTGGTTGTGCCTAGTATAGATCGATAGGCGTAAGGAGATATGTGGTGTTGGGAGGTGGCAGATGCAGGAGGGGTGTTTCAGAGAATAGAGAAGCAGAACATAATTTTTCTATTTCTTCTTCGCACAACCAAGGACTGTGAAACACAGACAAAATCGTGTAAACATACAAAATTTCATTTCTTTGCAACCTGGATTTGGCAGAATTTCACCTATCGAATGAAAATGAAAACTAACATGTTCTAATAGTAGCCAATAGGTTGACCTAAACAAAACATGTGGTAGCTGATGTAGTGCATGAAGCTCCTGCTAATGTAGGGTCTAATGACTATAACTATTGCACTATGAAAGAAAAACAAAATAGGCTGTTATTATTTGAACTTGTAGAAGTTGGAAGAAATATTAATCAAGTGATTGGACTTAATTAAGATTGACTTCTAATAAGAAAGTAACAGTTAAATGAATATGAAGATATAAATATTTGTTAAAAAAATAGGCTACTACTAATGGAGGGTTTGGTAGAAATCATAAAGAGCTACATTTTTACTTTATTGATTATGATACTATTCGAGACATGTCTATATAAAGGCAAAAAATGAGAAATAAAAAACAATTATGGAGAATATCCTCAATACTAAGGATATATTACTTTAATAAATAGATTTTTAATAAACATTAAGCATGTATGATAATGTTAATATTAGAATATAATAATTCTAAGAACTCTAACGTCCTCATACAAATTCACAATGTGACAGCTAGGAGCATTGACAATTATATAATGCAAGAAGAACCGAGAGATCTAAATCAAAGGCTATTTAATAACTTTCCAAATTTTATAAGTCAATTTACATTGAAACGAGTCATTCTTTGGGAAACCAAGAACTGAGAGATTGGCTTTGGGCCGAATGTTGAGATGAGGGAAAGAAAATATAGGATGAGAGAACCAAGTGATCAAGCATAACCAACCAAGATGCTAGCGAGCACAAACAACTAAAGATTTGACATTGCCGTTGTCAAGCTGAGAAGGCAAAGATGTCAAGATAGTGCTAAGTTATGATTGTTGCCAAGATAAGAGTACCTAGAGAAAATAAATTGTACAAGAGAGATTGAGGATTTGGAAACCACAGAGTGTCAAATGAGTATCAAGCAAATGGCGGAGATTGAGATCAAGGAGATGATCCAAGTGATCGATCTAGACACAAAAAAGAGCATTGACATGTCCTCCAAGCAAGATGGAGTAGAGACTAGGTGCTAGCAAAACAGGCTTGAGCAGTATTGATCATAATGCTATTATGTCTATATAAAGGTAAGAGAATAAAATAATAAAGATAATAAAATAAAGGACTTTATCTTTAATGATGAAGATTTATTACACTAATAAATATTATGTATTTCAAATAAATATTGAGCATATACTATAATGTTAATATAATAACATAATATTTCTAATAACTCTAGTAGTGTTTACTGGTTAAAAAGGTTATGCATTACAAAGAAAAATAAAATAGGCCACATTATTTGAACATAATTATGATTGAATTGTAATAAGGAAATTAACTTTTAACTTAACATGTAGATGTGAATATTTGTAGAAAAAATTAAGCTCCTACTAATGCAGGGTTTGGTTAAAAAGATTTTGTTATGAAGAAAAAGAAAATAAACGGTCATTATTTGAACATGTTGAATTTGGAAGTAATATTAATTAAGTGATTAAACTTAATTAAGATTGAGTATTTATAAGGAAATAAACTTTTGAAGAAATAAGAAGATATGAATGTTTGTTAAAAAAAGAAAAAATAAATTAATTAATAAAGTAAGACATCTCTTTTTATATCTTGAAGCTTGTTCGGGTCATCTTAGTTTTTTTTTTTTATGGTTATGGCTATAATATGCTTCTTGGAAATTGCAATAGTTTCTTGAACCTTTTTGTGTTCTTGCATATGCTTTTATGTTGTTAGGTTGAGAGCTTCATAGGCTTTTGCATTTATTTATCTATGATGACATGTAGCACTAATTAGAATTTTCTATGTTTGTAGACTTGAAATTTTGATTAATTCATGCCCTCTTTGGAAAAATATGTTTTTAATGAATTGTTCTATTGATATTTATCAAGTTGATATAGGCATAAATGATATACTTCTCGAAAAGAAATTCATAAGACATCACATGCAAACTTATCTTGTCGTTGCACCAGATATCTTAGATGTCTGGCACTAGTAGTGGATATAATTTTTTTTATCATAACTTGTGTCATTAGATTAGTTTTGCTTTCTAAAATTTTAGAAATGATATGTTGTTTGTGAATCCCGAAGGAGGTGGAAATGGAAGAATTAATGTGTTGGTTGATAGTTCATGAAATAAATTCAAATCAAATACATTATAAATTAGACTAAGTGATGTGAAACATGTATGAAAACAAGAATTGCTTTGGAAATTAATAATAATTTGGAAAAAAACTTTGCCAATTGTAAACCTTATGTTTAATCAAGTTACATTCCTTAATTTTCAATTAGAAGTTATGTAATAGCATATGGTTACAAACGGGATTAAAAGGATACTTGCAAGTAACAACAAAATAAATAAGTAAAACTAACGGTAATGAATAACAAAAATCCACGGTTTAACAATTAGAAATGTTCACCTTGAGTTCCCTCACTCTCGCTCTTGAAAGTGGTGTTTAGCGGAGAAAGATTAAAAGTAATCCTAGTGATGCCACAACAAGACAAGCGACGCTTAAGGTATTGTTCGCTAGAGAAGTAGTTGCGGGAGGGGAACTTGGTGGACGTCTAATGATTTGCCACTGTCTGGTTGGTCGTTGTTCGTCGATCGTCTCGACGAGATGTAGAGTATGCGATATACGTAGCTTTCAACGGAATCTTTGAATTCCTAGTCAGAGTCAAAGAAGGGCGATTGAAGGATGTTGGTTTGTCCTTGAGAGTTGTATGCAAATTCGTGGTTGACTTTAAGATCGGCCATTCATGGAGGCGACGTTGGCTTGTCGAACTTGATCCTTGAGAGGATTTGATTTGGAGGAGGAGAGAAGTTATGAGAGTTTGAGGCAATGGGAGGATTTCGTCTAGGTTAGGGTGGGGTTCAAGGAGGTTGGGAGAGGGAAGAGAAAAGGTGGCTTAGGAAAATCTGAAATTAATTTCAGATTTTTCTAGAATGGGGAAAGAATAGATTTTGAAATTCAAAATCACTCCAATTAGGCAAGGGGAGAAGGGGCTGCGGTTAGATGGGATTATGGGGATTTAATTTGGGCTTGGAGATTTAATTGGAGAGAGAAAGGGGAGAGAGGGTGGGCCGGCCACATGGGGTTTGGGGTGGGAAATAAGAGTCTAGGTTCAATGTATGTGGGGCCAAATACTTAAATAATGATTGGGATCAAATCTGAAAATTATATTTCAGATTTGATTTAATTTGAAGGCTTCCCAATTGGGTTCTAACAATAAGGAAAGTATTTCAAATTCAAAATTAATTGATTTTTTTTTTTGGAAATTAAATTAATTGAATTCAAATAAAGACTCTTTCCTAATTGTCTTTGGAATATTTTAGGAAAGTAATTAGGAGCCTATTGAATTTGAAAATTCAACTTAATGGTGAGGGTGGCCGGCGGCTAGGAGGGTTGTCGGGGGGAATGCCGGCTGTTGAAGGGATGGAAACCGGCGGCTGTAGGGGCGGGTGGGGTTGTCGGCGGCTTGGGATGATGGGGATGGGGCCGGCGGGTTATGGGGGAATGGGAAAGGCTAGGGAGGGCTTTGGCCGGCTGCAAGGAGGAAGGGTTATGGGTGATGGCAGATATAAGAAGAAGGAAAAGATAAGAAAAAAAATAGAGAAAACCAAGAGCTCACCCGAAAGGGCTGTTAGGTACTTCGTTTGAGCCTCTCCTAGACTTCACCTCTCATCTCAAGAGCTCACAAACAAGAACTCAAAATCTGATAATTTTATTAATTCATCATTAACCTCATACAATGCAAAAGACCTCTGTATATAGGTCTAAATAATAAAAGAAAAAAAGACTCAAATGCCCTCGGGGCTACAACAAGAACTCACTATCCATAGGGGTAAAATAGGAAAAATTAAATTGCAAAAATAATAAGCAATACATGAATACATCAAAAGCAAAGGCTCCGAATCATAACCGTCGATCTACGATTCCTCCGGTGATACACATGTTGAAATCTCTAGCTGATGTCCTCATCACTAAGATCATATTATTTTAATGTAGATCTATTATGAGATATAAAACATCATGCAATACATGCAAAATTCACTAGTCCCGAACTTTTAGTAACATTTATTTACTACTTTTGATGAAAATAATAAAATATAAAACAAATCTATTCAAATGAAAATGCAATGCCATTCTGCTAGAAATAACAAGTTTAGAACTAAGAAAGCCACGCCATGAGTTGAAATCAATTCATTCATTGCAAATCAGATTGTATCAATTATTGAGTAAAAATAAACACAATTATTTTAATAACAAAGTTTTGAGCAATCAAAGTAGGACAGAAGTCACCAAAAGCAAAAAAAGTAACACGCATGTTTGTACAGGGAGATGAACTCCTCAAAATCTTATGATCACTCACTTGATTCAGAAGTTGACTCACGTAAGTTGAAGGAATGTGGCCCCTAAAATTATTTGAAACAATTTTTTTTTTTTTCATTTCTCAAACCCCACGTAGTCGGATAAAGACTTGATATTGTTGTTGTTGTTGTTTTTCATTTCTAAGAGCCTTAGATTATCCATCCATTGATCCAAAGAAACTCGTGAAATTCACATACCTTTGTTATTAGAAAAAAGGGAAAATCCAAGAACATGAATCCAACCCAAGTGTAACCATTGAAGACCAACATTACAATTCATCTACGAGAGTATCAGAACACCTACAAATTGTGAAATAGAAGGCAAGGCCCACCTGTTGGAGAAGGATAATTAAGGTCAAACAAAAATGTTTTCTTGCAACCGAAGTAAACTAATTAACAAGACAAAAGGATCGCATTAGCCTGTAAGTCATAAATTAAAGAGTTGGTGGACACAAAGAATTGCATAACCAATCAAAGCAACTGAACAATAAATTAACGAATCAAAAAATTAAATACTTGTCATAAATCAAATTTTTATGCCATGGTGACACTAATTAGAATTTTTTATTTTTGTAGAATTTGAGGTTTGGATTAATTCATGTTTTGTTGGGAAAAATATGCTTTTGATAAATTGTGCAATTGATATTCATCAAGTTGATATGGGCATAAAAATAAAAAAATAAAAAAGTTGATATGAGCATAATTGATAAACCTACTGTAAAAAAAACATGAAACATCACATGCAGACTAGTCTCGCCATCACAAAGATATCTTTGATTTTCTACATTATATATTTGATGCAATTCAATTGTAATCCTTATTTTGAAATTATCTTCAGCCTTGGCTAATTAGAAGCAATTTAAAAGAGAGAAAATTATCTATGTCAAATGGAAAGTTTTTTAACTTGTCATTTCTTCTTTTTTTTTTTCCTCCTGAGCTCAAGCATTCAGGAATATGTAGTGTTGGTGCAATGCGATCTTTTAATTTTCTCTCTTTATTTTGGAGAGATTTTTTCCTTATTGTGAGACCTTTTTTCCCACCTTCTTTAGCTTATTTGGAAAGACAGCATGATATGGGCAAACATTTGACATCACCCTGGCTCATCAATTTGCATTCTAGTCTATTGCAGAATTTGAGATTTGTAATAGAGTTTAATTTTCTTGTGATACAGAATGAAAAGTTTTTAGCTTCGTGTTTCATTCTTTGCGCTCATGCATTCATTAATAAGCAGCATCGGTGCAGTGCAATTTTTTAATTATTTCTTTAACTTGGAGGTATTTTTCCTTTTCGTGGGAGACCATTTTTGCCACCTTTAGTGCATTTTGGAAGACAACATGATCCGTGGAAGCAATTGAAATAACCCTTTAGGCCTCATTCTTTTATATTTTCATATATTTATTTCATTTAGTAGTTATATTTCCATATATTTCTTTCATTTAGTAGTTTTATCCTTCCAAAATGAGAAGATCATTGGCCTTTCAAATACAAATCTCAATAAGAAGTTTATTTTGATGAACATGTTCAGCATGCTTTTGGCCTGCGATTTAAATGAGATGTGGATTTTCAGGTGGCAAATGAGTTCATGTAAGACACAAGATGTTCACTGTGCCAATTTTGAGGACTTAGTGATGTAGGACTACAATGCTTGCAATGGTTTTGTTAAGAGGTTGCACAACTTATTGATTAGAGAAATAACAAATAGAACTAGTAGCAAATAGAACGAGGAATCAAAACATAAGAGTGGTCACTTTCGTTTAGGCTAAGTTGCATATTAAGAGATTTGAATCATCAAAATATCATAGGAAAAATAATATCATGCAAAATAGTAGCTTTCAACAAAAATCTCTAGTCTAACAATAAGATTGGGAAACAAATGAATGCACTCAAATCCCTACGTTTACTAAGCTTAGCAGAATCAGGCAAACGCGACCTTCATGACTACAATCAAATCACAAAGAAAGGATTAGACTTTAAGAAATACGAGAAGATGAAGATTAGAAAACCTTCGTCAAGGATCGGTTGTAATCCTCCACTCGACGATCTCAAGTTGCTCTTCAATAGCCTCGACCAAGGTGTCCAAGATGCGCTCTATGTAGTCCTCAACCGTATGATCGATCCTCAGGTTGACATCGAAGAAGGTTGAATAGAGGATATGCACGAAGCCGTGTTCGTCGTAGGCAATTCCGTAATGAAGATCCGGATTGGTCATGCATTGGTTTGATGTGTGTAGTAGTAGTAGTAGCGGTGACGCCCTTCAAGGCCCCAAGATCTCTTGAGAAAGAGGTGGTCTTCACATGAAACAAGAGAGAGGGAGAGGGGAAGGGTTCGGCCAAGATGAAAGGTTTGGGAGAAATGGTTCAGATTTGTGAGGATTTTCTTTTGAATTTGGGAGGGAAAATCTGAACTTAATTGCTCCACTCAAAGCCTATTGATTAGGAAAGAATTTAAGGAAAATATGAGCGAGAGGAGGGGGCGGGTAGTGTAGAGGAGGAATAGGTAATTAATTCCATATTGGGGGGGGGGGGGGGGGGGGGGGGGGCTAGCTTTTGGAAATAATTAAAGATGTGGAGCCTTGGAGGTTTCAGCCAGGAGAGAGAGGGGAGGAGGTGAGTGTCTAGGTACGTTGAATGTGAGGGAATTGGAATTAATTAAATAATCAATTTCAGATTTTGGGAATTGATTATTAATTAAGAGGGCTCTCTAAATTGAGATGATCTCATTTGGGTCAGTTTTTTTATTTTCAAATTCTTTTGAATTTTGAAATCAAATAGTTTCCAAAATTAAAACAACCTAATTTAGGATAGGGCATAGGGTGGGGCAGCGGCTTGGTGGGAGGAAGTGGGCCGGCGGCATGGAGTGGTGGTGGTGGCCGGTGGGTAAGGGAGAGACGGAGAGGGGGTGAGGCAAGGGGGCAACGACGCCTTGCTTGGGAAGCTTGGGCCGTGGGGGGAAAAAGGAAGGGGAAGGGAGGAGGATGCCGGCGGAGGGAGAGATGGTATGGCCGGTGGTGGTAGAAGGGGAAAAAAAGGGAAGGAGATAGAAGATAGAACCACAAACCCGACTCGTCTAGGTTGGTGGGTATTGCACAAGCTTCCCTCTCCTAGATTCACTCTAAACTCTCAAGCTCTCTAGAGAATTCAAATAAGAGAAACAAAGTTTTCGATTAATCATTCATTAACTTGCAAAGAAGAACAAGGGGACTATATATTGCCTCTTACAATGACTCAAACATAAAAGACGACAATGGCCCTAGGGCTTACGAACGACCTCCCTTAACAAAAGGATATAACGGGAAAGCAAATACAATATGACATCATAAATAGGAAAATACAATAAACAAATCAAAAATACAATGACTCAATTATGGCCATAGATCGACGGCCATGTCTCTGATAAAACTTCCACGATCTGATGTCCCCATCACTTAGCATTTATTCACCTTAATAGTTAGTATGTCTTGTGGGATGGATTTAGTCTTAGTTGCTGATTGGGAATATAAGACGCTGAGAAGAACCAAGATGTATCTAGTTTCTTAGATTCGTCCAAAAATTGAGCAGAATACTTCATCAAATGGAAGGGGCTAATATTAGGTGGTAGTTTTATTCAACTTTTAAGTTCATGGTAGGTGTGTTTAGAGATTGCGGTCATGATGAAATTTTTCTTGTGTTTAGGCCTCACATTTTCCTTTTTAGCTTGCTGCAAGAGTTTGCCTAGCAAGAAAAGTGGGAGGCTGGGAGGAGGGTTCCCCGCACAGGGATGTGGTTGTTCTGGTGGATGGGAGAGATGCGGAAGGGCTTTGATTTTTGAGTTGCATGATATTTTCTTGTCAATCAGTATTCAGATATCCTAAGAGTTCTTCCACAACACTTATTGCAAATTTGTCATGTATTAAATTAACGATTCTTCAAGTTGTTTGTGGTTAACTGCTTACTTTTTCACATTGAAAAACACATATTAATTATTACTAATTAAACCAGGTGCTGTGTACAGGTTGAGAGCATAGTTCTGAGTATTATTTCGATGCTTTCAAGCCCCAATGACGAATCCCCTGCAAATGTGGAAGCTGCAGTGAGTGCAGAAATTATTTACAATATAAGCCATTACCTTTACATCTTCTGCTCTATTTTAAAACTTCTTAGTGATTGTTTGAACTATTTGTCATTTTTTTGTGTTTTTTTCTGCTGTGGCTAAGCCTTGAAATCTTCAAATAAAGATTTGCCAAAAGTTTCACAACTTGTGTTCATATTGTTCTTATTTTGATATAAATCATGAGTACTTTCACAGTCGACCCCATTTGTAGCTATTAGAAACACATATGGCATACTATCGAGTGGTTCTGTGGTTGTGTGATTGCTTGCTTACAAAATAATGTACCATCAGGACTATATGGTCTACTTGTTTTGTTAGCGAAGGTGGAGTTAATACCAGATTTTTCTGTAAACTGGTTGGGTTTATGGAATAGGTTAAAAAAATTTCATCGTTCAGATTGTCTTGGATTTCTGTTTTGTTCATCTAAAATATGCTTCCAGCAAACCATTTTGGCGAGTATCATTCTAGAAATTAGCTAATCATTCTAGAAATTAGCTATCTTGAAAGTTTGTTTTGTTGTTCATGTAGTGAAGACATGTTAGCATTTTTATGGATGGTTAAAATGGATGGATAAAGGCTTGATGTTGTTGTTGTTTATGGATAGTTCCAGCAAAGAACCTTTCTATTTTTGTTAGCATTTTGATTGGTAACATCACCTTCCTTTGATTGGTAGAAAACTTACCCTAGGTTATGCCCTTTTTGGTTCATTCCAAGCACTTGGTGTCTTTATGATATTTTTTTGGAATTTATCATGTAGGTTTAATTACAGTCGATTTCTTTTGTAGTAGTTGCACTGAAATTTGTGGAACTTTTGAACTAAGAATGCAGAATAACCCACAAATTTATGCACGTTGAAGTCCTAATAAATTGTTAGATCTTATAAAGCTCTAATTTGCAATGAACAATTTCTTCTCCATTAGATACTTAGGAAAGCCTCTGATTGTCTGAAGTATGGGATATTACATCGCTGCTTCAGAACATACTTTTGCCTAGAAAAACATAGATGTTAAAACTTTAGATCTTATGTCTTCTGGATTAAGTTTTAGTGTATGAAAGTTAACGCCTTTAGAAGGACTAAATTTTTTTCTCTTTTTCTAGAGAAAAAGAAACGAGTGATTTCAGAATGTTCTCTGATAAACTGGAACATACCCGCAAGGGGTTACCCAAGGAAGAATTTGTTGGTGGAAAGAAACTGAAAGTTCCAATGAGTAGGCTGTGTTGGTGGGTGGAGATGAAACATATTGGCTTGTGAGAGTTTGATCGCTGGCTCAAGGATTTGCAGCCAATAATCGTTAAAGGCAGTATTGACTGGCTTCGGAATGGCAGTATGAAGCCTGTTTCTGATCTAAACCCCAAAATGCACATAACGACTATTTTTTCCAAATTGCATGCAATGATACTTACAAAAAATAGATATTGCGTAAATGTCAATTCAAGTAATATTTTTTTTATAATAAATGCTTTACTAAAGGTGTGCTAATAGTTCTCCTTTGACGATTCCTACTTGAACTTTGCTGGAAACATTTATTTGATCTTCTCAAAGTATCTTTCGTTTTCTCTGTCTTTGCATTTTTAGTTAAAAAATGCTGCAAAACAGTTGCAATAATTTATTCACCGCCAAAAACCTGTATTCTAGTTAATAGTCTTGATTGGGTTTTACTGTTGGGGTTTTTTCTTATCCCATTCACGAGATAGAATCTAGGAAGATGGTGAGTATTATTAAGTGCAGCAAAATTCCACATTCTTTTGTGACATTTTTTATGCTGTCGAGAACAATAGAGGAGCTATTTTTATTTTAGGCTATGGAAGCCATACATTTATTAAGGCCTCGTTTGTTTTTCCTAATTTATGCCGTTTCCGTTTTGCATCCGTGGAAACAGGTTATTTCTCTCATTTGGTTAGCCTCCGTTTGTAAAATAGCTTCTCCAACTACTCCGTATTAATACCGATCTCAAAAGTAAAAAAAGGCTGCTTACAGCGTCCAATAACTGAGTTTTGAGAGGAATAAACCGAATTTACCCTGCACTTTCCCACGTCGCCCTCACCGCCTCATGAGCGTCGCCCAATCGGGGCGTTGGCCGGGAGGAAGCAGAGGAAAGTGGCCGAGTTGAAGCTCAAGCACAGTGAACCCCAAACTCCATACATCGACAACTTTGGCGTCGTAGTTTCCCCCATACGAATCCGGATCGAACCTCTCCGGGCTCATATAAGCAGAGGTGCCAACATATGAGAGACAGGGGTCGAGCGATCGGCGAATGATCTTGCTAACTCCGAAGTTGGCGATCTTGATCTCGCCGGCGGCGTTGACGAGGAGGTTTCCAGCCTTGATATCGCGGTGGACGATTTGTTGAGAATGGAGGTACGAGAGACCAAGAAGTACCTGGCGGGAGATCGCTGAATCATGGAAGTGAAATATCAGACCTGGAGCCGAAAATATTCTGTTGGACAGAATTTCAGCAGGTTGAGATCCGTGTATAATTAATTAAAATAAGAGGATAATTTTGTCTTTTATCGTTTGTAGAGTAGAGCGGAGAACTGAGATTCAGCGAATCAACCAAACAACTTTTCGTTGTTTTAAATAATTTTTTTTAAAACTCTGTTTTTTCAATAACTGCTTTTACCAACTTATAGAAAAGGCGGGTGGTAACCAAACGAGGCCTAAGAGGTTTGATGGAGAAATATAGAGAAAATAAGGAGGATCTACATATGATATTTATTGATTTAGAAAAAGCATATGATAAAGTTCCAAGAGAAGTGCTTTGGAGAGTTCTTGAAAAGAAAGGAGTCAATAATGCTTATATTCAAATCATTAAAGATATGCATGCAGGAGTCATTACTTGTGTTCAAACACAAGGTGGATTGACCAAGTATTTCCCTATTTCGGTTGGGTTACATCAAGGATCAGCCTTAAGCCCATATCTTTTTTGCTTTAGTCATGGATGTGCTCACTAGACATTTGCAAGAGGATGTACCTTGGTGTATGTTTTTTGCTGATGATATTCTTCTTGTTGATAAGACTAGAGAGGGAGTTGAAGGTAAACTTGAATTATGGATGTCAACCTTAGATTCTAAAGGTTTTCGCTTGAGTAGATCTAAAACGGAATATATGGAGTATAATTTTAGTAGTAATAGACCTAGTGATGGGATTGTGACTTTAGGCGATCAAGTCATTAATAAGAGTACACGTTTTAGATATCTTGGATCTATTGTTCAGAGTGACGGTGAAATAGATGGGGATATTATCAGCAGAATTCAAGTTGGATGGTTAAAGTGGAGGAATGCATCGGGCTTGTTATGTTATAGAAATGTACCCCTCAAACTTAAGGGAAAATTCTATAAAATTGTAGTGAGGCCTGCAATGCTTTATGGTGCCGAATGTTAGCCATTAAAAGAGAAGCATAATACTAAGTTTAAGTGTTGCAGATATGAGGATGCTCAGGTGGATGAGTGGCTTTACCCTTAGAGATAGGATACGAAATGAGCATATACGTGAAAAGGTTGGAGTAGCTCTAGTAGAAGATAAGATTAGAGAGAGTCGCCTTATATGGTTTGGTCAGATAAAACGGCAGCCTTCCGATGACCCGGTTAGGAGAGTAGAGGTATTAGATTTGACTTATGTTAAGAAAGGTAGGGGTAGACCTAAAAAGACTTGGTTAGAAAATATTAGGGATGACCTTTCTTTATTAGATTTAAACGAGAATTTGACTTTTAATATGACACAATGGAAAAAAAGGATTTATGTAGCCAACCCCACGTAGTGGGATAAAGGCTTGATGTTGTTGTTGTTATTACTTAACCCCCACCCTAATTTTTCAACATTACTACTTATCATGTATGCCTTATCCCGATTATTTGTGATTGATGAGTAGTATATGAGGTGTTAAATCTATTTTATTATCTTTTTAAGCAACTTAAATTATTACCAATACTTCATTCTAATCATATGACATTAATTTTATTATCCAACTTATTGGTACATTTTATTACCTATCATTCTACTAACCCAAATCACATAAATTTGGCTTTGGTGACGAACACATTCAATACTAGTAAGAATCTCATATGAAATTTTTTGATATCACGGATTCCTATTACTCATTTTGGTCACATAAAACGGTAGCCTTCCGATGACCCGATTAGGAAAATAGAGGTATTGGATTTGACTTATGTTAAGAAGGGTAGAGATAGACCAAAAAAAACTTGGTTATAAAATATTAGAAATGATCTTTTTTTATTAGATTTAAATGAGAATTTGACTTTTAACAAGACATGATGGAGAAAAATGATTCATGTAGCCGATTCCACATAGTGGGACAAAGGCTTGATATTGTTGTTGTTGTGGATTCTATTACTCCTTAATATCTTAAGATTTAGACAATTGGTTGAATCTAGTGAAATCATTTTATAGACATTTATTGATATCTTCCTTTTATAAAATAAATTGATTTGATTCTTGAATGATTCACTTTATTTCTAATTTTATTGCAACAAAATATTTCCCTTTGATGTAGAAAAATCTGTATCAATAATTATTATTTTATATGATGGACATCTCAATATTTTTTCCTTCTCAACAAAAAATCTTTTCTTTGGTGCATCGGTAAAAAAATTGCTTTTTGTGGGGGAAACCATTCACTAGTCATGTCACAAGTGTCTAACATCTTCATGCATAACAATTTCCTATAAAATTGTGATGAAACAAATAACTTTTACAAATTATGCCAATCTTTTCATTTTTCAATTCGATCTGATCCATTAGTTCGTGAAGCTATTTACCCAATTGCAGATATTTCTGCAATATCTCTAGCAGAGGAGCAAACAGTCAACTTAGAAAAAAAACTTACCATCAGTCTCTTTTAGACATGGATTTATTTGATTCAAAAGGGAATAATTAATTAGTATCTCAGTTTGAAATCAAACATAAATCTGATTCAAATATGTTGAGAAGCATATACCCTCCATTCTCAAATATAATCCTGTCTCAATCTATCTTTTTTTGGTTTTGCCACATATTCATCATACCATTTTAATTTCTACTAAGCCAAATTTGACTATCAATAATTTCTTTGCTACTTAACTCTCAAAGCCTTATTCCATAATTGACAAATTATAGATTTATAAAATTTAACTTTTAGTCTCTATGACATTCTTCAATCAAATAGTAGTTTTAAGCCACCTCTTCATTTAATTACTCTGCTTTAACTCTAAAATCTCACTTCTAGATTTTTTTTTATTTTTCCAAATAACAAATAAGTTGCTTAAACATGCCACATGATCCAAATCCACTAAGTTAGAAGTCTAATGTCCATCTTAACAGTCTCAAATAGGACTAAAAGAGTTTATGATACTGTAGAAAGGCATCTTCCATGTTTCCGTTAGTAAAGGTTCTTCGTTGATTTCGGTTATTCTTTCCTGTACAGCAATTCAGTTTTTTGTTCTTCTCATGATCGGTTTTAACTACAAAGCTCTTGCTTTCTCCATTAACATCCAAGTTGCTTAACTTCTTTTTTTTTTCTTTGCAGAAAGATTGGAGAGATAGGAGGGATGAATTCAAGAAGAAAGTTCGGCTCATTGTGAGGCGTTCCCAGGAGATGTTGTAAGCAGCACAAAGCATTAGCTCTGTTTAAATTGCAAGCCTGGATGAGTATTCAGAAGAACATGGAAGAGAGTCACTTGGTTTTCTTCTTGTCTTTAATTGTTTGTCAACTGGCTTTTGTAGAATTTCTTCGAGTTGATCATCTTAAGAAGAGACGCTGTCTCACTTTGATTGTAGAGAAATGACTCTCTGTATTTCTATAAGGTTTATGCGTTTTAATGAAATTTCTTTTACTTGTTGGTTGGATTAGCCATTCTCAGGTTTTCTTTCTGCTCTATTTATCAAGGAAAATAATGTATATGAAAGAAGTTGATTTTTATTATTTGGGGTCATTTTTTTTTTTTGTTATATTTTAGCTTTAACCATTGCCATGGGATATGCTTTGCACCATTGTTTGTACCACAATCATCTTTGACAATATTTGTGTTACAATCTTATTTGGGCCACACTCACCTCCAATAGAGGAATTATTCTATGCATACACTAGACAGTGCGAAGGCCAATCAAAATGCGCAACGTCATCCGATACATAACAGTACCGAGAAAAAAAATGACATGACGGATTTTGATTGATCTCTAGATATTGTTCGGTGTCAGCACAATAGTTTTTCCCAAATTTTTAGCCATTAGCTAGAACCCACTCAACCTACTAAGCAAAACTAATTCTATCAAATTCAAGCATAATTTGAGATGACCATATTCTTAATCTTAAAATGACTCCTCTAATTCCCTCCTAAATCAATCTCATTTTTCTAAATAATTCTCCTCAAATTTACATTTACATTAAATCTCTTTCCAAAATTAATTCTCTTTCAATTGAAACTACTTTTTTCCTAAAGAATTCCCTATTGATTCCTCCTAACATAATGAATATTAACTCTCTTGAATGTTCCCTAAATAAGTCCCTCTCAAATTTAATAATTAAATTAAATGTTTCCCAAATTAATTTTTTTCAATTGTAATTAAAAAAAGTCCTAAATAATTCCCTCTTGATTCCTCCTTACACAATGAATATTAACTCCCTTAGACTTTCCCTAAATAACCCCCTCTCAAATTTAAAAATCAAATTAGATTTTTTTCGCCTAATTAATTCTTCCAATTGTAATTAAAATTTTCCTAAACAATTTCCTCTCTTCTTACATGCTGCCCACTTAATGGGACCCACCAGCTCTACTACTAATTTATCAATACTCCCCACCGAAAAAGTCATACTATCCTCAAGATGAAATGAAAGAAACTATTGCTAAATCACTAAAATAATACCAAAGAACTAAAAACTAGACTGTCACTAGTTCAACTGATCCCTAACTCCATCTCTCTCTAATTAAACTCTCGATCTCATCAATCGAGAGTTAGAGAGAATGGTTCGTACAAACACTGATATGTAAAACTTTCCTTCAAAATAATAGCACTCCTTTTTTGACGAAGGAGGTAAGCCCTAAACTAATTGGAACATCCCTCAATATTACTATAGATGTGGTTGAGCCATATTTGGTATTTTCTCCCCATCTTTTTTTCCTTCCAAACTCTAGAGCTCCACCAAAATTACCATCATTCATTATTTCCCCTTCTTGGAATTGACTCAAAAGATAGCATCGCATCTTCTTCCCCCAACATTTTCACCTCCTAATCTTCTTATCTCCTTAACAAATTAGAGTTTCCTCCACTCCCTTAGAGACCAGCAACTATTTTGGTTTGGAATTTAAGCAACTTTCTAATCATCATCTCTATGATCGCAAACCTTTTATCAATCATCTCATGAATGGCTTAAATTTACTTTTTGAAATTTAAAATCTTTTCTATAAAATTAAATTTCAAATGTCCAATCTCCCCTTCCAACAATTCTACATTTCTTCCTACTACAAATGCCCAAATCTAAGCTCCAAACAGCAAAAGAAAGAACAAAAAAGAGCAAATCTAAGCTTCCAACAGCAAAATCAATAAAACAACGGGAACAAATGTAGCAAAAATTTACAAGAAAGACCTATATTCAGCCCCCCTAACAACTCATTTATCAATTTAATAGGAAATAGATGTAATTTCAGCAAAACCGAAAAATGATACAAGAAATATCAGAAAAAGAACACACAAAAACTCATTTTTATTGACAGATTTAAAAAAAAAAACCCACACACAAGATACAATTAAATCTTTAATTGGAGAGAAATATCACTCCCAAATCCCTGGCAATCAACTAAAGCCTATGCAATCTAAACAAAACTAATTCCAACAAATTTAATCAAAATCTAAAATTCATCCTATAGTTAACCTTAAATAGCCTCCCCAAATTCTCTCCAAAAATATCTAAAACAATCCTGGTGGAGCTATCATCTAAAGCATTAACCCACGCATGCAAATTTCTTGAAGGAACTTCAATTAATCCATCAAACAAAACTTCAACTAAATGAGTAAGAAAGCAAGTACAGGCCTTAAACGATTCATAGGAGGGGAACAAAAGCTGCCGCCATAAAATAGTTATGGAATATAATTCTCCAGCGGCAATTTAATTCAAAATTAAGAACAGGCACAGGCTGTAACAAACCATAAGTTTCTGTTCTTAAAAATATATATATATTTAGCGTCAATTTATGTTGAAGTGACATTTTCATTACATAATCTACAAGTGGCCATCCATGGCAATACAGCATTCTCTAAAGTCAGAGACAAAACCGAACGATATTGTAAACACTCAACAAAAACTACAAATTATAAGGCATTGGGGTGTTTTCGAAGTTTTATTAAGAATGTAGATTGTAGTGTACAGGGATAACAAAATATTCAATAAAGAGAGCAATGAGGAAGCCGTAAAATAATTTGGAAGAATTTTTTTTTTAAGATTTAAAGTATAAGAAGCGAATTTGGCTGTAACGCAACGGCTGACAGCACTTCAATTAAATTTAATGGACCACCAACTAAGGTAAGATTGAACAAAAATGCCAAGTGGCGATAAGAAAAATATTGAAAAACAGTTAATTCATATAAAAGATCGCAGATAAGAATATCTTACATTAAAAGACATAATTAATCATGATTGTTGCAATCCAAAGAAACAAAAGCAGAAAAAGATCCCTAGAACAATATATATAAAATAGCTTTTCAGAATCAAGCACCAACAATCACAAAAGAGCCGATCTCTTAAGAGCTGGTAAACTTGGTAACCGCCTTCGTGCCCTCCGAAACAGCATGCTTAGCAAGCTCACCAGGAAGCACAAGGCGAACCGAAGTCTGGATCTCCCTGGACGTGATCGTCGGCTTCTTGTTATAACGCGCAAGCCGAGATGACTCCTGTGCGAGCTTCTCGAAAATATCATTAATGAACGAATTCATGATGCTCATCGCCTTGCTCGAGATTCCGATGTCAGGATGAACCTGCTTCAAGACTTTAAAGATGTAGATCTTGTAGGTCTCACTTCCCTTCTTGTTCTTCTTCTTCTTCTTCTTGTCGCCAGCGGCAGCCTCCTTAGACGGCAGGCGCTTCTCAGCCTTCGGCTTCTTTCCAGCCGGCGCCTTCTCGGCTTCCGACTTCTTCTCCTTCTCCTCCACCGGCTTCTCGGCGGCCGGCTTCTTCTCCGCGGGCTTCTTCTCGGCCTTGGGCGCCATTAGAGATCGAGGGTAAGGGAATCGTTAGGTTTGTGAAAGGGGATGAAAGATGAAAGGCGAAGGGTCCTTCGGTTCTTTATGTAAGGAGGACCGAAAGGGTTTTGGTTGGACGCCAACAGGTAGCCACGGATGGATGAGGTGGCGGAGAATCGAGCCGTTAATTAGTCAGATGATTTCAACGATCGCGATTGGCGGGATTAGGGTTATTACTTATTAGCGTCGGCGAATAAATCTGACTACCAAATATAATTATATTAAATTTTGGATGGTTTTCAAAATTTTGAATTTATAATATAAATTATTAAAATAGTATACTCCTCTTAATAGAAATTTACAAATTTTAAAATATTCTAATTATTTTTATTGGAATATTCTAACACAAATTATTTATGCCTTGGTTGTGAGGTTTTTTAATTTTTTTTTTTAAATAGAGAAATGTCTGAAAAATATTGGTTGTGAGGTTAGACTATTAAATAAGAAGTATTAAGTTGAAATCATAACGTATGTGATATGTATAAATTTATCTTAAATAATCTAAATATTTTTTGAAAAAATATGAATTACTTGCATTATATTTAAAATTTGAATAGAAATAATTTATTTGAAAAATAACTTTATGTCAATGTATTTGATTCTTTGTTGGAGTTAAATTATGATCTTTGGGTGATGTTATTTTTTTAATTTCCTTATTTTTAAGCTCCTTATCTAATATTTTCGTCCATGTACTTTCCTCAGCATTGCATAAAAAGGAGTTTTAGAAATGGAGGTTGAGAAAAAGCCATTTTATAGTTTCAATAATGAGATATGTTTGAGTAATATTTTTAAAAGTACTTATTAATACTTGAAAGTAATTTTAAATTGTTTGTTTAGCAGTCTACATTTGAGATTTTATTATAAAACGCATAATTCGCTTCCGAAACTCCGTTTTGTGACCGAAGAAGCAGATACGAAAAAGATTATGGAACCGCCGAAAAAACGATGTTTATTAAAAAGGAATTATTGTTAATCTTTGATTCCAAACAGTAAATACTGATTGATTTCGACGTATTCAAACGGAAACGGAGAAAAAAAGCCTAATCAAACGAGGCCTTAAGCTTCGTTCGTAACAGCTTTCTTAATATTTTCTAAAAAAATTTATTAGTGCAAAAATTTTTTATACTAAAAAAAAGATTTAGAAAGTAGTAAGAAAATTATCTCAATGTTTTCTACTTTTGCAGTTGATAAAACTGTGATTAATTAAGGATTTGATTTTATTTTATTGGAGTGGTTAAAATAGTGGCTCAAGCCTTTCTCCTTGGTGAAGCCCACTCTATTGAGATTAGTTATAGAATGAATCTTCTCATTTTATCAATTTAGTAGCCTATGAAGAGATATATGAAAAAACACAAATTTTTTACTTGCATTATCAATACATAGGAGTTTGTTGCCGGTTGAGAAATTTGCGGCGATAGAGTATAAATATTTTACATCTTAGCGATATATGAAATTTCAGCAAACAAAAATATAATTGAAAAGATAGAAAATGTCATAATTTTAATGTAAAAAATCATGTAATGAAAAAAATCACGGAGTCTTGCCCAGTTGAAGAGATTTAACTATTATTTGAATAGATTACAAAAGTTGAACCATCCTTCAACTCGGAGACAATGTGAATACAATATGTTGAAGATCCTGCTAAACTTCAGATGGATACAACAGATATTAGAAACATGTGTCAATAGTTAGGAGAATGTTTAACATAGGTCCGAGGACGATCGAAGATTCATCAATATCCAACGAACAGGTAGAAGTCCGACGACGATTGGTGATCGCGAAAATATCAAGTGGCATCCTGCGAACGGGCGGAAGTCCAATCATAATTGATGGTAAGGAAGAGATCTGACAATGGTCGACAAATGGGCGAAAGTCCAACTACGTATAGTGATCAAGAAGATATCTGGCTGTGGTCGATGAATGGGCTAAAGTCCGACGACGGTCGATGGTCTTGAAGAGATCCGACAGTGGTCAACAAACGAGCTAAAATCTAGTGACAATCAGTGGTCATGAAGCGATATGGCGGTGGTCGACGAACGAGCTGAAGTCCAGCAACGGTCGGTGGTCGAGAAGAGATCCAACGGTGGTCAATAAAAGGGCTAAGTCCCGACAATCGGTAGTTGAGAAAAGATCTAGCGGTGGTCGACAACAAGAGAGCTCCCCAAGTTTTCTCCTTTTCTTTCCCTCCCCCTTTCATGTGAAGAATGAAGGTCTATGTATAATTTTTTGGGAGTGGCATGAAAAGTAAATTTGAATAAGATCAAGGGCAAGTTGTGAGTGTTCTAATGGACGGTTGATATTGATTCCTTCAAAATTAAGCAATATTGGGCTCGTTAGATTCATCTTGTCGAGCCGCTTGATTTGACTATATGCATGTCACATTCAGATATCATATGGTCATCCAATTAATGCTTTCACTACTAGAAAGTTAGATTTTTCGTACCACTTGTTAGGAGCGGTTTTAGAATCGCTTCTAAAAGTCTCAAAATATGTGTTGCAATTACCTTATTTTTTGGTAGTGTTTAAAGCTTCCAAGAGTGTTTTCGTCCTTCGATTTGGACTCATTTGGGCTCGGATTGAACTGAATCGGCTATCATTGGGTTCGTCTTCTCGAGATGATTAATTTGACTATAAGGTTGCTCAAATCAGAGTTTGGATCATCTTGAATTTTAATTTAGAAGTTTCCAACTTTGGTGTGCCTCAAGATTCATGCTCGATCAAGGCAATTTTTGATAACGTATCAATTGACTCCTTATTTTCGAACGTCGAATCTCGCGAAGTCCAAAAATATGCATACAAACCTTTCAAGCTGCTTGTGACTAAAAATTACAATTATGAGGCACAACCACCTCCTTGACGTCAACGCGGACATTCACTGAAAATCATAAACTAAGTAAAATATCCTTAATTATAATATTTCTTGAATTGGATGCACTAACTGAAGCAATAATTTTTGCCCAAAAATTATTAAGCTCGTTTTTAAAATTAGTTGTAAAATATTTATTGTGCATTAAATGTGTTAAAATTATTTTTTGATTATATATAAATTGAAGTTATATCTCTAAACAAAATTAATGTTTTCCTCAATTAGGAAAAGGCCATTTTTAAGAAATTATTTTCATAACAAAACTTCAAGATCCTATTATTTTCATTAGTAGGAAATAGCATAAAGAGAAAACTTAGGAAAATTTTTTATTGTTTGTGTTGTATACATATATACATGCACATTATGGAAATACATGTGAATAGCTCTAAGTTATTCATGCACTAATAATGCAAGAATAGTGTCAGGACTATATTTTTGTATTAGTATTATTATTATTATTATTAAAATATATTTTTTTTTACTTTTAAAATTGTGAAAAATCCTTTAAAATTTATGAAATTTTATAGAAAAACTTTTCATAAAAGAAGCCCGTTTGGCTTTTAAAATTCCAAAAAATCTTTAAAAAGTATGGAAAATTCTTAAAAAAATTTCATAAAAAGAAGCACTTTTTTACTTAGAAAATATTTTCATAAATAGGAGTGTTTTTTGGCTTTTAAAATTCTGAAAAAATTCTTTAAAAATTATGAAAAATTCTAGAAAAACTTTTCATATTCTCTCTTCTTTATTCCTATAAATATCTCCCTTGGATTGGGGGAAAACACAATTTCTTGAGCTGGTTTAAGCCCTTCCTTTGGATTGGCAGTTTGGAGATTGTCAGCGGTGATCAAAGCCTTGTTCTCTTGTGCCAGTTATAGCTTTTCTTTGGATTGGTAGCTCAGAGAAATTTGTTTCGCGATCAAAGCGAATGTTGATGACAATCAAAGTCTGGTTCTCTATATTAGTTGCTCGGAGAACATTAGTTGCGATCAATATATAGTTCTCTTGTGCTGATCCAACATATTAGTTGCTCGGAGAACGTTAGTCGCGATCAATGTATGGTTCTCTTGTGCCGATCCAACAGACTGGTAGCTCATAGAATATTGGTGGCAATAAAATTATAGTTCTCTTATGCCGATCTAACAAAGCTCAATTCTCTTATGCTGATCCAAGCTTTTCCTTGGATTGGTAGCTCGAAAAATATTGGTAGAAATCAAAGCCTAATTCTTTTGTGTTGGTCCAAATTTTCTCCTTAAAATGTCGTCAGTCCTATTAACCTTTGCATCTTCTTACCCATTTAACTCTTCAAATCCCTAACAAAAGTGCTCCTTATTCATGTGGATAAAGTGATTTACAAGATTTAAGAGACTTCAAGAGTTCTATTAGGAACTCCTTTTCTCATTGTCGTTCTCCTGGATGCTATGATTCAAATTTTCTCGTTCTCCTGGATGCTATGATACAAATTTTCTCGTTCTTCTGGATGCTATGATTCAAATTACTTCATTGTTGACAAGATGATTGTATTTCATCAAGTATTATTATATCTGATTTGCATGAAAATAAATTATATATGAATACATATCAATATATTCATCACAACCGCCTTCACTTTCTTTTAAGAATCATGTTGATTGTGAGCTTCATAAGTATTGCAATAGTGAGCATTTTTTTATAATAGTAAACATTTAGGTTTTGTTTGGGACAATTTTTTTTTTATTTTTTAAAAAACAATTTTTTGATTAAAAAAAATATTTGATTTTGAATACAGTAAAAAAAATGCCTCAAACAAAATCTTAGGCTTCAAACATTGCATTTGCATACATTAGCCTTCATAAGTTCAACAATATATTAATAATTATATAAGCAAAATCAAATGTTTGGGAGAAATAAACAGAATAATATTACCATAATGTATCAAGTGGATTAAGCATCCCACCAAACTATTAATACTGAAAAAAAAAATGATCAGCATATTTTGATCAAATTTTTTTCTTCTATTATAAGATGAGTATAATATATAAATCATTAATACTTAAAATAAATTTGCATTTTTCTAAATTAATTCTGATGCAAATTTTGTTCATCAACAAATCATATAGAAGAAGCCTTCCAATATTAGCAAATGGTGATTTACATACATACTCTTAATAAATGTGGCCTTTGATAACGTCGATGCCCATTTCAGTGGGATCTGTAGCTTGCAATTCAACCTGGATGCCATCCAACTCTCTCTTAAATCTGTCCTTTGAACTCGCATAAATCATCTTGCTCCTCACTGTTGATGTGTCAGGAGACCTTCCACAGAGAAAGAAGACATCAGTCGTCAACAATTTAAGCATTTGTATAGATGACAATGCTATTCAAGTAATCCACCGTCAAATGCAAACCGAGTTAAAAGACTCAGGCTTCATTTGGGACGGCTTTCTTACTGCTTTTTAAAACGGTTTTTTAGTAAAAAAATTTAACTTTTTAACTAGAAAGCCGCTTTAAGAAGCAGGAAGAAAACCGTTTCAAACGAAGCCTCAATCATTAATGAAATTGTTATTTAAAAGTATGCTCAAAGATGTTTCCTAATAGCATAAAATCTTATAAATGCAAACTGAACTTTAAAAATAAGGAAGAAAATTACCATGCAATGAAGAAGATCTTGCTTTTCTGGCAGTTATCTTCAGTCACGAAATCGAAGTCATAGATTGCATATCTGCATTCATTAGTGGGAAGATTACCGATAAAATCCTCATAGGTCAAGGTAGGCTCACCCAGCTTCTCAACCATGACTTGCTTCAGTTTCTCCTCAATCTTATAAATTATAAAGCGGTGAGTTCTCTTTGCCTTAAGTTCCAGGAATTTCAGCTTGCAATCATCATGCACAGCCATCCCTGATGCCGCGTTAGCCTAAGAACACCAAGAACTTATTGGTTAGAATGGAAAGTTGGAGCTCGATCACAGAGCCATCACTGAGATTTGGGCTCTGCAACAAAGCCAAAACTGTTGGAGCTCGATCAGGTATTACTTCATATACAGATTGAAATGAAAAAAAGCCGCAAAAGATGATGACGGTAAAGCAAACTTAATTGCAATAAAAGAAGAAAGAGAAAAATCAGGGCCACGGATTACTGTAAGGCTACATGAAATGTTTATATTATGCCGGATGAGGGCAAGTTTAGAGGCAGATTTCAGGGTGCCGAATGAAGAAGAATTCTAATTGAATTTCTCTCTCACTATCTGTTCTCTCCCTCTATGGCGCTCAGACTCCTGGGTCTAGGCTATGAGTGAGCTCAAATTCCTAGCATAATGAGTCTAGCAATAAGGAACAAGCCAATTTTGGGCTCCGAAAATTCGCGTCATAGCCTCCCTCTGCTTTCGAGAGAGTTTTACCAGATTGAGTTATGGGGTAAATTTTCGGAAGGCAGATTGGGTTTATAGATAAAACAATACCCAATGAATTGTAGTGCAATAACGAATCTTTTGCTATAAGTTGTAGATGCTTGTATCCATTGCAGTTCTTTCGCATTTTATGCAGACAACATGTTAAATGTATAACGGGCCTCTTTCAGCGACTCATAGGCATTTACATTCAATGTAGTCATTTGGCATTTTGTTCGTAGATGACATTTTGTGTATATAGCGGGCCTTCTGCAAGGGCCGGTAAACACTTGTATTTGCTTCATATTATTTAGTATTTGCTTTTAGTGTATACGACGAATCTCCTATAGCAGTTCATAGGGCTTGTATTTGTTGTAGTCCTACAACATTTTTACCTTCACCGCTTGCAAGTAGATTGACATGTGCGTTTATAAACTGATTCTAATTGCTAGGCAAGTTGCATTCATTGCTAATTTTCTTACATGCGTCGTCAGCAACTTGCTATGCCCACTATATGTAAAATTTCAATGTTCGTAAGTAGTTACTACACTTGCGGCAAATTTTTATCACTACTAGTGAGTATTTGCATTTGCTATGTATCATTCGCCTTTGCTTGAAAAAAAAAAAATAGTGTATTTATCTGTCGTTATGTAACACTTGGTTGCAAGGGCGTTGCATCATCTGTTACTTTGCCGCTAATTGACACTGTTGTGCATACGTAGAAGCTTCTGTTATCATCAATAAGTATTATCATTTATCTTATACCATGCTACACATGTTTACAAGAAACTCTATTGTGTCCATTGCATGTTGCTAGCTATCACTTGTAGGTGGATTGCTGTGTAAACAAGGAATTTCATACAGTGGCGCGTGGGAGCTCATATGCATTTGTTAGATGCTCAATTAATGTTGATTATGAGAACATTTTTGCAATCGTTTCATTTTCACTTCGTCGTATATCAGCCTTCATCGTTCATCGCATAATGATGTGAACTACGTCCAACACAATGCCCTTCAACATTGTTTGCAGATAAGGCTATTATGTGCATTACAACAATCGGCACTAAACATAAGTCCTCCAATGTTGCTCGCAAGCATGATCACCATATGCATGATAGATCCTTCGCCACTGCTTTCAGGTACTTGTGTTTATTGTAATTCCATTGTTCACATTCACCGAGAATTGTCAATATGCTCACCATACCTTTTTGAGTGTGTTTAAAGGATGATTTGTAGTATGCATGACAATGGTGTCATCATCGATACATGTTTGTAGATATTCAAGTGTTTCGATTATCTGTCATTCGTGTGCAATGAAGGTTTATTCAACACAAATCTCACATTTGTTTGTTAATATGCACTTGATTGCTAGAAGTTATCACTTGATCTTGATATTTTATTTTCAATCATATATTTGGAAATCTTGGAGTCCAATTTCTTGTTATTAATAATTGAGTTTTGTTCTGCGCTGTTTGTTTGAATTCAAGTTTCATGCTTAGTCCTTTTTCAATTGTCCAAATTCAAATTTTTTTGCAGTTCATTGAGGTTCAAATTAAGTCCCCTATAATTGTTCAAGGTAACTAGCGACGAGTTCTTCAAACAAGAACCTCTAATTAGCTATGAATATCTGGGTGATTGATGAGTTATTAGGGCGATTAATGGATACTTATTGAATCCCTTCAACAAGCTGAATGGCTTAGAACTGAGGATCAAGTTAGAGCAAACACTTAGGCGACTTGTTTGAGATTCAATTCTAGGCAACTTCAACTTTGGCGAATTCTGAATTGCAAAAGGTTTAAGTCGGTTCACAATCAACAGCTTATTGAATTTAGTTCATGTCTCATTGCGACTTGATTAATATGACCCAAGAAAATACGGGTGTACAAGGCATTCCATAAGAGGGCCTTTATGCCACCAAAGGCTTAAAACCCCCTCCTCACTAATTGAGCATTCGATTCAATAAAAAACATCCATCAATCTAATCAGCATCAGTCCATACAATAGCTACCATTCCATAGAGGCATAGATTACAAAGCAACCGAATCGTTTGATGCAACCACGTTTGCCAAAATTGATCTCTACATAACATAATATCACCTACTCCGCAACACCAATCATCCGTATGCAGTGTGCATCAATTGCAACATCAAATACAGGTATTCAAAGTAGCACATTAAACACAATCAAATGGGGTTATAACACTAATTTTCGAAACCAAATCACAGATCCAACTCCAAAATAAACCCGGAAAAAAGAGAGAGAGAGAAAGAAAAAAGCATACCATTTCGACGGAGCACAGACAGTCAATCAGGATGCGAGAGAGAATAATGCGGGCGAAGATCTAACGCGACACCGAAAGGGTAAGACGGCGATCTCGTTTATCAGAAGAAAGAGACTTCAGAGATGGAAGAGAAGGAGACGAGATTTTGATATGGAGCTTTCAGCTGTGGACGGTGCTGTGGGTTCCTGGTAATGGAGGTCACGCACATGCCCCCGCGGCGCCGACGAGCATGCCACCAATGCTCCTCCAATGCTGGCATAAACTATAATATTAGAAAATTTAAACCTTTTGGTGTAACCTTTTTTTAAGAATAAATAAATTTTAGTTGTAAGATATCTCAAATTCTTTTTACCTTGAAAATCCAATGCTGGCACAAAACTTTTCAGGCCTTCAAACCCTTTGAACCTTTACTTCTTTGGAGCATATAACCACCATGTTAAGCATCGTGGTGCCATAGTCCATTTATGTATAAGTATGAATAGTTTTTGCCCATTTTACTGGAGATTTTTGTTAGTTCAACAATTTTGTCAATTTTTTCTTTCTAGACTGCGGTGTCCCCTTAGAGTAAAATCTAAGTGAGGCAAGAGAAGAGTAAGGTACTACATTTGAGAATTGTTAGCATGCCTCCTGTAAGTAATAAGACATTTGGAGGAGAAAGAAGTGTTGAGAGTGCATTTGTACTATCGGGGTAACATCTGAAATGATTTTTACTCTTGCATTTTATCCTTTCCGTGAGTGATGAAATATGGTTTACTTTCTTTAAACATCATATCTGGCCAATTTCTTAATTTTGGGTTAATGGTGTGAATCCAATGTTAGTACTAATATAGATTCTATTGCTTCGAATGAGAAATTGATGTTTTCGATATCTGTCAAACTTAATTTAATGCATATAGTGGTTATATGTTAGTTAAAAACTATTGTAATATATTATCTTGGTGGAGGAATATTGGAATAAATATAAGTATTAGAATAAAATACTTGTATATCTAGATATTAGATGTTTAATCTTTTAGGGTCTAAAGAGATACAATTACTATAGGATGGTTATAAATCTCCCTTTACATCCGCACAAGCTTGACATATATATAGGGATACTCTAATCCACATCAATAATAGGGAGTCTCGTTAGGACAACCTTGATAATTTATATTCATTAGCTCAAAATATTTTATTATCTTTGATACGTCATCACAAAATTAGCTTGATTGGGCACGAATCTCGAAGCAAAAGCTAGTTGGAGACTTCAAAAATTAAATCCGGGAGCATCCAAACTCCGATTTCAACGAGCTTACAGTCAAACTGAGCGTCTCGAAAATACGAACCCAACGACACCAAGATCGACCCAATCCGAGCCCAAATGGGTCCGAATCATGGACTCGAAGTGCTGTCGGAAGGTTCAAACCGCAATTTGAGTTACCAAACGGTCTCCGATTTTGACGAGCTTATACTTGAATCGAACGGCTCGACGAGACGAATCCAACGAGCCCAAGATCACTAAATTCCGACATCATTAAGGCCTTCAAATGTCCAACGAACGGTGCACGATCGTAGGATTCAATATCGGCCGTCCATTTGACCACTCCCTATTCGCCCTTGATCTCACACCTATTTACGGACCATGCCACTCCAGAAAATCTATAAATAGAGCCCTCATTCTTCACAAGAGAGGATCCTAAGCAAGAGAGAGAAGAAGAGAAGAGAAGGAGAGAGAGAAGGAAGGAATTCCTCCTCGACAGCCGCCGGACCACCGCCGGACCACCGCAGAACCTCGCCGGACCACCGCCGGGCCACCGCAGGAATCTCGTCGGAGCACCGCCGGACCACCGCAGGAATCTCGTCGAACCACCGCCGGACCACCGCAGGAACCTCGCCGGACCACCACCTTAAGGCCCGACGTTCAGTCCCTACGTCCTGCCAAAGTCCCTACGTCCTGCTGAAGACCCAACGTCCTACTCCGGGCCTGACGTTCAGTCCCTACGTCCTGCCAAAGACTCGACGTCTTGTTCAAGGCCCGACGTTCAGTCCCTACGTCCTGCCAAAGTCCCTACGTCCTGTCAAGGACCCGACGTCTTACTTAAGTAATTGATTGTAATCTGTTCACCCCTGGAGGTGATTCAGTCCTTTGTAACCAACTCAAAATCTAGTGGAATCATTTTCAACTGGGCGAGGCCCCGTGGTTTTTCCCATTTTTGGGTTTTCCACGTAAAAACCCTTGGTGTTCACTCTTTCTTTCTGTTTGTGTGTTAAACTTACGTGCAACGCTCGGACGCAAATTCACAAACTCTACCGCCGCGTATTTTCTAACACGCAACAGTTTGGCGCCGTCTGTGGGAAAGCTAATCCCACTACACTAAGGAATCCTCCAATGGTCAACAGGCGTAGCCATCGCATCATGGGAACCTCCCGCTCTAATTCACACCAATCCAGGAATCAGTCCCTGAATCAAGGACGACAGGCATCTGCCTCCTTTCACCCCAATAACCGACACCTTATAGGAGAAGGAACTTCAGGGCCGTCCCTAGAAGAACGTATCAGAAAAATGGAGGAGTCTCAGAATGAGATCCTTCAGCTTTTAAGGGGAGCTCGAGGACCAATGCCGGTACCCCAAGAAGATGCTCTTCTCCCTCAAGATCAGCCAGGATTTGAAGACATTCTTCATGTCGAAGTCCCCCTTCCTCCACCAAGGATGCGTCCTCCTACACGTCCAGAGAATGAGCTTGCCGATACAGCAAGCTCTACCCATCCTTCGCGCACGGGTCACCGACAGCATATGCCGCCAGACGTCCCCGAGGACTTAGACCAACAGCGCGTCACTGAACTCCCCCGTAATACTCTACGGCATGAGTTACGAAGATTAGTCCGAGAAGAGTTCCCCACAGGGAGTATCAGGCAGTCCCTTCACCAACGGGACATTCAGGGGTCGTCACCTTTCACCGAAGCTGTCCTCCAATATCCCGTTCCAGCAAGATTCAAACTCCCAAATATTGATTCTTATGATGGGACTTCAGACCCCTACGAACATATCGATCACTACCGCACTATTATGCATATCCAGCAGGCCCCAGACGCTCTGCTCTGTCAAGTTTTTCCGGCCACCCTTAAAGGGCAGGCCCGGACATGGTTCTACTCCCTACCCCCTCGGTCCATTCCCCTATTCGTTAAATTGGCCAAATTGTTTGTCGAACAATTTGTCGCCAACCGAAGGATGATTAAAGACTCCTCCCACCTTTCGGGGATACGACAGAACGAGGGTGAATCTCTCAAAGAGTATTTTCAAAGGTTTTCTACAGAAGCCCGACAAATTCCAGGGGTAGATCCCGAATTGCTACGAGGTGTATTTCTTGGAGGGCTTCGTCCAGGCCCTTTCTACTCGGCACTTATGCGAGAAACGGTCCATTCTTATGCGGATTTAATCCATCGGGTAGAGGCCCAAATCACTGCCGACGAAGCCATCAATGCTCATAGAAAATAATTCGAGCAAACAACTGGGAAGCGAAAAAATCCCCCAGGGACAGAGAATCCCCCCTCGCAAAGGAAGAAGCAAGGAAATTACAATCTTCCTCCTCGACCCTCACAGCCACGACGGGAGCCCCGACAAGAAAAAGAGTATACGCCACTTAATACCTCCCGAGCAAATGTATTAATGGCTATCCGAGACCAAGAGAGTGTAAAGTGGCCGTACCCTTTAAAGCCTAATACCGGAAACCAAGAACAATACTGTCATTTCCACCGCAGTCGTGGACACACCACTGAAGCATGCAGGCAGCTCAAGGAGGAAATTGAGAGACTGATCCGACAAGGATATCTCCGGCAGTTCGTCAAGAATCCAACAGTTCGAGAAGAAACTGTTCCAACTGGGGGGCAAGATCAACAAAAACAGTCGACGAACAACCGCCAGATGGTCGGCGAAATTGAAACTATTGCTGGAGGCCCATCAACGCCTTGTCAAGTTCTAGTTGCAGAAAATAAGGAGCCACCAACAAAAAAGCTTCATGTCGATCACTCCATCACTTTTAAGGAGTCTGATCTAGAAGGCGTAAAAAATCCTCATCAAGATCCACTGGTGATTAGTGCAGGAATTGGCAACCCGTGCTACAATGTTAAGAGGATCTTGGTAGACAATGGAAGCTCAGTAGATGTTCTATTTTACTCCACTTTTCTTAGCATGGGCTTATCTAGAGAGAAACTCCAGCCTGCTGCTGGTCCACTGTACGGATTTGACAACCGACCTGTAAGAGTTGAAGGAACCATTACTCTCCCGGTTGTGCTTGGAGAATTCCCCCGTCAAGTTGAGCACCCCATTCTATTCATTGTAGTGAAGTCCGAATCAGCCTACAATGCGATCTTTGGAAGACCACTTCAAACAATTTTCGGGGCTGTTGCTTCAATTCCCCACTTAAAGCTCAAGTTTCCTACCCCATTAGGGATCGGAACAGTACGAGGAGATCAACAAGTAGCACAGTCATGCTATCTTAGGCAGGCTCAACCACGCTCATCAGTTACTCTAAGCATCGAAGACTTCGATCTTCGGAGTGAAGATACCCCTCAAAGGGCCTCCCCTATAGAAGATCTTACCTGTGTCTCCCTATCAGAAGAACATCCATCGAGAACAGTACAGATCGGATCACTCCTCTCAGATACAGAGAAAGAAGAATATGTAGACTTTTTACGTACAAACCAAGACGTATTTGCATGGAGTTCAGCAGATATGCCCGGTATTAATCCTGAAATAATTATGCACTCCCTGAAGATCAACCCAGCATGTAAGCCAGTGATTCAAAAGAAACGAAACTTCGCCCTAGAACGTCAGCTGGCAATCGAACAGGAGGTTGATAAGCTTTTAAAAGCAAGATTTATAAGGGAAGTGCACTACCCATCTTGGTTAGCCAACGTCGTGATGGTTCGGAAAACAAACGGGACTTGGAGAATGTGCGTGGACTATACGGATCTCAATAAAGCTTGCCCTAAAAACAGCTTCCCGCTCCCCCGAATAGATCAGCTAGTCGACGCCACATCCGGACATCAGATGTTAAGCTTTATGGATGCCTACTCCGGATACAACCAAATACAAATGGATCCCGCCGATGAGGAGGCAACATCTTTTCAAACGGATAAAGGGTTATATTGTTACCTGGTAATGCCATTCGGGCTCAAAAATGCAGGGGCAACTTACCAACGACTTATGAATAAGGTTTTTAAGAACCTTATTGGGCGTACCATGGAAGTCTATGTGGACGATATGCTGGTGAAGAGCCTCGAGAAATCTCAACATATCTCAGATTTGGAAGAATGTTTTAACCTTCTCCGATCTTACAACATGCGCCTCAACCCCTCCAAATGTGCATTTGGAGTCACCTCAGGAAAGTTTCTGGGATTCATGGTTACCCACCGAGGGATTGAGGCCAACCCGGAAAAGATCAAGGCCCTAAGGGACATGCTACCCCCCAGAAACATCAAAGAAGTTCAGAGACTGAATGGAAGGATCGCAGCACTCTCTCGATTTCTGGCTCGTTCGGGGGATAAATATTTGCCTTTCTTCAAGATCCTCAGAGGGGCTCGTAGCTCAGGATTCCAATGGACTGATAAATGCCAAGAAGCTTTTGAACAACTCCGAACTTATCTAGCCTCACCACCGCTTCTCTCAAAGCCAATTCCAGGGGAAATTTTGTATATGTACATGGCCGTCTCTTCCCAAGCTATAAGTTCGGTCTTGGTTCGGATGGATGATTCGACTCAACGCCCAGTCTATTACATCAGCAAGGTACTTTCAGATGTTGAAATGCGTTATCCATTGGCAGACAAAACAGCCTTAGCATTGGTCTTCTCAGCCAGGAAGTTACGACCTTATTTTCAGGCACATGCGATCAGGGTTTATACAAACCTGCCGCTGAAAAATATTCTTCAAAAACCCGAAGCATCCGGAAGGTTGATCAAATGGTCAGTAGAACTTGGAGAGTTCGATATACAGTTCTTACCTAGACCCGACATCAAGTCACAGGTACTTGCCGATTTTGTGGTCGAATGTACTAGCTACACCTCCGAAGAATTACCTGATGTATCCCCTTCTTCCTCCTGCTGGACATTATATGTAGACGGAGCTTCTGGGAGTTCTGGTGCTGGTGCTGGAATCCTATTAATCTCCCCGCAGAAAGCCACATTTGAATACGGGCTTAGACTGAAGTTCCCGGCAACAAACAATGTTGCTGAATATGAAGCTCTAATCGCTGGATTAAGATTGGCAATTGATTGCGAAGTCCAAGACTTAGTGGTTCACACTGATTCCCAACTGGTTGCTTCTCAAGTAGAAGGGGAATTCGATACTCACAACCCACTTCTGGCTCAATACTGTCAGATAGTTAAAACCTTGTTAGCTCAAATAGCAAAGCATCAGGTCATCCATATCCTTCGAGAGCAAAACACAAGGGCAGACTCACTCTCCAAGCTAGCAACCTCTACGACGGGAGATGTTTTTAAAAGGAAATTCATTGAGGAGATCCACTTCCCGAGCATTCAAGGCTCATGGGTACTTCAATCAATAGATGAATCAAAAGAAGTTTCTTGGATCGACCCCATTCTTGCTCTCCTACAAGAAGGCTCTCTCCCTGAGGACCCGGCTATGGCAGTACGACTTCGGAGGCAAGCAGCCAATTTCACCATTATTAACGGAGAGTTATACAAACGATCTTTCACAGGGCCATACCTCAAATGTCTTCCTCCTTCGGAGGCAAACTATGCACTTCGCGAAGTACATTCGGGCATTTGTGGGGAACATTTAGGTGGAAGGGCGCTAGCCCAAAAGGTCCTGAGACAAGGGTTCTACTGGCCGACGATAAAACAGGACGCATTAGAACTTGTACGGAAATGTAACAGCTGTCAGTTACATGCCAACCTCACTCATCTACCCGCCGTAGAAATATCGACATTACAGAGTCCCTGGCCTTTTGCCCAATGGGGGATCGACATAATGGGACCATTTCCTATGGCCACGGGACAGCGAAAATTCATCATATTGGCTGTCGACTATTTCACGAAGTGGGTAGAAGCAGAACCACTAGCGAAGATCACTGAAGCAAATGCCAAACAATTTCTGTGGAAGAGCATAATATGTCGCTTTGGCATTCCTGCAAAAGTTATTACTGATAACGGGACACAGTTCACCGGAAGGGTCTTTACCACATTCTGTAAAGATCTCCACATTCATCTAGTACACACGGCTGTGGCTCATCCTCAGACTAATGGACAGACAGAAGTCACTAATAGGACCATTCTGAGAGGACTGAAAACACGGCTGGAGAAGGCTGGGGGGCAATGGGCTGACGAGCTCCCAAACGTCCTTTGGGCCTATCGTACGACAGCAAGGACTCCAACAGGAGAGACACCGTATAACCTCTGCTTTGGTACAGAGGCTGTCATTCCAGTCGACATTGGAGTCCCCAGTCATAGAGTACAAACTTTCGACTCCAATACCAACGACGAAAAACTCAGGCACAACCTAGACCTCCTCCCAGAAGTAAGAAACGGGACAATACTTAAGGTTGCGGCCTACCACCAGAGAGTTGCCCGTCACTATAATAGAAGGATGAAGCCGCGACATATATCGGTAGGAGATCTGGTCCTACGCAGTATTGAGGCGGCAGGCAAAGGCCCTCAACGAAATAAACTCTCCCCCCTCTGGGAAGGTCCGTACCTAGTAGCTGCTATGGTGAAGCCAGGGACTTTCAAATTAAAGGATGCTGAAGGGAAGATGCTTCCTCGAACTTGGAATATCGAGAACCTCCGCAAATACTATCAGTAGAGTGTAATCGTGTCGTTTGTTTTAGAATGTTGTATGTCTTTTGCTTACTGTATATGTCTTTAATTTCGGACTTTGTTTGTGGTGTTTCTAGTTTCCTTCTCCCTTAAACTGTTTTCGGGAGCAATGTTCTTCGTTTAATGGCAGTAAAGACTTTGTTAAGTTTTGAACTTTAATTTTGAGCAGTAGATGATTATTGTTCAATCGTTAGTTGATCAATCCCAGGGGGATTCGATCCGACCTCTTCCACACAGGTTAACGTCATCGAGCAGGGCTCTGACTCACAACCTCGGATAGGTCTTATATCCTTGGTGGATTCTCTCGACCTCTTCCACACAGGTTAACGTCATCGAGCAGGGCTCTGACTCACAACCTCGGATAGGTCTTATATCCTTGGTGGATTCTCCCGACCTCTTCCACACAGGTTAACGTCATCGAGCAGGGCTCTGACTCACAACCTCGGATAGGTCTTATATCCTTGGTGGATTCTCCCGACCTCTTCCACACAGGTTAACGTCATCGAGCAGGGCTCTGACTCACAACCTCGGATAGGTCTTACATCTCTTATAGATTCTTTTAACCTCTTTCATACAGGTTGGCGTCATCAAGCAAGGCTCTGGCGTACAACTTAGAGTAAGCGGTACATCCTTAGAGGATCCTTTTAAACTTTAAAGCACAAGTTGGAAGATAAATACCTTAAACAAGCATAAATGAAATTTACTCAGAATGAATAAATACACTGGAATATTTAAGTCATATGGCAACAGAACGATAATCCACCACTAAGTCAAAGTAGATATCACACAACAGTACAAAACATCATGTACATCACAATAACTAAAAAGACAAACTAATACAAACAACATGAACTAGAAAACCTACTCAACATCTACTATCTCATCATCTGCATCAAGATCGAGGACCTTCCGAAGATCACTCTCTACCTCATCACCATCAGAGCCTGAAGGAAAGTCAGCTGAAGCCTGGCTAGGGGTCACCTCTTCGACTGAAACTCCGGTCTTTCGCTGCATCAGGCGAACCCCCTTAAAGAAGCCTCTAATAAATCCATCCTCAGTGCACTGCTGCTCCAAACCCTTCACCTCTATAGCATAGATGTGATCTCGGGCCTCCTCAACGTGATCCTGGATGATAGTCTTGAATGCTATGGACTTCTTGAAGTCTTCAATAACTCTTGAAGGTTCTGAGCTAGACAAGGCAGCCTCCTTCTCAGCTATAATGGCCTGGGACTCCTTATCCTTCTCCTCCAGCGACGCAATCTTCTCTTCAGAAACTTTCTGCTCCCTCAAAAGCCTGGTGATCGTCGCATGAGCCTCCTCAAGATCTATCTGGTGCCGATCTGCCTGTCGATTCTGAAGAGATACAGAGCGCATTGTGTTGGCCAGCTCAGTCCTGCAATCGCTTAACTCATCTTCAAGCACCTTCACCTCCTTAACCTTCTGCTCATATTTCCATTTGAACTCCCCCTGAAGATACTTAATCCTGACAAACTCGCTGTTCCAATCATTAATTTCGATTCCAAGACGAGACAGCTGAAATAAGAAAGAAAATTTTTATTAGAAGTCACCCCATAAGCAAATTAGATAAAAAATATAGGGAGATATTGCTCACCAAACTACTGGTCTTGTTATGTCCGAGGCACTGGTGATTCATGACACCCTCAGGGATATGCAGCTTGGCTAGGGAAGAGTCAGGTAGGGTCTTGTCAGTGTTTGTTTCTTCCAACCTCTTTTTCTTCGAAATCGGGGGGTCGTCAACCCTTGCTGGTCGTTTGGGAGCCACTTTTGAAGTAGGGGCAGGGGGCTCAGGAATCCTGGATGTCGGCTTCAACTTCCTTGCATCAGATCTCCCAGTATGAAATGAAATCCCAACTTTGAATAAGAACTCTTCTTCAGTGTATTTGCTCATATGACGAACCTCAAAAAGAAGATGTTCGAGATCAGAAACTTTCAAAATTCTTATTATGTCTTCCTCGCTGACGTGCAGAGGGGATGGCAGATCTCTCATTTTCCCCCACTTCTCAATTAAGCCCCAATCATTCTTCACAAAAAAGAAAGCATTGACCCAGTTCTTTGAAGAATCGCGGGTACGCACATCCAACAATTTGGACCTAAAAGTCACACGCCCAGATGTATCGCTGGTGAACTTACCCATCCGTGAAAGATGCTCCGGGGTCATAATAGCTCCTCGATCCCGAAAGAGAGCAATCAATCCCATAGCCACTAACATTGCTCTAAACGAAAGTTGGAATATGCTCACGTCGCACCATTGCAAGACTTCAATCAGCTCAGTAGGGGGTGGAAAACGTAAACCAGCCCGCAAGTGGGCCTCAGAAACAGTCACGTACCCAAGAGGAGGAAGATTCGCCCGATCAGACATCCTCGGGACCATTGTCTTCACATCATTCGGAAAGTAATAATTCTTGCGAAAAAGGAATATGAAGTCATTTGTAACAGTCGACGCTGACACATCCACCTCCCTATTTGGCCTCTGCTCGCCATCATGCGGCGCAACGGGGTCCCCCCGGATCGCAGAATCTCTCGGTGGGGGGCGATCACCTGACATTTCTCTTAGAGGGAGAAGATCTCCGAACTTCCTTGCCAAGAGAGGGGCCTCAGAAAACTGAAGGAAGGCCTCAATAGAAAGGATAGAGGGAGAAGATCTCCGAACTTCCTTGCCAAGAGAGGGGCTTCAGAAAACTGAGGGAAGGCCTCAATAGAAAGGACAGAGGGAGAAGAGAAGAAAAGAGAAGAAGAAGAGGAGAGGAATGAATTTTCTTAAGGATTTAAGGCCCTATTTATAGCTTTTTGGGAGAAAGAGTGGAAGTTTCTAGAGTTTTTAATTTCCCAAATTTTCCTGAATTTTTTCGAAATTTTTTGGGATTTTTTCGGATTTTTTATGCATTTTTACGGCCAAAAAAGGCCTAAAAAAGCTTAAAAAATTCAATTTTCTGCACTAGTGGGGCCCACTAGGTCGGTGGGCCGAACCGACCCGCCCGTTCATTCAAAAGAGGCGGTGGGAAGCTTCCAGGCGGGCTGACCGCGCGGGCCCGAGCGGCCCAGGCGGGCCACCACGCGGGCCGGCAGCAGGCCCAGCAGCCCACCGCGCGGGCTGCAGCGCGGGCCGCAGACGCGGCCCAGGCGGCCCAGGCGGGCCGCCGCGCGGGCTGAAGCGCGGGCCGCAGGCGCGGCCCAGGCGAGCCGCCGCGTGGGCTGAAGCGCGGGCCGCAGGCGCGGCCCAGGCGGCCCAGGCGGGCGGGCCGCCGCACGGGCTCGAGGTCCTGCCCAGGCAGGCCGCAGGCGGGTCGGGCGGCCCATTCGCGCCGCGCGCACGTCCGGGCGCCGGCCAGCGGTGCCGGCGGCGGCAGCGGCGGCCGGCCGGCCGGTCCGGCCGGTCCGGCCGCCTAGCCCATTATGGGCCCGGTTTTCGTCCCGAAAACTCCGTTTTCGACGTTTTTGGGGTCCCCGGACACGTTTTTCGACGTTCCGGACTCAATTTTGGCACTTTCAGAGCTCATCGAGGCCTCCTCGGCTTGATTTGTGCAAAATTTCAACTTATGGAAAGTAATTTTTGCTATTCGGCCAACGCAAAATGCCGACACTTATATTTTCGGACTCCTGTGGCTTCGACGTCCGAAAATAGGGGGGCAACTGATACGTCATCACAAAATTAGCTTGATTGGGCACGAATCTCGAAGCAAAAGCTAGTTGGAGACTTCAAAAATTAAATCCGGGAGCATCCAAACTCCGATTTCAACGAGCTTACAGTCAAACTGAGCGTCTCGAAAATACGAACCCAACGACACCAAGATCGACCCAATCCGAGCCCAAATGGGTCCGAATCATGGACTCGAAGTGCTGTCGGAAGGTTCAAACCGCAATTTGAGTTACCAAACGGTCTTCGATTTTGACGAGCTTATACTTGAATCGAACGGCTCGACGAGACGAATCCAACGAGCCCAAGATCACTAAATTCCGACATCATTAAGGCCTTCAAATGTCCAACGAACGGTGCACGATCGTAGGATTCAATATCGGCCGTCCATTTGACCACTCCCTATTCGCCCTTGATCTCACACCTATTTACGGACCATGCCACTCCAGAAAATCTATAAATAGAGCCCTCATTCTTCACAAGAGAGGATCCTAAGCAAGAGAGAGAAGAAGAGAAGAGAAGGAGAGAGAGAAGGAAGGAATTCCTCCTCGACAGCCGCCGGACCACCGCCGGACCACCGCAGAACCTCGCCGGACCACCGCCGGGCCACCGCAGGAATCTCGTCGGAGCACCGCCGGACCACCGCAGGAATCTCGTCGGACCATCGCCGGACCACCGCAGGAACCTCGCCGGACCACCACCTTAAGGCCCGACGTTCAGTCCCTACGTCCTGCCAAAGTCCCTACGTCCTGCTGAAGACCCAACGTCCTACTCCGGGCCTGACGTTCAGTCCCTACGTCCTGCCAAAGACCCGACGTCTTGTTCAAGGCCCGACGTTCAGTCCCTACGTCCTGCCAAAGTCCCTACGTCCTGTCAAGGACCCGACGTCTTACTTAAGTAATTGATTGTAATCTGTTCACCCCTGGAGGTGATTCAGTCCTTTGTAACCAACTCAAAATCTAGTGGAATCATTTTCAACTGGGCGAGGCCCCGTGGTTTTTCCCATTTTTTGGGTTTTCCACGTAAAAACCCTTGGTGTTCACTCTTTCTTTCTGTTTGTGTGTTAAACTTACGTGCAACGCTCGGACGCAAATTCACAAACTCTACCGCCGCGTATTTTCTAACACGCAACAATCTTGAATCTTATCTTTTCTTTTGTAATCCTCTACAGTGATAGAAACTCAATCCTTACCTTCGATTCTTAAGATAAATATTGTAGTTGTAGTATTCAATATTAGTTTACTTGCAAGTTAGCACATCACTACCTCGTAGGATTGACACTTGCTCAATTACTTTATTACTTGATTGACACATGCACTTATATATTTTGGAGTATTATATATCAAAGAAAATTAAATCATATTTCAACCTGGAGCTTAAACCAACTTCATGCATTGAACACAGTTCGTGCAAACTCACCAGCACGCACCCATCATTAGTGAAAGAAAAACACGAGTGATCGGGAAATTTTCTGCGTCCGTTACCCATTCTTAAGTGAAAATGATAAGAAGTGACTATGAATTTTGCTATGAGTTTTTCTAGGTAGAGATAACGACATTATATTGTTTGAGTTGTAGTGAATCATTTGGAAAAATCTGTTCGTTTCATTATGATCTAACCGGCTGATTCTGTAGATAAGTTAATACAAGTATATATACATGAGATTATTATATTACATAGGATATTGAAGCCCAAAGGTTATAGTCTCTAACAAAGATGGCAGGTTTACCTCCAAACTATGAAGGGGTATTCAACAATGGTTGGATATGAAATTATATTTTAGTGCAATATTTCATCCTTAGACTAACGGGCAGTCTAAGAGAACTTTTTAGGTGTTGGAAAACCTTTTGAGACTTTATTTTCAATTTTAGTGGCAATTAAGATGATCATATTCCTTTGATCGAGTTTGCTTACAACAAAAACTTACCCTCATATTGATTGTGTTAGCTTTAGCTGATGATGCAACTAAAAAGATCGAGCTGGTCATAAAGAAATTGAAGGATGTATAGGATCTATAGAGATAGTATTTTGATGTTAAGTATCTGACTGTAAATTTTGAAGTAGAAGATTTTGTGTACATGAAGATCAAACAGATGAGAGGAATTTAAAGATTTGACAATGAAGGAAAATTGAGTCGAAGATACATTGGACCATTTAAAGATTTTTAAAATATAAAAAAGTATGCATATATATTATAGTTGCTAGATCATATGTATGAGATTCATAACATGTATCATGTGTCATTTCTGAGGAAATGGATATCTAATTATAAAAATATGATATCTACTAAAGATATCGATGTACATATAAATTTGAGCTACAGGGAAGAACCAGAGAGGGTTCCAACCTATGGTGTCAAAAAGTTAAGAAATAAACATATTTTAAAAGTTAAAGTTTAGTGAAAGAAAAAATTAAAAGAGAAGCTACTTAATAAAAGGAATCTAAGATGAGATAGTTGTATCCCAATTTATTTATGTAATTTGAGAATTGAGTTTTGAAATATGGAGGATGATATTATTTTGAGAAGGGGATTGCTGTGATGCCTCTGGGTTCAGCATTTGGTTTAACATATTCTAATTTTAATTAAAAAAGGTAAATATTTGAACTTTTATATATGTTTGAAATGATATGTGTGTATGAAAAAAGGTTTGCATGTGTTTTAAAGTGAGTTCAAGAGATTTGAATATATATTGAAAAACTCTAGAATTTTTCCTCCCAATCGCTACAATCTCGGGTGCTCTGGTGCCTAGTTGTTTTGTTGAATGGCGAAGATGTTCTCAATTGTGACTCCCCGACATTATGCTGTAGGGTTTTTGGAATTTGAACTAGCACTGTGGCGCTCAAACAGTGGCATATATGCACTGTGCCATTTTTTACATTTAAAATAACCTTTTCCACTCAATTTTTCATCTCATCGTTTTGGTAGTCGATTGTTGGAGAGAAAGAGGATGATTTTGAGAGAGAGAAAAGGGGTTTTGAGTCACTTTAGGTCATTTTTAGCACTTGGCCTAGTTTTGGAAGTTATTTGAATAGAGGTATGTCGTGTTATGCATATTTAGTTTTCAAAATACATAGTTTTTTTATCATATTTTTATTAAATTCATATTTTTGTTATAAAAAAATGAAGGTAACTTTGCACTTGTAAAATTTTCACTACGTAACTTTTTATATGTTATAGAGATTATGATTTTGAATATTTTTTAAAAACTTTATATGGGGTATTTTTAAATGTGCATCATTTAATTGAATAATAAATAACCTGGACTCTAAAAAATGGCGTTATAGTCATATTAAAGTTTTAAAATATTATTCTACACAATCTCTAGTAATTTAATTATATTTTGAAACTCTGAATTTTTGCTCAATAAAATTTCATGTTGCTTACCATTATAGAAAACTATACACTTTTGATATGGGCTCAAATATGTTTTAATTACTATCATGTGATGAAACATATGTTTATATGATCGATGTGATTGAATTATGTGTCTCATGGTTTGAATTAGTAAATTTTGGGAGAAATTTATTATGAAAGAAATAAGATATTTTTGTGCTTTTAACGCATATGATAATGGTAAAATGTCATGTTATATTGCATACGAAGATGTTTATGATTCTGTTTGGGATAAAAAAATCTTTTATATTTGATATGTGATATGAATTTTAATTTATTTGACTAGTGAGTATGATTAGTTGAATTCTCAAATAATTAGTATTCTCTTATTACTTTACTCTGCATAGTGATCTATTATACTATATTTAAATATTATAAAAATATTTAATAAAATAAATATTAGAAATTTATATCGATGTTTATGGCATGCTGAGAAGGAGCATGTTGATTAGCAATTTAGGTTCTAATCTAAGTCTATGGATATTTATTCTAATAATTTTTGTATAGTCATGGTTAGTTTATTACTAAATTATGTAGCTTTTATTTATAGCAACGTACTATAACTGTGTATGTTATTTTGATACTAATAAAAAAATTTATGAATAAGTTTCGTTTAGCACTTTGAATGTTTTTAGTAGCTTTATAGTATGTTATTTTAAAAGTTTAAATTGAAAGATGCAATCTGAAAAAAAAAATTTTTTTAAGTAAATATTGTGATTCGTCTATCATAAACCAACATGATAGGAACTGTCTCATCAATGGATTTTGTTGGGTTGGGTTGTGACAACCTGGTTATCAGTATGTCATACTAATGTATCATATCAATATGTCTATCAATGTCTATAGGTGTATTTGTCATATGCTATGATATGTTATATTAGTTTTAATGCTTACTCCATGAATTTTATGCCAATTATATTTATCAACAAGTTTAATGTGCTATCATGTAAATGCAATCATGAATGCGATTGTAAATAGTAAGACATGACATCCAACTTTAATGCATATTTTTTTTTCATCTACATTAATCATGAGTTTTTATCAGTTATTTAATATATCATTATCATCATTATTATATCATTATTAGAGGTGATTTTCAATAATCTATAAAGAGTCGTTGCCTTCTATTCATTGGCATAATTCAGTCAATCAATCACAAGCTAATACTTAATATAACAACACAAATATATTATTTTAAGGAAAGCCAATCGTCCGACCCTCCTCTGTACAATATTACATTTTAAGAGGCAACTCATATTAATTATAATGTTAATGGCTAACATTCATTACTTACATACAAATGCCTTATTTATCTCATATTAGTCGTATTATTTTTTATACAATATTAGTTAATATAATGTATGAATCAATTAATCTAAGTAATACAAGAAATCAAAATACTATTTTATTGCGGGCTAGAATATACGCGGTGATAGAGTAACAATGTTATGTCTTAACGTTGTATGAATATTTAGCTCACACACAGAGAACATAAAATTTTTTACGCCGAAAACCCTAGAAAGGGGAAAAATCACGGCGCCCGACCCATTCTGAAATGATTCAACTAGTGTTTGTATATATTACAGTGGGCTGACTCATCCTTGAGGGCTATCAAATTACAAATGTCAAATGTAAAGTTGAAATCTAGTGACAAACTGAGATGAAAGCCCAGTGTCACTTGTTGGTTTGGCAGAAGTATCACATGACTTAGAAATTTGGGCATTAATTAGTAGTCTGGTGGTTCGATGGAACTTCGGGCATCAAGTGATGGTCTGACAGAACTTTGGGTGTCAGGTGGTGGTTCGACCGAACTTCGGGCGTCAGGTGGTGGTATGGTGGAACTTCAGATGTCAGGTAGTGATCCGGCGGAACTTCGGGTGTCAGGTGGTGGTCTGGTGGAACTTTGGGCGTCACGTGGTGGTCCGACTAAACTCCGGGCTTTAGGTGATGGTCTGACGAAACTTCGGGTGTCACGTGATGGTCTAGCGGAATTCCAGGCGTCAGGTGGTGGTTCGGCGGTAGTCCGGGCCTCAGGTGGTGGTCTGGCGGAAGTCCAGACTTCAGGTGGTGATATGGCGGAAGTTCGGGCCTCAGGTGGTGGTCTGGCAGAAGTGCGGGTCATATGTGGTGGTCCGGTAGAAGTTCGGGCCTCAGGTGTTTGAAGAGGCAAGAAGGAAAGAGCGATCTTAGATCTCTCTCTTTCTTCCTTAGGCTTAGGGTCTTTTTTTAAGAGAAATGAGGAGTCCATTTATATATTTCCTAGGATGGCATAGCTCATAAATATGAGGAAGATCAAAGGTAAATAGGGAGTGGTTTGGATGAACGGTCGATGTTGAATCCCTTGATCATTGACCATTTGCTATACATTTGAAGGTCTTATTGATGTCGGAATTCCATGATCTTGAGCTCGTTGGATTCATTTGGTGGAGCCTCTCGATTTGAATGTAAGCATGCCACGTTTAGAAATCGTTTGGTAATCCAATTTATGGTTTGAACCTTCCAACGACGCTTTGGGGCCTTCATTTGGACCCATTGGGGCTCGGATTGAGTCGAATTTGGTGTTGTTGGTTTTGTATTATTGAGACGTTCAGTTTGACTATAAGTTTGCTGAAATTTGAATTTGGATGATCCCAATTTTAATTTTGGAAGTTTCTAACTTAATTTTTTGTCGAGATTCGTGTTCGATCAAGATAATTTTTGAGGATGTATCACTATTAATTTAATTTAAAAAATCACAACAATCAGTTCACCAGACGAAATTCAATAATATTATAATCAAAATACTCATAAAATTTATATTTATCAAATACAAATATTATATATTAAAAGTGCAATAAATTAAAAGAAAATTATATCCTTATTGATTTAGGGAAGATTAAAGTTGTTAAACTCAAAGTTATTGAAAATCAGAGTGAGATTCAGGTTATCTACCACGAATGTAAGAAATCTTTGAACATAATCAGTGGACAAAAATACTCTGAACCAATTTCTCCATATTTTCTCTCTGCTCCTATTCATCTCCTTTCCTTCCCCAAGAAGCCTAATGGCTAGAATGGGAGGGGGTTGAGTGGAGGAAAAAAATATATTAAAAAAGACTTTTTAGTGTGTAACACCGCGACACTTCAACCCAGTGCCGTAACGCTGACCCTTTCCAGAGTTAACATAAAATAGAGAGCTTCAAAGTCACTACGTCGAATTCCAGTGCCCCACTGTTGCGCCGTAGCATTGCACGCTCAACAAAAATTTGATGTGCTATCATGTAAATGCAATCATTAATGCGATTATAAATATCATGGCAGGACATCAAAATTTAATATATTATTTTTTTAATTTTTTATCTACATTATTAATGAATTTTATCAATTATTCAATATATTATTATCATAATCATTATATCATCATTGAATTCTAATAATAATATTTTATCTATTTTATCAACTCTTTGAATAATAGAATTGAGCTATCAAAATACACACTCTTTTTTAATAACATGATCATCTAATATATTTTAATAGAAATTTTTTTAAAATAAATTTAAAAATAATTATTTTTTAAATTAATAATACATATAAAAATTATTTTACAAAAATCATAAACAAGTTGATAATTTTCAAACCCATAAAATTTATATGAGTATACCCTTACGTAATTTATTCTTAATCATGATTCATTGTTACATATTCCGGTGTTTCTTTTCCATACAAGTCGTATAGAACAAACACTTAGAACCACGGATCGCCCCTCCAGCAATCAACAACCGTCCATCTCCAACTAATCAACGGCCCAAAAAGCTTAATCCGTGGCATCTCGTCCGCAAGTGCTTCAATAAATCCATATCTCACATCTTCACCACCGCCCATCCCCTATTCTTTACCTAAGTTCGATCAATACAACGCTATGGACGCCGGTGGCAAGGCAAAGAAGGGCGCTGGTGGTCGCAAGGGCGGCGGCCCGAAGAAGAAGCCCGTTTCCCGGTCGGTCAAAGCCGGCCTCCAGTTCCCCGTCGGTCGTATCGGCCGCTTCCTGAAGAAAGGCCGTTACTCTCAACGCGTCGGTACCGGTGCTCCCGTTTACCTAGCTGCCGTGCTCGAATACCTCGCCGCCGAGGTAAATTTCTTTCCATTCATCTCTTTTAATATTCAGATCTTGGGCTTGTAAGGTTCGATCTGTGATCTGATTCTAGGTTTTGGAGTTGGCTGGAAACGCTGCAAGGGACAATAAGAAGAACCGTATTATACCAAGGCACGTTCTTCTTGCGGTAAGGAACGATGAAGAGCTTGGCAAACTTCTTGCTGGTGTGACAATCGCCCATGGAGGGGTGTTACCTAACATCAACCCTGTGTTGCTTCCGAAGAAATCTGCTGCAGCTAAAGAAGCAAAAGAGCCGAAGTCGCCGACTAAGAAGACAAAAGCTGCGAAGAAGGATTAGGTTGGAAATTTGTTATTTTCCGTCGATCTGTATTTAATTCAGTGTTTTATCCTTGTTTCCTGGAAGAAGACAGTAGTGTAAGGTGTTTTAAAAATCTATTTTTGGTAATGGAAAAAATATGTTCGTTGCGCTTGATCTGATGGAATTCCTGTGTTGAGCTTTTAAGATTGTCTATTACTTTTTTTTAATCTATTTCTTTGTAATTTGATATTTTGATGGAACTATTTGTGCACTCACCCTTTTGATTAAGTGGCTGATTTTCTGCAAGTAATATTCGTAAGAGAAATCTAAAATAGGATTTGTGAAGTATCATGAGTTATTATGGATAAAGTAAATACAGAGTAAAATTTAAATGTATTTAGAAGTATCTACTAATTTAATTTAAATTGATTTAAAATTCGTATTTATGCGGAGCATCGTCGCTGCTTGCTATTGTTGGCCAATTCTGGCCGTTGCTTGTTATAGTCATTGCCAGTGTCGGCAGCCATCTTCAACCTGCCATTGTTGGCCACTATTGGCAATCCTTGCTGACTGTCTGCCATTATTCACTGCCATTTGCCATTACTTGCCACCATTGCCAGTATTGTTCCTATCAAGAGCAAATTGTCTGATTTTATCAATCATATTTTTAATGCCAATTTACTCGAGTTTGATAGTTCGAGTTTACCTTATTGTTTTGAACTGCATTTTGATAACCTTATTTGTTGTCTTCTAGATAGAGCTTTTTATATTAAAGAGTCTTAATGCCCTTTCACAACACATTTCTTCTTGTCTTCAACTAGCTTTAAGATCATCTTCAATTAAACTCCATTCCATTATATATATTTGTTCGTGATTTTGCTCCATTCAAACTCCAAATTGCATGTCAAATTTTGGTAAGATCATCTCCAACTGAATGTCAAACGAGCGTATGCCGTCTGTCGGTCGCTCCAACCGAACGCAAAAATTTCTGTTATTTACTTGCAGGTGAACAGTGCGATTGGTGTCGCATTGTTCACCCACGCATTTTACTCTCTCAATCGGTAAAACGCACGAAAGGGAGAAGATTGTTACCTTTCGAAAAACACCTAAAATGGTGTTCGATTGGAGTAGCATCATATCATTTGGGAGTTCTGCGTTATTTTGCCGTAAAATTTGGAGTTCTCCCTTGGGCATCTCCAACGGAGAACTCCAAATTTTATGGCAAAATAATGCAGAACTCCAAAATGGTGTGGTGCTGCTCCAATCGAACACCATTTTAGGTGTTTTTCGGAAGGTAACGATCTTCTCTCTTTCGCATGTTTTACCGGTTGAGAGAGTAAAATGGCGTGGGTGAATAGTGCGAAGCCAATATTGACGTCGCACTGTTCACCTGCAAGTAAATGGTGGAAATTTTTGCGTTCGGTTGGATTGACCGATGGACGGCATACACTCGTTTGACGTTCGGTTGGAGATGCCCTAAGTGAATAATGCTACTGCAATATTGGAGTTGGATTGTTCATTTATACCAAAAAAAATTGTTGCATGATTTGTAGAAGAAATGTGCTAATGAGAAAAATTTGCCAAGGATGGTTATGTTTGCAAGAAGTTTGTGAAATAAGAAGAAATGATGTTTGGTTGGAGAAAAATGATTGTATTTTGGAGTGAAAAATGAGTTTCTTCGGTTGGAGATGTCCTAAGTACTCAGTCATCACTCTTTCTAAATAAATTGCATACTTAATACACCCTTGGCTATCTGTTTATATACTTTTATGATACCATATTCAAAGTTATTGCTAAATTTGTTGCAGGCAGGCTTAGGCTTTTTCATCTTAACATTATTCATTCTGCTTAATCTGCTATTGTATGGAAGATACATTATTAATTTCTAAATAAATTGCATACTTAATACACCATTGGCTATCTGTTTATATACTTTTATGATACCATATTCAAAGTTATTGCTAAACTTGTTGCTGGCAGGCTTAGGCTTTGTCATCATAACATTATTCATGTTGCTTAATCTGCTATTGTATGGAAGATACATTATTAATAGTATTGCTTTGGCAAATGAAATCCTTAGGGCATCTCCAACTGAAAATCTCATTTTTCATTCCAAAATGCCATGATTCATCTCCAAATGAATTTCATTTTGCACCCTTTTGTGAAGGTAATTGTTGTTATCTTCTTTCACGTGTTTCTTTGAGAAGTTCGGTAGAGACAGAAAAACGACGAAGATGAATAGTGCAATGTCAATATTTGTGTTCAATTGTTCACCCACAACAAAATAGCGAATGTTTGATTGTTCGGTTGGAGCCTGCGAGTGAAGTCATTCAAGCGTTTGGAATTCGGTTGGAGATACTCTAATTCAATTCTCATTTTGGTTCCAAGTTAATGTATGCCAAAATTGATCTTAAAAAGGCTTTTGATGGTGTTAACATTAGAGGCTTTTTATAATGTAATGGTTGCATTTGGCTTTCCATCCACATTATTAATTTGGTTGCTGTTTGCACCTCTAATGTGAAAATCTCAATGCTTATTAATGGTTAAATTAAAGAGTTTTTTCTCCTCTACTATATATGGACTAAGACAAGATTGTCCCCTCTCTCACTTCCTTTTCATTAATAACTTGTAAATTATTATTATTATTATTTATAAATTAGATATGTAATTGAATTAAATTGACTTATGTGCTGGATTTTAAATTGGCTCATTTAATTAATGCTATCATGAAATATATCAAAATTAAACAATTTAAATATAAAATTGTTAAAAAAAAATTAAATTTATCTCTATTTTCCTTATGTCAAGGAGTTAATCAAGCTCAAAGTAAAACCAAAGTGCATGCATGTTTAGTTTGTGAAAAATAAATATAGAGTAAAAGTAAAAGAAATATAATGAAACATAAATGTAATATAGTTTAATTTTCAAGTTGTTTGGTTGAGCGTAAAATAAATGCAAGAGATCATTTCTTTTGTGTTTAGTTAGAAATAATATAAATTTAGTGTAAAGCGATGGCGACAATGATCAATGGCATAGGTGATAAATAGCATCCTTGGTGGTTTGGTGGGAGCGTGGTTATTTGTGGGGCAACGATGGCCATCGACCACATGGGTTTGAAAGCTTCATGACCATATTGTATTTAGAATTTGGTTAAATCAAACAATGTTCTAATATATTGAAAATAAACAACATGATTGTATGCCCTCGTATGCCTTTGTAGTTATTTAGTAGATAACTTAGCATTAATCACTCTCTCCATAGTGCATCACCTCCCTCATCCAAACTCTACCATAGGAAGCACCCACTCAAAAAACCTTCAAATCACTTACTGTGGTTGGCCGATCACAGAGCCTATCTCATCCACATTCATAGATCACTCACCTCCTCACGTAGGCCAATTCAAGGATTAATAGAGACTATTAGCAGCTTTCAGAGCATTCAAGTATTTCCTCCTCGTAACTTGCTCACATGCTTGCTCATTTCTGCTCAACACTACTAAGACTGTTCTAACTACGGAACTCGCCTAGTGAGTTCTCTCAAAGACATATCAACGAAACTCTATATTCTCCGCTCTCCCCCAATCAATCATCATGCGACATATGTCCAAAGTAGTGTATAGTGCGATATTTTTTATTTTTCTCTATATTGTCTTTTTGTAGCCCTCATATACTTATAAATAAGAGGTCATGATGAATAGCTCGACGTACCTTCTAATTGATATAGTGAAGATTCTATGGCTTCTACAAACTTTCCTCTATTTTCTCTACTCATACTCTTCATTCTCAGAGGTCCTAGCTCGTCATATTCGGCATGCCAGTACTGTATGATATTATTCACGAACAAAATTGAATCCAAAATAATGAATTCTAATTATATTTATAAATCACTTTGCATTCCTGTCTCATTCGATTAAATACAAAAAATTTCAAAAACTTTACTGGCACTTTACTTTGGATTCATTTTTGAACATACTAACTTAACTCTCAGCCGAGTCAATAGTGGACGAAGGCTGATATGGGAGAAGTAAATATATATTACATTCGCCATGATAATTAAAATGAATGCAAAGAGAAAATAATAAAAATAAAAAATATGTTACAAAAATAAATCAAAGCATGAATGCCGATGCACACTAAAATAAAAGAGAAATTTAAGAAGTACGGTAATGAAAATAGTTGCAAAATATAACGTCAATATATGAAGTTAATTAGTTCAAACTGCAAAAATAAAATATAATATTGCAAAAAACAAATGTTGCAAAAACATTATTAATACAATAAAGTGAGAGCATAATTGCAAATTTAAAATAAATAAATAAAAGGTGATATTTAAAATAAAAAGATGTAAGCATAGTAGAAGAAATTCCAATAATTTCTGTAACTGCTCAAAGAAATATTACAATGATGAGCCGCAGTGGCAAATTCTTTATAAAGATTAAGGTTTTGTTTGGGACGATTTTTTTACTGCTTCCACTACTAGAAAGTTGGATTTTTCGAACCAGTTGTTAGGAGCAATTTTAGAACCGCTTCCAAAAATCTCTCACCGATTTTATCCGGTGTTTCTCTCACCGGTTTTAACCGGTGTTTTATGCACTAGTTTTAACTGATGCAAATAACTCCCCCCCCCCGCTAAACTCTGCAAGAAGCCTTAATTCCCAATATATGCGCGGAATGTCATTGCAGGGTATTACAATTACAGCGGAAACCGCTGCAAGAAAAATAGAAGCGGTTAAAACTGCTGGGATAGGTCAAAGATTGTGCTGCGGTAGCCACTTTTTTTGGTAGTGTTCTTAAAATTATGTGATAATCTCTTTTTCATGAGTTCTTGAATTTAATGTAGGTCAATTGATTCTTATGCATTTTCTTTCATATTTATACCCTCATAAATGCCTAATAATCTAATTTTCTTTGTCTTTATGTCATGAAAACTTTAAGATTTTTTTTTCAGGATATTTCATTTTGTTTTATAGATATTTAGATTTTTTTTTTTTTTTAAATTTCATCTTATACTTATTGTCTTATATCCTAATTATCATATAATTTAGTAATATAATTTATTTAATTTAATTGTATTATTCAATAATTAAGAGCTGATGTATTAAAAGATACATACAAAAAATTTAGCCACATTATAATATAAAATATATCATAATATTTTGAGAGTTTTATTTTTTTAACATTAGGCCCACCAAGTGCTAACTTTTCCAAATTGAGATTCTTTATTAAAAATATTTTATTTTGAAATATAGCTTTATTATTATTTTTTAAGTTTTTTAAAAATATATCTTTTATAAAAAAAACTTTAGGAATATTTATTAAATTGCTATTAAGGAAAAAAAAATAAAATCGTACGGGGGCTCGCATCAGCTAGCTGAAAATGCACGGGTTAGTTTCCTCGAAGGGAAGTTGAAAGAGTTGGCAGAGGAACACAGCGCGAGAGCGACCTCTTCCGATCTTTCGGGTTTAAAAATAAAAGAGACGCCGTGATCCTTCTCTGTTCCACCGAAGATCTTCAACGGCCGACCCGCTTCCATTGGACCTTTCTGTGTCCTCTTCATCGCGATCGACCTGTTATTATCTTCCCCATTTTAAATTCTTGTATGGGAAATTTTTTATTCTTAATCATCTGAGATGATATTGGTTTTTGCTTGCATCGTTCTTCAGAGAGCGGATCAGAGTTTCCTAGTGGGGAATAGGATTTCAGGAGCTTCGTCCGCGAATTTTACATGGCTGGTGCTCCTGCTAGGGCTCGGGCGGACTACGATTATCTCATCAAGCTCCTTTTGATTGGCGACAGCGGTGACAATTTCTTCTCCCTATTTCTGTATTTTGTTTGAATCTAATCGCATTCTTTTCTTCTGAGCTTTTGTTTGGTCGTGAGAGCCGACGATTAGATCTTCTTTTGTTTTTTGTTTGATTTTAGTTCTGATGAAGGGATTTATGAGATCGGTAGATTTTTTCTATGGGTCAACAGGGATCGTACACAGGATGGACGTTATGGCATCTCCGATTTGTTTGGTGGGTTCTTGGAAAATTTAGCATGATGTTTCGTATAACAAGCCGCAAGGCTTTAGAGTACAGTTTTGTATTTCTCACAGGCAGATCATTCCAAAACTAATCCATGTTCTGTCCATGCTCTAATATTTCAACTGGTTAGTTGTAGTTTGCTGTACTTGTTCATCAACATCTCTGATCTTATTTTCCCTTCCAGTGTGGATTTCTCCCTGGACTGAAGGCAGAATTTGTCTTTTGTTCCTGAAATTCTTGAATTTTCCGGTTTCTTTTGATTTTGTTCCTTGTAGTTTCTTTGAATCCAACTTATACTTCTAGAAAATTCTTCCTGAAAGCACTGCTTGAAGTAGGTGATTCCCTCCACAAATAAAAAAAACATTGATAAATACGATGCTTCATTAATGACGCTGTCCTTCTTGCTTATTTGGAGTTAAAGTGTACAACAACAACAACAACACGCTTTTATCCCACTATGTGGGGTTGACTACATGAATCCTTTTTCTCCATTGTGTCCTATTAAGGTTTAAATTTTCATCTAAATCTAATAAAGACATCTCATTTATAATATTTTCTGTGTAAAATTTTTTTGGTCTACCTCTACCTTTATTAATATAAGTCAAATCTAATACATCTATTTTCCTAAATGGGTCATCAGAAGGCCGTTGTTTTATGTGACCAAATCATCTAAGGCAACTCTCTCTAATCTAATCTTCCACTGGAGCTACTCCAACATTTTCATGTATATCCTTATTTCATATTAATATTATGCTTCACTTTTAATGGCCAACATTTTTCACCATAAAGCATTGCTGGTCTCACTATCTTGTAGAATTTTCCCTCAAGTTTGAGAGGGACTTTTCTATCAAATAACAAGCCCGATGCATTCCTCCACTTCAACCATCCAACTTGAATTCTAATAATAATATCCCCATTTATTTCACCGCCACTCTGAACAATAGATCCAATATATCTAAAACATGTACTCTGATTAATGAATTGATCGCCAAAGTCACAAATTCCCCCTGATGGGGACATCGACAAGAGGTTTCGATGCGTTTATCAGAGGCGACACAAGAGATCGATGGCCATGATGGATAATCTTTACTTTTGATGCTTATCTATGTTAGCATTTTATGTGTTAAGCATTTTAATTCAGTTTTTTCCGTTTTTGCCCTTATGGGTAGTTGGTCGCTCTTGTAGCCCAAGGGGCATTCTAGTCTTGTGTGTTAGTTGTCATTTGGAAGCCTATATATATGGCTCTCTTATCATGTATGAGGATTATTGTTTATTGATGAATGAAAATTTCTACTTATCGATCTCTTTGTGAGTTCTAAATTTTTGCCTAGTTCTCTTTGTGAGTTCTCGAGGCGAGAGCTTCGTGGATCTGTTTGTGAGTTCTAGAATTCCTAAGACCTCTTTGTGAGATCTTGAGGAAGAAGTGCTTGAGGTTAGTAATTCCCTTGGTTTCTCCAAATTATTATCCTTCACCAAGTTTCTATTTTTCCCCCTAAAATTCTCCCTGCCGCCGGCCTCATTGGGCTTTCCAAGCCTTTGGCTGCTGCCCCTTTATTCTCTCCAGCTGTCGGCCCTCTGCCTACCCCAGCTCTCACGGCTGGTAGCCAACTCGTGAGCCCCAGCCCGCTGTTCCCTAGCCTCTCCCGCCTTGCCGCTGGCCCCCCCATTGATCCAAGTCCGTTTGAATTTCAAAATTCCTGTGATTAAATTGATTGCCTAATTAATACCCCTCTATTTAGGCAAGGCATTCAAGGGAATTTAGATCTATTTGAAATTCGAATTCTATTCCCTCTCATATCAAGTCAATTTGAGAAGTTACTTAAACCATAATTAAATCTGAAATTAAAAATGTCAAATTTGATTAGGATTTATTTATTCAACCGTGGGCCCCACTTATTTAATATTAATTCCCTCTCCCTCTCTATGCTTGGCCGAACCCCCTCTTGGGTTTTCTCTCTCCATTACATTAATTACCCCTCTATTAAACTCCCCTAAATCCTCATAAACCGCCGGCCCCCTCCTTTGGGAAATAATTTGATTTTCAAATCAATTTTCTCCCACTCAACCTAATTAGAATTCAAATTCAGAATTCTAACTTTTTGTCAAACCCCTTAGCCCACCCGACCCCTCTCCCCTCTCACCCGAGCTCTCCTCTCTTGGGCTTTCTTATCGTGCTCTCTCATCTACATGCAAAGGATGCATGACGGACCCCGAAGTTGATAGCGGATTCGTGTTCGACGTCTACGGAGACATCCACATCGTTTGTTCACCGTTCTTCGACGTCGGGTTTGGTTTTGACGACACCATTGAAGAGTATTTGAACCGAATCCTCCCCACCCTCGTGGACGTTATCGACGATCAATTCTCGGACTACGAGTGGACCATCAACAGTCATCCACCCGTGCCACCTCCACCTCCGACTACCTTCCCAACAACGACGTTCCTCGGCTCGTCCGTCCTAGTGGCTACCGCATTTCTAGTGTGGACGATCTTTCTCCGCTCAACCTAGATTCGTAGGGAAGAGAGTAAATCCTCAAGGTGAACAACTCCTTATTAACTTTTGGATTTGTGTGTTAGGCTCTTTGATGTAGAACGAAAAGAAGGGTTTGTTACTTTGGAGGATTTCAGCCAGCCAAATGTTCAAATTCCAAATCTTCACAAAGAGAAACAATGAAATCTGGAATTCACTTGGTGATGCTCTTGAACAATAGATGACAAGGAAGAAGTTCTCCTATGCAATCCTGTAGGGAGAAGAGTCCAACTCAAAACCTGAGATAAGTTTTAGTTTTTGGTGTGTAGAGGGGAGGACGTGGGGGGAGAAAATTCCTAAGTGCCCTTTTCGAAGTTCTGAAAATTAATCTCAGATTTTGGATTATAAACATGAGAGAAATTTCAGGTTTCTATGGTGAGAGGCAAGTGGAATTGAGAGGAATTCAAGCCTTGAGTCAAGCCCAGGATTGACGTGGTAGAGAGGGAGTTTAAGAGGGAAATAAGGAGGGAGGGGCAGCGGGATAGGCAGAAAAATATCTGGGGGATTTCTATTTCTAAATCATTGCATTGATTTAGGAAATAGAAAAAGGAAATAAGATCTAGGAAAATCGGTTAAGAGCAACGTGGGGGGTTTGGAAATAAATTCCAAGACAGTAAGGGGAGAATAGGAAATAAATAATAACTCAAGCCCATATGGGATGAGAGGGGCCGGCAGCATCCATAGGGCTAGGAATGATTGAATGCAATTAATTGAGATTGCTTAATTTAGGATTTGGGATTTAGGAAAGAAATAATTAGATCCAATTTGAATTTGAAATTCAAATAAAATTTATTTAGCAACTTTCCAAAAATAGAATGATAAATTAGGAAAGAATTCAAATTTCAAATTAGTGAAATTTGAAAATTTGAAAACCGCCCACAATTAAATCACCCAAATTAAATTTGAATTACATCATGAATGAGATTCAATACTTTCCTAAAATAGCTTTCTAATTTAGGAAACTATTTGAAATTCAAAATTCGAATTTCAAAGGATGAAAATAATTTCCTAAATTATTTGAACTCTTTAGGCAAGCATTAAGGTGACATTGACTCCTCATTCATTGAGACAAACAAGAGTGGCCGGCGGTATAGGAGCTAATGGGGAAAGGTGGCCGGCGGCCAAGAGGGTGGGATCGGGTGAAGGTGGCCGGCGGCTATGGGGAAAAATTTGTGGAGCTTGGTATGTATGATTGGCCCGTGAGGTTGATGGAGGAGGAAGAATATGAAAACAACGACAGGGAGAGATAAGAAGGAAGAAATCAAAACAAAGATAAAATGAAAGATAGAAGACAAGAACCGCGAGCCTCGGATTCTTTCGAAGACTGACGGGTAGTGCATTGCCCTTCTCCAAGGGACTTCAATTCACGAGCCCGGACCTATCCAGCGGCTGGTGAAGACTTCGATTCCTCTCATAGGAATCTCACTTACGCTCTCTCACAAGAAGAACACAAGTGTGGAAAACAATTTTTCATATCAATTAACCATCCTATTACAATAGCTAAATGCCCTATATATAGGCCACACCATGAGAAAATAAAAAATTATAAAATTGCCCCTTGGGCTACAACACTCAAATAAATTAACCTAGGGGTAAAACATGAAATAACATAAAATAGAAACTAAAATGCAGAAAATAATTCATAAATGACAACTTAAATTAGAGTCGTCGATTTACGACGCCTCCTGTGATAGATGCGTCAGATCTTCTGGCCGATGTCCGCATCATTCTCCCCAGGTGGGAGAATACTCTACTCCGTCGAGTTAGCATCACAACTGCTCTTGTACAACTCTGGACTATTATTTGCAAAGATTTTCAAACAACCCCGGTTGCCCACAAGGTCAACTTGCTCGTTGCACTTTAGCTCTCCAAGTATAGTTGTCACTTCCAGAGCTTCATCAACATTCTCCGTTATAGGAGTCTTAACTGGGTCAGGAGAAACATTGGCTTATGTAGGAGTTGTAATTGATTCAAACAAGTCTTTCTCTGCGCATTTCTCATTGTCAACCAATCCATCTTCTTCTTCGTGTTCTTCGTTGATCATCTTAGGTTTCTCTTTGATTTGTATAGTGATTAGAAAATTAAAAGCTTCATTGGCCTCCATCCATTTGTCCACTCTCTCTACTCTCTCTCTGTCTCTTAGTGCATTCTTTCTATCTTTTGATGAAGGGTTTTTTGCATAAAACAATGGGTTAGTCCTACCCCGCTCTAGGTGATCGAATCGTTCGATTGTTTGACGGTGGAGGTCGGCTAAGTCCGCTTGATCCTCCTTGAGATGTTGACTAACGGCGCCCAGTTGACCTGCCAACCAATCTAAAGTCCGTCCAAGTTGATCCGAGTCCATGCTCTGATACCAAACTGATGTAGAACGAAAAGAAGGGTTTGTTACTTTGGAGGATTTCAGCCAGCCGAATGTTCAAATTCCAAATCTTCCCAAAGAGAAACAATGAAATCTGGAATTCACTTGGTGATGCTCTTGAACAATAGATGACAAGGAAGAAGTTCTCCTATGCAATCCTGTAGGGTGAAGAGTCCAACTCAAAACCTAAAATAAGTTTCAGTTCTTGGTGTGTAGAGTGGAGGACGTGGGGGGAGAAAATTCCTAAGTGCCCTTTTCGAAGTTCTGAAAATTAATCTCAGATTTTGGAGTATAAACCTGAGAGAAATTTCAGGTTTCTATGATGAGAGGCAAGTGGAATTGAGAGGAATTCAAGCCTTGAGTCAAGCCCAGGATTGACGTGGTAGAGAGGGAGTTTAAGAGGGAAATAAGGAGGGAGGGGTAGCGGGATAGGCAGAAAAATATCTGGGGGATTTCTATTTTTAAATCATTGCATTGATTTAGGAAATAGAAAAAGGAAATAAGATTTAGGAAAATCGGTTAAGAGCAACGTGGGGGGTTTGGAAATAGATTCCAAGACAGTAAGGGGAGAATAGGAAATAAATAATAACTCAAGCCCATATGGGATGAGAGGGGCCGGCAGCATCCATAGGGCTAGGAATGATTGAATGCAATTAATTGAGATTGCTTAATTTAGGATTTAGGAAAGAAATAATTAGATCCAATTTGAATTTGAAATTCAAATAAAATTTATTTAGCAACTTTTCAAAAATAGAATGATAAAATTAGGAAAGAATTCAAATTTCAAATTAGTGAAATTTGAAAATTTGAAAACCGCCCACAATTAAATCACCCAAATTAAGTTTGAATTACATCATGAATGAGATTCAATACTTTCCTAAAATAGCTTTCTAATTTAGGAAACTATTTGAAATTTAAAATTCGAATTTCAAAGGATGAAAATAATTTCCTAAATTATTTGAACTCTTTAGGCAAGCATTAAGGTGACATTGACTCCTCATTCATGGAGACAAACAAGAGTGGCCGACGGTGGAGGAGCTAATGGGGAAAGGTGGCTGGCGGCCAAGAGGGTGGGATCGGGTGAAGGTGGCCGGCGGCTATGGGGAAAAATTTGTGGAGCTTGGTATGTATGTTTGGCCCGTGAGGTTGATGGAGGAGGAAGAATATGAAAACAACGACAGGGAGAGATAAGAAGGAAGAAATCAAATCAAAGATAAAATGAAAGATAGAAGACAAGAACCGCGAGCCTCGGATTCTTCCGAAGACTGACGGGTAGTGCTTTGCCCTTCTCCAAGGGACTTCAATTCACGAGCTCGGACCTTTCCTGCGGCTGGTGAAGACTTCGATTCCTCTCATAGGAATCTCACTTACGCTCTCTCACAAGAAGAACACAAGTGTGGAAAACAATTTTTCATATCAATTAACCATCCTATTACAATAGCTAAAGGCCCTATATATAGGCCACAACATGAGAAAATAAAAAATAACAAATTTGCCCCTTGGGCTACAACACTCAAATAAATTAACCTAGGGGTAAAACAGGAAATAACATAAAATAGAAACTAAAATGCAGAAAATAATTCATAAATGACAACTTAAATTAGAGTCGTCGATTTACGACGCCTCCTGTGATAGATGCGCCAGATCTTCTGGCCGATGTTCGCATCACTCTTACATTACTTCGCTTTTGTATTTGATTAAATTGTCTTGATTAATCTTTATACAACTCTTTGCCTAAACAAGTGGAATACTGAAAATTCTTGTAACTAACTTGGAATTGACGCATAATTTTATAACGGTTAAACTTTTAGTAAATTCTCTTTATAATCTTGTGTAACTCCAAGCTTGCGTCACATCACCCCCACTAGATTTATTATTACTAAAATTTCACTCCATATATTCAATTTTAGATCTACTCAAACAAAAGCCTTTAGAATCTAAGGTTGGCTTCCATAATTCAAGTTTACCTTCAACTCTCTCTAGTCTTATCAACAAGAAGAATATCATCAACAAAAAGCATACACCAGGGTACCTCTTGCAAATGTCTAGTGAGATCATACATGACTAAAGCAAAAAGATATGAGCTTAAGGCTAATCCTTGATGTAATCCAACTGAAATAAGAAAATACTTGGTCAAACCACCTTGTGTTTGAACACAAGTAACAACTCCTGAATACATATCTTTAATGACTTGAATATAAGCATTATTAAGCCCTTTATTACGTAGAACTCTCCATAACATTTCTCTTGGAACTTTATTAAATGCTTTCTCTAAATCAATAAAAATCATGTGTAGATCCTTCTTATTTTCTCTATACATCTCCATCAAATCTCTCAATAAATGTATAGCATCCATAGTAGTCCTACATGGAATAAATCCAAATTGATTTTGAGAAACATTAGTGTCACGCCACAACCTATGCTCCATAACTCTCTCCCATAGTTTTAAAGTATGCCACGTGAGCTTAATTCCTCTATAATTCGCACAATCTTTTGCATCACCTTTATTCTTAAAAATAGGAATTAACACACTCATTCTCCACTCATCTGTCATCTTTTTAGTCTTCAAAATAATATTAAAAAGTTTAGTAAGTCAAGAAATTCTTTTATCTCCTTAACATTTACACACCTCTATTGGAATATCATAAGGTCCAACAGTTTTTCAACACTCATTTTCATTAAAGTCTCTTTAACTTTGGTTTTACTAATACACCGATAAAAACAAAAATTTTTATTTTCATTTAGGGTGCTAAGGTCACTAAAGTCAATTGCATTCTCATAATCTTCATTAAAAAGGTTAACAAAATATTCTGGGTCATGATTTTTTTTTAATTAAATCCCTTGATTTTTTATATAAATTGGAATTTAAGTGAATGACATATTATTTAATATGCTAATAATATCTATCGGAAGCAAAAATTTATACGATGGATTTCAAAGTTATTTGCAAATCAGGTTAATGACGTCTTTGTAATCCTAGTACTCGCCATATTTCTTATGAAAGTCATTTCTACGATAAACCTATTATTGTTTGCGTTCAAGAAGGCTTTGTTCTTTGTAAAAAATTGTTTGCGTTCAACTCCTCTCTTACTTATAAAATTTTTTCACAACATATGATCTTAGACAAGGCATACCTTTCTTATTTTAAATTATGCCAATGAACAAAAGTAATAATATTGAAATTTATTATAGAAAATTTGAAAATAATTGTTTTGCAGTTTATAACCTATCTTAAAGAAAATTTATTTTACTAAACTTCAAATTAGTTTTTTAAATAACAAAATTGATGTGAAAACCCTTTTTTAAAATTTGAAAATTGAAAAAATTCAAAAGAAAATAACTTTTATTACAAAAGCTTTTCATGATAAGATTTGTGATGATAATCTTGCTGCCTATTGGAAGTGAAAAACTCATTCTGTTGCTCTTCTTTATTAAGACTATTTTAATGAATAATTTTCCTAAAAAGGCTTATCCTTGCCAAATTAACTAGGGTTTTATAGAGGTTTGTAAAAATGAGATCAACAATCTCTTGGCCAAAGGTCTTATTCATTGGCCTTACTTTCCATTGAGCTTTACAGCTTTTTTATGTTATGAATATTGCTAAAAAGAAGCATGTAAACACAAATTAGTGATAAATTACAAGACTTTTATTCATATTTTAAAAGGATTAGTTATCCAATCCCTAATAAAAAGGATCTTCTACATAGACTTTGGGAATTTGTTATTTTTTCAAACTTTAATATAAACGAGTTTATGCAAGGTACAATTTGATTGAATGAAATTTGTTGTGCATGTCACAAAGATTCTAATAATTAGAATCAATTTTCAATCTTTTTTTTTTCAATCGATTAATTGTACAACGATAAATTTTACTAGAGGTGACAAAATGGGTTAACAAGTTGGATTCAATTCCAGCCTGAATTGAATCCATTATATTCTAGTCAACTCAAGCCCCGCCCATTTAATAGATGGGTCAAAAAGGTGAATTCGAATCCGACTTGCTGACAACTAGAATGACTTGAACACGACACGATAACCCATTTTGTTTATTTTTTTTTTTTGTAACTTATCAATTATAAAATTTAAGTTAATTGGTCAAAAATAAAAAGATCGTACAAATAAGAAAGCGAATTTAAGAAAAATAATATTAAACATGTCAATTTTGGGACAAAATCAGGTTCATGTGTTAACCCGAATCTAAATCGTTTATTAAACTGGTTAACCCAAAACTAGATTATTTTTATCAGGTTGGTTGGTCGGATTATTTTTTGACACCCCCAACTTTAACTTCATATACTCTTTAAGTAGGAGTTGGTGTCCATGGGGGAATTTTATGAATTCTCCTCTTCATTCTCATATCTAGAAACTACCTCTCAGGCATTCTCATTGTTACCATCAGGGAACATTTACTTCTTGCTCAATTGAACATTACTATTGGCGGCAAAGTCCTCTTATCTCTTAGGACGAGTGTCTTTTGTAATGCTATCTACTCGATGAGCTTTTCCATTAGATTCTCTATTTTATTGAATTTGATTTCATGACTTCATATGTCTGACATTATGGGTTTTCTTTGCATTTTGGCAAACTCAATAGCTGTAGTAATGGTTTTTGTGGATGTTATTGTTTTAACCAATGGAATATTATCACTTCCCTATGTTTCATATCTATGTTTTGATATCAAATCATGATCCAATCCTCTTGGGCTAGTGTATAACACTCATGATATATTGAATCAAGGATTTAGGATGTTCTAGTGTTTGGCTTTATGTAGATCTTTGGTAAGGTTATTATCGAATATGAAATACATGATGACGAAAACAAGAATTGAACCAAGACTCTTAACATGTAATGATTGAATTCTAGCAAAAAATTATTCAAATGGAGATTAGTTCATGCACGTATATGATCAAAGTAGATAGCGGATTGATAAAACCTTGGCAAGGATTTAATCAACATGGATTAGACCCCTTGTTGGAATTCAACCAAAGGTGGTGGTCATGGGGGACAGTATGCGTTTGTTAATTTAGAAAAATCTCGCATGCACATGGAGGCTAGGAAGTGAAAATCTTTTTTTGTTTCTCTCCCACCTTGCCTTCCACTTGATGTTGGTTTCTTCCTTGCTTAAGCCCTTCTCATTTGTAGAGAAGAGGGGGAGAGAGTGAGGAATGAGAGAGGGGCGGCTAGACAGAGGGAAAAGAGATAGTGAGCATACAAGAGGACAGAGAAAGTGAGAATTTACGTTTCTTTCATTTCATATAATGTATATAAGTAGAATGTTATCACTGTTGTACTAAAAAAATTATATGATTAACATTCCTCGATTAAAAAAACATTATATGATTATAATAGAGAAAAGCTAAGATTCCTTAATGAAATGTGTAGCCTCCTATTATTTATGCTAGCTATCCTCTTATCATGTTCACCTTTTTTTATCTTGATAAAAGCTCATTCATATCATAGCTTGGTCAAACAATAAGGAGGGAATCTTGGAGTTTTGAAAACTTGAAGCTTCTTATCTAGTCCTTCGTCATTTTGTGCCTTGATGTATTATCTCCTTGTAGCTTTATGCCTACTTATGCATATAAAGCTAGCCTCGAATGAAGCCACACATTTTTTATTATACTTTGACCTTAGATTATTGATGCCGGAGCTATCTGGATCATTATGATTCTTTGCATTTAATAACTCTATCCAATTTTCTGTGGCATAAAAGTTAACAAGTCAATAAATCAATACTATATTACCAATATGATGATGTGTACTATTGTGATTCGCCAATGTCATCATCATCCCTGGCGTTACTTGGCCATTTGAGGTTATCTTTACGAATCCTTCTTTTTCATTCATTTCTGATGATTGTTGGATGGTTTAAACAAATATTGTTTCAACACTAACACTTTTGCCAGGTTACTAATGAATTTCATTATGCCTTTTGACATTGATTTTGCATCTCTGCCTTGTTGATGAGTCTTGTATTCTCTATTGCACCTTCCAGAATTAAGTTGGACTATTTTTCAGGTGATAGATCGTATAAAAACCCTAATCAAGCTACTTTTAGATTCTATATCATGATATATAGTCATTTGAGGGTGTTGGCATAATCATTTGAGGTTGGGAGATTGTACAGGGGAGGGAAAGAGAAGACGTTCTTTTTTATTTTCTGGTTTTTCATTTAGCGCTGTTACTTATTTTGGCAGCGGATAAGTTGTTTTGGAGTATTTTAGGAATATTGAAAGTAAGGAAAATATCCTTTTCAAGGAAGAAGAAAACATAGAAGCTTTGTGTAGGGATGGGAAGATGGCAAAATGACTTGAATGCAGCACAAGAGTGACGTAGATGAAAGGAAAAAAAAAATTTTTTTTATAACAATTCATAGTTGGTTTATTGGAGTGGTATTGAACTTTTTTCTATAAGTGCCGCAAATATAGATGTCATATGTTATTATCTAGAATAACTCTGCCTAGAGAATTTATAGCCATTGCGTCGCTGAACTGCTAAGATAATCTACTTGCTTCTATTGTTTAAGAATCGAAGTGATGCAGTATCCACGTAATAGTTATTGATTGTTTTGAAATTTCATTGTGTTAAAACGTGTCTATAAGTAGAATTATAACTAAGACATCATTATTGTTATTGATTATATGTTTGGAATCATTTTAATCATCATCATTTTTCCAACCAGTTGGGATCATCTTTATGAATCCTTTCATTTTTTTTCTTCACTGCTACATGAGCTATTAACCCAGTTATGTTTTTTTTTTTCTTTTTTTTTCACAACATTTGTTTAAGGTAACATTGGTCTACCTTTTTTCCGTGCAATGCTTTTAATATTACTTGTCTTTCCATCTTTTTAATGCATCTCATCTCCATTCTAAATGCCCAGATTGCCTAAATCTATCCTTGCTAAGATTAAATAGCATACCATTGTTTGTGATGTGATACCACATGCGAAGGAGCTTCTTAAGAAAATTAAAAGTGATTGATAATGGAATTACAATTAAGAGCTTATTGAGATAACAAGTAAAATCATTAAAGGTTCTTAGTTGTTAACTTGCTTAGGTGAAGGAGTACAAGTAGATTAACCAAAAACTCATAGATAACCAAAGATAGTAGCAATACCAAAAGCTATTAATCAACAATCCGTAATTTAATAACGAGAGTTTCACCTTGGGGATTGATCACTCAACTGCACTAGGCTTAGCGGGAGAAGATCTTCAGCACACCAAATGATGCCATGAGGAAGGTTGCAACGCCGATGGACTTGAGCCACGGAAAGGTCGACGGTGGTGGAGGAGACACGGACGGATAGCCGTTGACGGTTCACGAATAGTCCTCGAATTGCTCGTCGATGACGTCTATGAGCGTGGGGAGGATGCGATTCAAGTAGTCTTCAACGGTGTCGTCGAAATCAAAGCCCACATCAAAGAACGGCGATTGGTGGATGTCGACTTGACCTCGATCGTCATGCACAAATCCAAAGTCCCATTTGGATTCCGCCATGCATGCTTGGCGTCGGAGAGTCTTCCACACGAAGAGAGGAAGAACGTGGTGTTGAAAGAGAGTACTTGTCGTTTGATAAGATGGGAGAGGAGGGGAGAGGGCCGGCGGGAATCTCAAGGAGAGAGGGTGGGGGCCGGCGGGTGCAAGAGTGAGAGAGCTAGGGTGAGAGCAAATTAAGTTGGATGCTTCTCAAAATGGTTTACTAAAATATAAAATTTAATTTCAGGTTTTAGTAAATTTGGAGGGAAGTATTTGAAATCAATTTCAAATTTTGAATGTGATTAAGGGACTTAATGAGGGATTAATGAGGCCCATTAAGAGGAGAGACTGGCGGCTTGTAGAGAGGGAGGGAGAGGTTTGAAAACTTAAAACTGAAATTTAATTTCAGTTTAAGTAATTTAGGAGGGAAAAACTTTGAAATCAAATTATGATTTCAAAACGGTCAAGGCATTAAACAAGCAATTAATGAGGAAATTTCTCCATGGGGGCCGGCGGCATGCATAGAGGGAGAGAGGGGAATTCAAGGGAGAAAGGATTCCAATTTAGGATGATGATGTGGCAATAGGTTTCATAACTCCAATCTAAATTAAATTGAAATTGAATCCCATCATGAAAACGATCCTAAATTGGAGTTCCAAATAAGGAAAGAATTCAAAATTTGAAAATTTCAAATTTGAAAACTGTGTAGGGAAGGGGGTTGGGTGGGTGAGGGGAAGTTGCAGGCAAGGTGGCCGGCCGGGGTTGTGGTGGTGGCCAGCGGCGGGTTCCCAAGGGGCGGCGGCAATGAAGGGTTGGGAAGGGATTTTGTTGTGGTGGAGGAGAAGGAAGATGGAGGTGAATACGAAGGAGAAGATAGAAAACCTAACCACGAGCCGCGGACTCTTCCAACGACTGGTGGGCCTTGCCATTTGCTCCCCTTGAGCTCTCTCCCTTCTCAAGCTCTCATGCAAGAAGAAGAAGTAGAAACACACAAATTTTTTATTCAAATATTCATTAGCTATTACAAGAGAAAAGACACATATATATAGGTCTGAAGCATACAAGAAGAAATAAAGACTAAATTGCCCTCAGGGCCCTAACATGACTCAACTCAACATATGGGTATAATAGGAAATATAAAAAATAAAATGCATAACAACTAAAATATAAGCTCTGAATCGTGGCCATCGATTGGTGATGCTTCCGGCGATACACATGTTTGGACTTTGGATCGATGTCCTCATCAGTTTGTCTTCATTTAGATTCTATTTTGTGATCTATATCTGCTTCAATTATGTGATTTTAGTCATTTTAATTGTTGACTTATTGATTTGTTAGCTTCAACTCCAAAACTTTCTATTTACCTATCAATAATCAGCCTTGTAATTTTGAGTATCAATTCCAGTGTGCAGGAGGCAAAGATATTTGTTCAGCGTATAAGTTTAATGGTTTTAATTATCAATCTCTTAATGTTATCTAATACGCTCACAATGAGAGGTTGTAATGCTTAGGTAAAGACTTATGAAATTTTTTGGAGGTTCCTTATTCGTTATTAGTCAATTAAAGCCTTAAAGGAACCTCTAGTATTATTCACGCTGTAGATGAGTCCCTTCTCTGATTTGGACTTTACCTTGCTGTGGACGGCAGCATGCAAACTCAAATTTGTGGCTTTCCTGCTCTGCACGGCAGCTATCTTGCTGTTTTTGCTTCTGGATTCCTCAGGTTGCTGCTTTCTGCACTTGGTTAATTACAGCAATCTGGAAAGTTCAGTAGCAGCGGCAGAATAGCAGTGGAGCTGCATAGAACAGCAGCAATGTTGGCAGCAGGGCCAATAGCAAGGCAGAAATAGGCAACATCACACAATGCAAGACAGAAGTAGAAGATAGAGAGCCAGGGCAGCAGCTGGTAGAAGGCAGCAGAAAGCCAGCAGATGCAGAGCACAGCAGCAGGGGTCTCCCAAAAGCAACAACTGCTTCTACAGGAAAATAAGGTGACCTAAGATTATGTCTATAGTACACTGAACCAAAAACTGAAAGCAGACGAAGAGAGGGACATTGAAAGATTCTTAGGGGAATTCTCCGGGTTCTCGGTTGAAATTCCTGCAGAAATTGAGAAATATAACTAAAATAAGATCTAATCCTGTTTAATACAAACTCACAGAAATTCATAAAATAGGGAAATTGGAATTTTGTGAAGATTGCATCCTTGGTAAAAGCTGTTGGAGTAAGTTTCGAGCTACAGTTCATATAGAAGCTTGCAATGTCCCTGAAGATTGCATCCTTTAGTGCATCTTAGACTATATTTACAGAACTTTATGGAAACCGTTAAGAGTTCAATCGAGAGGTGGTGCAAGGTATTTCATGTCTATTATAGTTGATTATTCCAAAAGAGTGTAGGTCTATTGTCTCAAAGCAAAAGATCAAGTTCTTAATCCCGTTAAAGACTAGAAAACTCTTATGAAAAATCAGGTATGAAGAAGAATAAAAAAGCTGCTAACAAATAATGAACTAGAATAACGTTCAAATTTATTTGACAAGTACTGTGGAAAAAGAAATTTCTAACACACAACAATAAGGGATACCCGGTTGCAAATTGGGCTGGCTGAACTGATGAACTGAACGTTTCTTGAAAGAGTCAAGCTTGTTAACAAGTGCAAATTTGAAGGAAATTTGAGCAGAAAGTTTGAAGATTGCAAGTTATTTGGTGAATAGTTGCACTTAAACAGCTTTACAAAACAACCTTGGAATATTGGACTTGTCATCCTCCTGATTATGCAAATCTGTGAGCATTAAGATGTATTACTGATGCTCATGTTAGACGAGATAAATTGTAACCACAAGCATTGATATGTGCATTTCTGTGTTACCATGATGGCGTTAAATTGTTGTTTCATGCAGTGAAAACCTAATTGGAAAGTCATAGGTTTTGGTGGGAAAGTGGTGAGGAGCTGATAGCTATAATATGGCATTCAACCAATCAAGAAGATGGCTTGCAGCCACCCGACAAAAAGGAAGATCAACAAGAATATAATCTCACGAGAGGGGACTAAGCATGCAATAAAACCTCCACAAAGATTTGGATTTGCAGACATTATAGCGTATGCATTTTATGGGATGTTAGTTTCAGAAGAATGGGAACTAATAACTTATCATCAAACATTTAATTATAAAGACCTAGCTCATTGGCTACTCTCAATTAATGAGTAAACGAATTCATTAACATTGCCTAGATTCTTGTTTACTACAAGTCAAACGTATCATAGGTTAATAGGTTGTAAATGAGTATTCAAAAGGAAAGATGAAAATCTTGGTATTGAAATGCCTCAATTTAAGACAGGGTTGTTTGCCAAAGGCTTTAAATAAAAAAGATGGATTAGATCTCAATCAAGTATATTGTTAGTGGTAAAACAAACATTCATTAGAATAATGGTATTCATCGTTGCTAAATTTGATTTAGAGCTCGATCAATTTTATGTTAAAACTGCCTTTCTATTTGGAGATGTGGAGGAGATATTCAACATCCTGAGAGTTTTGTGGAAAGAAATCAAAATCAAGTTTGTTTCTTGAAGTAATCCATTTATGGTCTGAAGCAGTCATCTAGATAATGTTATATTGGGTTTGATCAGTTAATGAAGCAAATTGGTTTCATAAGGTGCAAGTTGGATGGCTGTGCTCATTTCAATTGAAGGTAATGTTTTGGTGTATGGTCTGCTCTATATTGATGATAAATCTGTCATCTCAAGAATTAGTTGCGTCTGGAATTTGAAATGATGGATATGGGCACAACTAGTAAAATTTTATTAATACAAAATTAGAGGAGAGAGAAAACTGTCCTACTCACAAAAGCAATAATTGGAAAAGGCAATATAGCTAGGCAGTAAAAACACCTTTGGCTTCTGATTTTAGCTTAACAACTGAAACTGCACTGCGGAATTTCTATATGGATGAGGTTACATAGAACAACTTTGTCGGTAATTTAATGCATGGAATGATATGCACAAGGTTAGCCTATTCAATCAGTGTTAGTCATTCCATGGAAAATCTAGTAAGAATGCATTGGCAAGCATTGAAATGGATTCTCAAATATGTTTCAGGGCTCATTAAATTTGGGATTATCATAAGGAGGTGAAGATGTTTCTAATGAAATTATAATCGTATGTAACTGCTCTCATGTTATACAAGTTTGTGGAGGCATTGTGAGTAAGAAATTATCCTTGCAACATATAGTGAAATTATCCATAACTAAAGTTGAGTTCATGCATTTACTGAAGCCATCAAGGAAGGACTTTGGTTACAAGGTTTTATTGAGGAATAGGATAGGGTACAGGAAGATATTGGTTACAAGGTTTTATTGAGGAATAGGGTACATGAAGATATTATAATATTCTGTTATAATGAAAATGCTGTACATTTTATGACGAATTAAATTTTTTATGAGCATTCAAAATACATTGATATCAAATTACATTTCTTGAAGGGTGTAATTACCGAAGGGGCTATCAAAATAGCGAAGATTGATACATGCAATCGTACTAACATGTATTTATAGGGAGGTATAGATGCACGCAATATTACTATCCTGCATTAATAAAGACCTTTCCGTGATTTCAACTTCGGACATTTGGATTATAACTTTAGCCAATTCTCCAAGCACTCCCTAAAACAAAAGAATTAGAATTTGTAAATTCATCATTTAACAACAGAAGTGCAAATTTACATGGTTTTTAAAATTCATCCAACTAAATGAGCATTTAGTAGAAACCAAATTCTGATTATCATTTTCCTTTCTAATATAATTTTTTTTCCTTGGTAACCTTATTGTGATACCGTGAGATAAAGGAAATTTGTAAAGCTCGAGCTACAGTTAAAACTTGTATGCATTATTTTCTTGATTTTGACTTTCTTGATGCTTGCTACCATCACAACATCATCAATTTCTGTAACTCGTTTTTTTTCTTCATTTACAATCTATGTGATCGGGGTTAAGATCAAATAAGAGCATTGGTTATGAAATCTTAGATTGGACTATTTGGTGCTGTGTTATATTAGAGTTACATTATTAGTGTAAACTGATTGCTTTCTATGTAGGGGTTGGCAAGAGTTGTCTCCTTTTACGGTTCTCGGATGGCTCTTTCACTACTAGTTTCATTACCACAATTGGGTATGTTCTACAAGGATCTACTTTTTTGGTTGCTTTCTAGTATTAAATTTGCCCACCTTCAAGCATTTTATTTACTTTCAGCATTTCTGATTACTTTGGCATGTTTTTTTTTTTTTTGCAGTATTGATTTTAAAATAAGAACTATTGAGCTTGATGGCAAGCGTATTAAATTACAAATTTGGGACACAGCCGGTCAGGAACGCTTTAGAACAATTACAACTGGTATGCTTGCTATTTAGAACAATTACAACCCTTCCCTTGATATTTGGAGCTGCTAATAAGCTTTTTTTTAACCTTCTTTTCAACTGTAGCTTACTATCGAGGGGCCATGGGCATTTTACTTGTTTATGATGTAACTGATGAGTCATCCTTCAACAGTAATAACCGCTATCTTATTCTCCTAAGATTTTATTTAAGTTATACTTTTCAAATTCTTATTGTTCTGGTTTTTCAATATGCAGACATAAGAAACTGGATCAGGAATATTGAACAGCATGCTTCTGATAATGTTAACAAGATTCTAGTTGGTAACAAAGCTGATATGGACGAAAGCAAAAGGGTACTCTTTCCCCTCATGACTAACCCCTCACCACCCACACCCACCGCAGCTCATTCTATGTAGCCAGAAGGCTGACATGGACCATATGCACATGAGTCATGATTTTTGAAACTTTTTGTCAAACGTAAATGTGGATTTAGCTCTTATACTTTAAAACATTTGTATTTCTCAGGCCGTCCCTACCTCGAAGGGTCAAGCGCTCGCCGATGAATATGGTATCAAGTTTTTTGAAACTGTAAGTGTCAAGAAATATATCCTCCTTTTTTTTTTTTTCTTAAAAAAAAGTTAGGAAAGCTCTTCTATATGTTCTAAGATGAATTCAATAGATAAATATTTAATATTACACTGCTCTCAAAACAGATTTAAGGATTTTGAGATCCATTTTGACTGCATTTTACTCTCTTTCTCTCTCTCTCTCTCTCTCTCTCTCTCTCTCTCTCTCTCGTTTCCACCCGTTCTTACATCTGATGGAATTCCCATGCAGAGCGCAAAAACAAATCTAAACGTGGAGCAAGTTTTCTTTTCAATTGCTAGAGACATCAAGCAGAGGCTTGCAGAATCTGATAACAAACCTGAGGTATGCTTCCCTGATCATTACAGGACCACAAAGGTCTTTAAATCCATGGTTGCTCTTCGTATTCTGCATTCCTGAAATTTGTCATTTTGTCAACCAACAGGAACGGACAATCAAGATCAACAAGCCAGACCAGTCCTCCGGTGACAGCAAAGCTCCAGAGAGATCGGCCTGCTGTGGTTCTTAAAGGAGTATAGGGGATTGGAAGCGGTGCTTTTTGGGCTGGTTGCTGTTTGATCTTATTTCGAACTAATATGAGAATTATAGTTAGTGATTTGGCTGATGCTTTGTATTTTAATCCGATCATTCTTTACACTCGCTGATCCTGCGTGCAATGTTGTTGCTTTGCTGTGCCGGGAAAATTGGTACTATATTGACCACTTCTATTTCTCTTTTCACTAAGCATGTTGCCCCCTTCTCCATTATGTACGCATAGCTGAATCCTCTGTTGTTTCTCAACTTTTTTTTTTTTTTTGAGAAAATCATCCTTATGATACTTTGAATTAGTGTTATATGTAATTTTATTTATTTGTTTTGTGCTAACATTTATGTTTATTAACATCTAGGGATCGATTGGTTCACTCTTAGGTTTCGTTTGAGATAGATTTATTGCTGTTTCTTAAAGTAACTTTTAAGTATAAAATTTTTAATTTTTTACTAAAAAAAAGTTGTTTTAAAAAGAAGTAAGAAACTGTTCCTAATGAAGCTAGTTATCTATATTCATGTGGTTATGGGTACCTTTTAGTTGCAGTTCTTGAACCCATAGATCACTGATTCTTTAATAATATATTTGTTTTAAATTGAATCTGATTCACTCTCATGCTTAATTTTTTTAATGCTATTTGACAAGTGTTAAGGGTTATTTATGTAAAATCATGAATGATTTGTTTTTAAATAAATAAATAATGGTTTTAAAATTTTATGTAATGACTAACTCTGTTTTTATGCGAGGGTTTCTTGATGTTATGATATTATTGGAAGGGTTTGTGAAATTTTGATATGTTGAATAGCGCTCATTCTTAATTTTTATGATGACATTGTAATATTGTATTCCATTGTATGACAAATTTTAGTGATAAGGTTTGAAGAAATAAAAAAAATATTAAATTCAATTATCATTATTTACAAAATAAGTTAAATTGTTCTTCTTAACTATCAAATTTTGAAACTATTATTCATTTAATAAAAGCCAAAATTATATATTTTTTTTTGTACAAATACAAATATGCCAACCTTTATAAGTGATGTTAGATAGAAAAGCTTATTTAACTTGCAAGCACACCTATACAAAAAATATAATAAATTATAATATTACCAACTTTTGAATATCACCTACACGAATCTCAAGGCAAAAATAAAGTTGGAAATTTTCGGACGTCGAAGTTCCAGGAGTCTGAAATTAAATATCATGCATTATCATTTTAGAAGTATCATAATGAAAATAAATAGTCTAATATATCCCAAAAATGTTCTCACTTGTCTATAACACTTTATCAAAGAATTTTTTTTTACAAATTTAGGGACGAGGCATTTAGGGGTATAAACGAGTAGAGTCTAATCAAGTTTTGACACTACCGAGTTTAGCTCATCAGTCTGAAAGCTAGCTCGTGAGCCTTGGGCATGCGCTCCAATAGCCTAGTCATTGTCGAGCTTCGTCCAGAGCTGGCTAGCGGGCGCTAGCAGTACGTGAGCTCGGTCATCCTAAGCTCCGCCGCATCTGCTATCATCTCGAGCTCCGTCGTTGAGCAACACGCAGATTTCGTTTTCCTGCCTCGGTCACCTCCGCGAGATGCTTGACGAGCTGATGAGTCGAGCGAAGGTCTATTCGAGCTCGAGTTCGATAAGCCGTCGAGCTCGAAATCTTGTTCGAGCTTGACTCGCGAGCTCGATAAGCTCGACTCGTTGAGCCCGTTACCTATTCGAATTCGAGTCGGCTCACGAGTTAGCTTGTCTCAGTTACACTCCTAAGAGCATTTGATCAAAATTTGGTTGAGAATTTATATTGAAATAAATATGATATAAAAATTAATTATTTATCTATATCTTATACTCATCTTAAAATAAGTTTAAAAAGTTTAAATTTTCTTTATTAAAAAATTTGATGACCCAATTTTTTCCAACAAAGAGGTGATAGTGTAATTAACAAAATTTTATGGGTATTTAGGTGAAAGAAGACAACCCATGTGATAAAGGTCAGTGTAAGGGGGTGTTTGGTATAGGATTGGATTCAATTTTAGTAGGATTTACTAAATCCTGTAAATCCGAATTTATTAAATCATGGGCTCTTAAAACCAGAATTGTGTTTGGTATGACAATTTTTAAATCCTGTTAAATCCAGAAAGATGTTTGGCAACAGATTACAGATTTAAAACAGTTGGAGATTTAAAATTGAACTGAGTAATATAAAGCCACTTAATTCGCTTCAGCATCAAATTATAAAGTTGTTTGCCAGTAAGGAAATAATTAATTATTTAACTAATAAGCATACTAATTATTTAATTAATAATTTAATTACTATTTTATCAGTATTAATTACCCGCCTCATCGCTGCTTCAGATCAAACGTCGAAAATGGGATTTTAGGCGATTACCCGCTTTGTCGTAGGCGCCGGACTGGGTTTCCTCCTACTGTGCTACTAGAACGCATATAGGGGGTTTGTCGGTCCACCGCGAATGACGAAAATGGGAACCTGAGTTTAGGAAGATATACCTTGGGGACCGGCGAGTGTAGGACACAAAAATCAAGACCACATTTTTTTTTTGAAATCTTTTTATTATAATAATAATAATCATCATCATTATTAAAATTATCATTGTTATTATACCTAACAATAATAATAATGATAATATAATATTATAATAACTAATGGTTAATAACAAAACTAATAAAAATATCATTAAATAATAATAATCTTAATGACAATAATAAGATAACTAATAACAACATTAAGAATAATAGTAAATAATGTTGTATTAATAACCTTATTACTAGCAGCTTAGTGAAATAAATGAGGAAGAGTGTAGGATCTCTAGATCGGCAAAGGGGATGGCTGAGATGAAGTTCGGGTCTGGAGCTTTGTTTGGTGGGGAATCGGAAAACAGGAGCTAGGGCAGAGTTTGGCGTCGGGTAGGGGAGCGTCTGCTAGAGTCGGATCGAGCGGCTTGGTGGAGATCGGAGGAAGGAGCTCGGCTGCGAGTGAGGTAACTTTTTTCCGGACGTTACAACATTTTGATCTGAAGCAACGACGGTAGCTCGCTCGCTGTGAAGGTAACTTTCTCCCTTTCGCGCGCTTCTTCGGCCAAATCCCGTAAATCCGACTTCTAGCGGGATTAGGATTTACCGGGATTTAGCGGATTTACGCCATAAATCCGCACGGATTTGCCGGATTTACCGCTACTTTTTTTGCGTTTGGCTGGATTTACTGTAAATCCTACTAAAAACTCGAAATAAATTCGATACCAAACACCCCCTAAGGGTCGGCTCAGTTTACATTTCTACAGATCAATTGTCGCTTTGAGTCGGAGATCTGATCGGTAATAGTCGTCCTCTCTCGGATCACTCCTACATCAATCGCTCCTTCTAACCTCGGAGATCTCATCCGCAAGCGTATTCTGCTCTTCTAATGGTAATATCATTAACTTGTTTTCTCCTCTTGCTGACGATCTGGATCAATCGAGATCAGCATTCCTCTTTTCCTCAATCATCCAAACTATGATTTGTAAACCCCAGCTTTTCTCTCTGTATTGTTAGAAATTTTGATGGGATCTTCTAAAAAAGATTTGGCATCGAATTAGTTCCCTGGATCATTTTTTTTCCTCTTGTTCTTCTCGGATTCCGTGGATTAATTCTTGTTTTATTTTAATGTTTCGATTAAGCTAACTTTGAAATTGTTGCTGGCGTGTTGATCTACTTGAAATTTCTCCTTATAGATCTTCATGGTGCTAGATAGACCAAATTGATCTACCTAGTGAAAAATGAAAGCTCCTTGATTGAGATGGTTCTTAGCTTGAACGCTGTAATTTAGGTTTAGGAAAGTAAATTAGCTCGAAGTGAGATGTTTGGGAAAAAAAAGCACATTATGTCTAAAAATCTATAAACTCGCTGTCATTCTATTTTTAAGCTCTAATGTCTTAATTAAGTTTTCATTACAGCATGAATAGCGTTGAAGTTGTGCAATTCAGGCAGCAATAGCCTAGGAGGGTCAAATCTTACTGAACTTTATTTTATTAGCCAGGGCTTAAAATTTAGTATATATGAATATTTGATGAGTAGCTTAGCAATCATTGGATTATTTCAGCAGAACTTTTTGATAGGAACTCGTTAATGCGCTAAATAAAATATTTTTTCATAGGCTTCCTTCAGAGATGGAACGGTAGAGCTTAGGTCGAAAGATGATGGAAAAAGTATTTTTCTCCATTTTTTGAATGATGTAAAGGCTATCTAGTTGATGAATTTTGACTTGAACATGGAAAGGATGATTCTGTGAGATGCCCTTTATGAGGGGAAGTTTAAAGGGTGTTAAATATCTACTCTTGTTCCTGTCTATTTAAGTTAGGTTGGCTTGACAGTTAAACCGTATTACTGGGTGGTGCTTCAATTTCAGATGAATTTCAAGAAAGTAAACGAATTTCTTTAGTGCCTTTTTCTTGGAATGATTTTGAAATGTCAATGTTATCAAATGATCTTGATTTTAGGATGCTATATTTTGCTTTAGTTAGTGCATTGACTGCATACTTTACTGGATTTGGTTGCATGAATTTGGGATTTAGACTTGCATATTGGCTCAAACACCTTATATGCAATGTTTGATTTTCATAGAAAGCATTCAAGACCATTGCCAGTTGCAAAGTAACTATATGAATGATTTGCTAGCATCTCAAAATACAGCATGAATAAATCCAATTTTGTGTTACTACCTCTAAAAAGTTATGAAGATTCATATTGCATTATGTGCTTGCCTCATTAAATACTAACTCCAGCTTGATTTTTTTCTTCTAAGATAGGAATGTGAGTTTATTCTTTATTCAACACCAAGGATTAATTGTGTCTTAGCATGCTCGCATAATACAAAAAAATTAGAGGAATCAGCATTCAAGAATAATAAAATTGGCGTTGCCTTGATGATTGGTTGTTTTTTGTGCTATTATCAGGCCCTATTATTGGTCATTCGAAAGGATCTTAATAAGTTAAGTATGAGTTGATTAAGAGGTCAATCTGTTTTTTATTATACTTGAAATTTTTTTGGAGTTAATTGTGATTAGGACTGACCCAGATCTAATAAGAGGCCATATTTCAACAAATTCAATTCGTATACCTGACTTGAGTTTCTTTCTCTATTATTATGTAAAATTTGCTGCTACACTTTGCCTATCAGAGCTAATGGTTCCTTCAACTCAGGTTTCATTAGTATCCAAGGATGATATGGATGCCATCATTCGACTACTTATGAGCTATGCTCCACAGCAGAAGGAAAAGTCTGCACAAGATGGCTGACATTACGCATTGTGAGGGTCTTGTGATGGTTGGGGTTAGATTTCAATCGCCTTCTCTAGTGAATAAATAAGATAGGATTTTAATACATAATGGAAAGGCCATCTTTGAAATGTGTGATCTTAGTAGGATGAGAAGAATGTGACTATGAAATCAAGGGAGGGTGAATATAAAATGGATTGTATTAAGTGAAGAGGGGGATGTTGCAAGAAAAGAAAATGATAACACTTAATTTTGGTGGGCAGATTTGAAAGAAGTGATGTAGATGACTATTGAAGTAAGGAGGATGGTCACCAATGCATTGCTTTAGGTTGTGATAATGACAAAAAGTAGTGGTGTTGAGGCTATGAAAGCTGACGATAGTGTTGGTACGTTGGGGGAAAGGATGCTATGCAAATGTGATTAGGGCGGGATATAAATATGACTTTATTCTAGTCCAAAAGCCTGCTAACATAATTAATTAAGTTCATGTAATTTGACTAAGTTAGCCTAGACGTGAAATCTAACTTTAATTCTAGGTTAGGGTTATACACTTATACATTTAGATTGAATTTGATTTAATCATGCCAACTCATGTTATTTAAATAAACTTTTGACTTGGGATTAGAAACAATATTGTTTAAAAGGTCTAAGTACATGGTTATTAGTTTCCCAAGAATATGACCTATAAGCTAGATCAATTATGGCACTGAATGATCTATCTCTATGACATCATTCATTACATAGAAGATGCTTTTGCAAGTTATGATGATGCGGTGTTCTATTTCTATCTTTATAGTTTTCTTTTGCGGCTATTCTTGAAGCAAGATCCTTTGAGCACTTCTATTGGCTTAGGGTGCTTCACAACAATATTGTTGAAAAAGTCTAAGCACATACTTTCACATTTATGGGTTATTGGGTTCACAAGAATATGACCTAAAAGCTAGATCCATTATGGTACTGAATGACCAATTTCTTGATCAAATGGAAATCCATTCATTAAACAAAATATGCTTTTGCAAGTTTTGATGTTATGGCGTTCTATTCTTATCTTTATAGGTTTCTTTTGTGGCTACTCTTGATGAAGCTCCTTTGGGCACTTTCTTTGGGTTTTGCGTGCAGTTAGTGCTGCTGTTTAAAGCCCTTTTGTTGCGATTGTTCTGCAAGTATTTCTATAGCTATTTAGGTTCCTTTGGTTGCGTCTATTCAATGGGCAGTTATTGTGCTAATCCTTCAACTCTTCCATAATAGCTCTTTGCAAGTGGTTAGTTGTGATTCATATAGGTTTATGTTGTTTTACTACCTCCTTGGCGGTTGTTTCTACCTAATTACTCCTACATAAGATTTATAAATTTGCCTTTTAACATGCATAAAAAATTATTTGGATTAATAGAAATTTTTTGGTAGAAAGTTTTTGGAAACATAAATCATTATTTTTTGAGGATTCTAGTCTCTGATCAAGTTTGAGCCTTAAAATATTCCAGGAGAGCTGTTCTTCTTATTTTAGTCTGAGGCTTATTTTGTCAATTATTTTGTTCTCTCTTTTTCTTCATCTTTAAAATTATTAAATAATTATTTTAAAACTAATAGTTTGCTTTCCCCTTAAGTTGCATGTTTCTTGTATTAGTTCATCTTCATCTAATTTTTTGTTGAATGCTGGGTGTGCATTAGAAATCTAAGATGCTAAAATGGTCTATATCAATCAAGTTTATGACCTGTTAGTCTACCTGCTTCAACTCATAAAATCTCTAATGGTGCATGATAAGTTATGTGCATGTACAGAATATTAGCAAGCAATCTTTTTTCAATCACCCATATGTAGTTTGTTATGTGCTTGCTAGGTTTTGTTTTAAGTGCAAGTTGTGTCATGAAGCATTGTTTAAGTGAACTATGTAATTCATTATGCTTTTCTCTGATGCATCAAACATAATGCTCTTTTTTCTTTAATTTTTTATAAACAATTGTAATAAATATAAAAGGGATTTTGATAAAAAACAGAATCATTAAGGAATTTTGTTAAAAACATTTATCATTATAAATCATTGAAAAGAAAAAGAAATAGATTTCACAATTCCCTTTGGAATTCCGTCCAACTTATAAATCACGCAACATGCTACTGCTTTGACAGTTAAGTATTGCGTCAGGTTAGGTATAGGATGGGCCAACCAAACTCCTCGTTGTACAAGTTAAATTCTAAAGATGCTTTAAACCTCCTCTAAAATTTAGTTCACTGGGTTTTTCCATGCCTCAAAAAAGAAATTTTAATTACCCAAACACCTTGCCAGGATTCTATTTGTTTGGTTTTTTTAAATTATTGAGCCCGCAATATCTTCTGCTGAGAAGTATCAGGGATAAGATTGTCGAGAGAGGAAAGAGGAGATTGAGGGTCAGATTAAGCGGGAAGGAGGAGAGTTTGATTATTTAAAGGAGGAAGAGGGGATCAAAGAAGAGTAAAGGAGCAGATCTAGCAAAAGGAGGAATCTAAACTGGTGCAGAAGTTATGCAAAACAATGGGGAGATGACTGTTATGATGCTGCCCATGGCAGTGTGGTTAATGTATCCTAACGATGTTGGAGGTTGCATTTAGGGAAATAAGGGGGTAGAGAAATGAGAGATGTGTCTTATAGGGAGAGAAAATATGTGGAAAAGCTAGGAATATTGATTGAAATGGAAATATTCAGGTTATTTTACACCTTAGAAATTTTTTTTATGTTACATTCATGATGAGGCATGACAGAGTGAATTAGCCTTGAACCCCCACCTAACCGTTTCCCCATCTGTTCCCGTTGCCAATGGACTTATGAAAACCTTCCTTCCGGTTGTGCTCACTGCCGAAATCCATCCAAACTGTTGTGATTTAGAGCAGCTTAAACAAATTTATTGTAGGGTTTATAGTCATGGGTATTATTGACATCCCTGTTGATGCTTTTCTTTGATATTACATTTTTCCATTGCTTTTTAGATACTTAATTATGCATTCGCATCTCAACACTTCTGCCCTTGCTTTTCATGTTGTATGCTTGCACCTCCATGTTTATTTTGTCCAATCCTATCTATAATGATATTCCCTATATGCAAAGAGTCACTGAAATTTTCTCTAGATTTTCTTATTTTTGCACAATTATTTTTTAGCAAAGTCTCTTGTATAAATTATATTTATGTGATCTTTCGTTCATATTTTATCACAGAAAGAAATAGATGTAAAAAATCAACTTTGGAGACCATCTCACACCGCACCTGCTCTTATATTAAAAGCATATAGTAAATTGCAAATTTTCATAACATTCACTAAGATGTGCATTATGCATTTCAGTTTCAAGCACGAAAACCTCATGAACTTTACTATCTGTATCAAAACATATATGTACTCTACAATTTGTTTTGCACTTTAAAGGTGCTTAGTGTATTTTTAGTGCTTATCCTTGAAGCTTTGAATGCTCGGCTGCTTTGTTGTAAACTTGCATTTGATTGGTATGTTAAAATAGTCTCATCTGATGAAAATACGAGGCACTATAAACTAACGCATTGATACCTATATGACAATAGCAACTTTGTGATATGGTAAGAGGTATATATATGTGTGTGTATACTTGAAAGTTGATTTGCAGATTTCCAAACTATTTTTTGGCGTTTCACGCTTTAAGAAGAACAACCTTTTTCTTTTAGTTAGTGGAATTTCCCTTTGCTGGTGATTGATTTCTTGTTTATCTACTTGCATTTGCATGCAGGAGCCTTACCCTTCGGTTAAAAACATTCTTCTTCTCGACTCCGAGGGGAAGCGTGTTGCTGTTAAGTACTATGCTGATGATTGGCCCACTCAGGCTGCAAAGCTAGCATTTGAGAAATCTGTTTTCACCAAGACTCAAAAGACAAATGCTCGAACTGAAGGTGAATACTTGCTATATTAACAATATATTTTTTTATACATTTTCAGGCACATGTTTATTCTTCCGCTTGATCATGTTCAACTGTATTTGCTCAGCCCAATGTACAGCTATATCAATTGACTCATATAGAAGATTAGATACTTATTACAGATTTCTTAGTGTACATTGTGTTTGTTTTATAAGATTGGAGTGTGGTGGTGTTTTTAATTGTTTCCTGAAAATCTTTAACATCTGCGGAAGCTTCCTTCTCAGTTTTTTTCAACCCAACAATAGTTCTCATGAGAAATAAGTCTCTAATTTTAGTATGTTTATTATTGGTCATGCTTCATACAGTGCATCTCAAATGGTACCCAACCGGAGAAAATATGCTTTTTAATTTGATGTTTTGTGTCAAGCTATTTTTAGATTATAGCTTCATCTTTTAGCAAATTCTATTGCGATCTAAACCTTTTTGGGTTTAGGGCTGAGAAAGAGCTGAGATTTTGAGCTGATTTAGCCCTACCTTGAAATCAGCTCATGACTTGAATTAGTTCGATTTGTGTTGGTTTGACTTTAATTGGTTTGATTTCATGACATTTTGTATTCAATTATTTAATTTTATATGCATACTTATTCCTATATCATGGTCTAAAGAATTGATAAAAATTGAGCTGTTTTATTTGTTTTTTTTTGCCTATAACAACAACTTTTTTTTTGGGACCTTTGAGTCAATTAAATCAAACTAACACACCCAACCCATGCAAAAGCTTCGAACTCAAGACCTCTTTATTTGTAGCCAAAGATCCAACTAACAGATAAAGATGAGTTGCGTATCTGAAACAACTTATCTGGTCTACTTCTTTTGTTTCACCTGATTTTGATGTGTAATTGGTAGTTTAACCTTATTCAGGCAATTTATGGTGACAATGATTAAGTAGCTCAGCCTGTTCTATCTTGTGCTAGGGTTTGAGCTTAAAAATAATTTAAAATTGGAGCTAAAATTCCAAAAAATTGATTTGTGTCTCAGCTCTTTGATATTTTCCCGCTCATTCGGCTTGACTGGAGCCAAAAATTGATATAGTTTTGTGTTCATTATCACATGAAAATGAATGGCAATATAGCTTTGTTAAACTTTTTTGCTCATTATCTGTGGCAGTTTCATTGTCCATGTTGGGAAGCATAAAACTAGCAAAGCTCTCAGCCTCCAACTTGCTGCTATGATGAAAATACTTGCATGGTTCCACTCAAGCACAGCTTTAATCAATCTTTCTTTTCAAGTCAAACTGCTTCTAGATTAGAGTGATTATAAAATACGAACTAATAGAGTTAACCATGTGGAAGAGATTACAATTTTTTATAACAATACCATTATTGTATTTATGTTCTCCTGGCTTCTAAGCGTATTGTTGACACTTAAAATGCATCTTGTTGCTTTTACCTTCCTTTATGAAGAATAACTTTTTAAGCTTTTTCTGGGTTTCTGATGTTCACCTGATCTTTGCAGCTGAGATAGCTATGTTTGATGGCTACATTGTTGTGTACAAGTTTATTCAGGACCTCCATTTTTTTGTTACTGGCGGGGATAATGAGAATGAGCTTATATTAGCAACTGTACTTCAGGGATTCTTTGACGCAGTCGGTCTTATTCTCAGGTCTTGAAAATTGTAGTCAGTATTTCTGCATTTGAATGTTCTTTTTTGTTTGAAGCCATATAAAATCATCACTTCTATTAGAATTTGATGATTAATTGTCGGATGCTATCTCTTTTCAGGAACAATGTAGACAAGAGGACAGCACTTGAAAACCTGGATCTGATTCTTTTGTGCCTCGATGAAATTATTGATGGAGGGTATATATATACAGCTTTCTTTTGCTCCTTTCTGAATTCGTGAACAAACTTTAAGCTTTATTACTAATTAGATTTCTTGTTGGTTGAAAGTCATTTGCTAAGAAATTCTTATTAAAATTGCAACTATAGCTGGTTTTTCAACTTGATAGGAGATGAAGAAATTGAACTGCCAGGAAAAGAATTGTTATTTTAGTAGAATTTTTCTTGAACAGTAAATCCGTTGACTAAAATTTTCTCAAATTGAAACATAAATTGTTTCCATTTATCATAGGCATCATTTGTTTATTGTGTAATGCCATATTCCTTGGCGAATGCTTCAGATTATTCACAGCTTAATCGCTTTTTTTGGATCTCTTGGGCTTTCAGGATCATATTGGAAACTGAAGCTAGTGTCATTGCTGGGAAGACCACCTCAGATAGCCTTGATGGGATGTCTTCATTGTCCGAGCAGGTGTGTTAGAACTTCATTATCATATCATTATATTCACACCCCTCTTGCTTTGAGAGAGAGAGAGAGAGAGAGAGAGTAATTATTACGTCCGAACAAAAAACCGGAAATCCGGACGTATACCGAGCAATACCGACTGCTCAATACCTAGTTTCAGGTGACATGGCGCGTGATTATTGGTCTCTGGACGCGTCAGGTGACCTGACCTAATAATTGCTCGAGAGAGAGACGTATATGTAGCGGTTTATCTAATTTTCCATATTTCCTGTCTACAGACTATATCGCAAGCCCTTGCAACAGCACGAGAACACTTAGCAAGATCCCTTCTCAAATGATGAGATGAGACTGTATCTTCCATTTGAGTTGATCCATGGATTGAGCAGCCTCTGAAGATTTCATTCGTCATATTTGTTTCTTTAAAAAAAAAAGAACGTCAAGTTCATTTTGAACTATGTTAGGATTAAGATGATTTTTCATATATAATTCCTGCAAATGAAGTTTTTATGAGGAGCATATTCAGTGATTTCAATATGAAACTAAAGCTGCTTGGGGAGAGAATAAATAAGGGTCTAAGAAATTTGTGAAGAGAATCGTATATGATTGTAATGTCTCTCTCTCTCTCTCTCTCTCTCTCTCTTCTATTTTTTCTCTTCCTAAAAAGGAGAAAAAAAAAAGAATCAGAAGAAAAAAATAAAAATAAAAAAAATTTCAAGTGTGTGCCTTTTTTGATGCGATGGATACAAATAAATTACTCATTTTAAAAGAACATAATACTTATAAGAGGATAGATGTGAACAATAAGGAACTTAAATTGTCAAGTCGCAAATATGCATTAATGATAACACATTCATGTGAATGATTTTCAAATAACATATATTGATCAAACATATTGCTTATCATGGATTTTACAATTTGTCTTTTAAAAATTGAACTTGTCATATCATGATGCTCTTGTGCAAGCCGCTTAGTTTATAAGGTAGTGTCAGAAATCCTGTGTTTTTAGTTTGATCATTCTTCATGTAAAGATTAGAGTTGAGAAGGCTTGAATCTCATGAGAGATATATGAGCAATAAATTTCAAATAGGCCCCCATGAAAGAATTATTTTTAAATCTTATTCAAATGAATGAATACATTGTTGTAAACTCCATGATGATATTTGCTTTTATATTTGATGTATCATCAAAAAATTATATTGATCGGGCATGAATCTCGAGGCAAAATCAAGTTGGAAACTTCCAAAATTAAATATGGAACCATCCAAACTTTGATTTCAACAAACTTACATTCGAGCTGAACATCTTAGAAATATGAACCCAATGACATCAAATTCAACTCAATCCGAGCCCAAATGGGTCCAAATCAAAGACCCGAAGAGCATTAGAAAGTTTAAACCATAAATTGGATGACCAAATGATTTCCAAATGTGACATGGTTTCAGTCGAATCGAGCGGTTCGACAAGATGAATACAACGAGCCCAAGATCGCTAAATTCTGATATCATTAAGACATTTAAATGTCTAGTAAACTAGCCATGATTAAGGAATTCAACATTGAACGTCCATTCAAACCACTCCCAACTTATCTTTAATCTTCTTCCTATTTATTGGTCATGCCACTCTTAAAAAAATTATAAATATACCCCTCATTTCTCATGGAAGAGGACCAAAAGAAAAGAAGAAGGAAGAGAGCTCTCTTACCATCAGACTCCTCCTCAACCACCGCCGGACTTCCACCTGGCCATTGACTGTCGTCAGACTTTCTCTCGTCCATCAACTGTCGCCGAACTTCCGCCTGGCCGCTGACTAAGGCCAAACTTTCGCTTGGCCTTTGACTGACATCAGACTTCTGACATTAGTCAAATTACTATCAACCAGCGCCGGATTTTCACCCAACCACCGACTGACGTCGAACTTCCACTTGACTGTCAACTAACGCCGTATTTCTGCCTGACCAACAAATGTTACCAGACTTCTGCCAGTTCTCCATTCGACACTAGATTTTCAACCCGACGGTTGACTATTATAATCTAAGCATCCTTAATTTCAAGGATGAATCAGACACTTGTAATATTTTCAAGCACTAGTGAAATCATTTCAACTGGGCATGCCCTTGTGATTTTTCCTTTTTTTATAGTTTTCCACGTAAAATTTCTGATGTTTCTTTTTCATCAGTTTGTGTGCTAAATACTCGTACAAAACTAAGACGAGAAAATCTAACTCTATCTCCGCGTGTATTTAAGCCCGCAACAACATTCATATAATATCTCAATGCCTTTAATAGAGAAAATTCACTATAAAATACTCACTCTTGAGTTCATTGTTGTATTATAGCTCACAAGGTTAATATTTAAACTTGATCCTATGATATTAAGTGAGTAGACTTGATAAGATTTAAATAACAACATAAAATATTCAAACACATTACGTTGACATCAAAGATAATCTAGAGGGGATTATATCTTTTAAAATGCCCTCAAATTTTAAAATTAATCACTCGAAACTTAAATTCTAATTAAATTTAAAAGTTCATTTATCAAGATCTAAAGTTATTTAGGCAAAATTCACTGTCTTTAACTTAAATGGAAGAGATTGAGAGAACTTGATAGTTTTTCTAGTAGTGTTTCTTTCAGTTCAATCAAAGATGAAGCTATTTGCAGATCAGCAGATGAACAATTTAAACTCTTTTCTTATGGATGGCATTATAATTAAACCCACTGATTGGATTTGGAAGTCTATACCTCCTTTCAAACCTGATATTCTATGTTGATTTATCTATTTGAAAATAAAAATAAAAATTGATAAGATGCATCTTTACAAGTAGGGGATTGTTTCATCAATGATTTACTGTAAGTGTAAAGACTTCCAGAAAATGACTTCCATTTGCCAAAAGCAATATATGGAGAAGGATTTAAAAAAAAAAATTGGAGTTCATTCTCAGATTGGAAGTATGCAGTGAGTTTCTTGTCATTGATGAAACAAAAACTTAAAAAAAAGTTGATTATAAAGCACTTTTAAGTCACCATAGCTATTACTTTTTGGAGTATTTGGAGGACTTCAAATAGTGCTTATTTGATTAAAACTCCAAACTCTACATATAATTTTCAATTGCATGACCAAAAGGGTACGCTATTTCAGGTGGAACATATTTGGCCATTTCATAATATGACAAATAAACAATGGAAGTCCTCACATTTAAGACAAAAAACAAGAAGGAAGACACTTCAAACTCTTGTGAAGAACATTTTGCCCAGAAGAGAAGGAGAACCTCAGTGCTATATTTAAACAAAGAGAAATGCTTTTAAAAAGATCTTCAAATACAATTGAAATATTTAAAAAAGGGATCGGCTGGTGTTTGCCAGCAAGAAGTACCTCTTCAGCATAAAAAGGATTAATGCAGTAGAGCCATAGTTTGGAATGGTATATTGCCATGAAAAATAAACCAAAAAAAAAAAAAAAAAAACAAAGAAGAAGAAGAAGAAAAGAAGCAAAAAACAAACTCAACCTTCAGGTTCAGTTCATGGAGGTAGTCTTCCAGATAAATAATGAGACAACTTATCCCTTGTTGTGACTCCATCCTTGTCAGAAAAATTGCAGAGCTGCTGCTTATAATTTACATCATGATGGTGAGATAGAACCATCTCATCTCTCACTTCATCTTCCTGGTCAATAACAATGTTATGTAGAATACAGCAAACAAGAATTATCCTTGGCAGTTTATGCTTATCTGGTCTCCACATCTCACCTTGAACTATCCTCCACATATCTTTGAACCTCGCCAATGCCCTCTGCGCCACAATTCTGGTTGCAGAATGTCTCTTGTTGAACTCTATCATGGAAGCACATAAATCTTTGCCTTGGTAAGGTGTGAGAAGCCAATGAAGGAGTGGGAAAGCTGCGTCGCCTATTATATATTCGCTTATTTCTGATCCGTCTTTGAGCTCCATCTTTCCATTTAATCTCGAGCCTTTTTCACAGAGCTTGAAGAAGCCGGAGTCATGAAGGATAGCGAATTCATTCATGCTTCCAGGCCATCCAGTGACAATATCCCTGAATCTCATTTCAGGGTCAACAATAGCTTGCAGTATCATGCTATGGTTCTTCTCAGGATCAAGCCATACCTTGTTAGAAGAATCTGCAGAAGGAAGGCACATCATGATATGGGTGGTGTCGATGGCTCCGCAGCAGTTTGGAAGGCCCCGGACTCTCTCAAACTTGTATTTTATTGATTTAATTTCCTGTTCAGAGTTTGGCCATTGGAGATGATGCATGCCTCTCTCTTCCATGGTCTCAATGAACCGCCATGTCACCTGGGCAACTGTTGAATGGTTCAGACCAAACGATAGGCCTATGCTCAGAAGGGAATCGCCGGAGCTCAGCCTTCGCAAAGCAATAGCTACTTGATCTTCAATAGACATAACCTGACCATTTGCAAAGACTACATTTGATGTCTTTGCCATTAGGTCATCTCTAACTAAAGAACAGATATAATTGAAGGTCTTCCTTGAGATCTTGAAGACAGACTCAAACCTTCCTACATCTTTCGATAAAGATAATGATCCTGTTGCAGAAAACAAAAGAAGAAACAATCTCCCATAAATATAGGGAAAGAGAGCATCATACAATGCTTCTCAAAAAGAAAAAAAAAAAAACTTTAATTTCTTCAAATATTAATTGATAGAATATGCAGAGCAGATAAGAAAAAAAAAAAAAGAATATGGATGATAAGCATCTTTGTAACTTGATAAGAGAATATGGATGATAAGCATCTTTGTGTTGTAATGAAGAAATTGAATTATACAAAATGGTTTGACATAGCCTCAAAGCTGTTCCTATTCCAACAGAAAGAGAAGCTAGATGCTTTAGACCTATTTAAGATACAAAGAACCTCAAATGAAAAGCTTTTTGTAGTGCACAAATAATTCAGATGCATGATGCACCACCTGCCTAGCTCACTTTCAGCATTTTTATTTATAATTATCCTTCGAATGTCCACTACAACTTCAAGCGGACAACCTGGTTGTACTGTCTTCTTGCTGCCATTTTTTCAGAGAAACGTAAGGGTCTCTCCTCTTAAAGGTCTAATAACTTTGTAGAGGCATCCATATAGTATCTCCACGGTAGCATACTGAGAATGACTATGGAAGAAAAGTTGCTAAACCAGTGAACGAACAGCAAAAATGCTTAATGATTTTTATAAGTACTACCAACAATATGTCAACACCTTACTTACTCAAGCTAATGCTATGGTTATAAGATGGAAGGATGACTCCATGAAAAGAAATTAGCAATTTTCATTAAGTAATGAAAAATCAATGCCAACTCATAGCAACTATTAAACCAGTAAAAGTAAAACATAAATGCTAAACAACAGGCACCTGTTAGACCGGCCCATCCTGGGCCGGTTGGACCGGTCCAGCAGGGACCGGTCCGCGTCTACGCGAGACGCACGCGAGGGAGCCGCATGGGCGGAAACGGCTCTGCCGTGAGCCGTGGAGTTTAGGAGGGAAATTTTGAACGTAAAAGGCTGTTTTAGGAAGTTTATGATTGTCCTTTATGATTAATTTTGTATAATTAGGAGTTTGGGGGGGATTAGCTCCTCATCTTGATTTTGAGTTTTCTCGTTGAGATCTAGGTTTTGTTTTGGGCTCTTGGCTTCGCCGGAGACTTTGGAGAGTACGTTCTTCCTCTCGAATCGAAGAACAAATTGTATCTTCGCAATTTTATTCGTCTACTAATAAAATACTAGCCTTTGCTTGCATTGGATCTCATATTTCTCGCATTTCCTCACTGTTTTCCTGTGTAAAACTGCTGTCCACTGCTGGAGACAGCAGTTTTTCCCTGGTTCCGCTTCAGTTTTGGCTAGGAATTACTTGATTTCAAGTATTTCCTATCAAATTGGTATCAGAGCACCGATTCGGGACAACCGGCGGCTGAAATTCTGAAATTTCAGCAAGATCGTCGTCTCCGGAAAAAGATTTTTGTGGATCCGTTAAAAGAAGATGGCCGGGAAGAAGGTGGAAGTGTTAGAAGGCGAGTTTGGTCAATTGAAGACAGATCTGGAGGGGAAATTCAGGGAGATCTCCACCAACAATGAGAGGTTAGAAGGGAGGTTCGCGGCTATGGAAGAAATGATGAAGAAACTATTGGAGATGAAAACCAATCAGGGTACATCGGAAGTGAGAGAGACTACTGACGGCCATGGCGTAGGAGGAATTCCAAACCCAATTCGGGGGAGGAGGAATCCGGAGGTGGAGATTCTTGAAGGGGATGACGACATGCCACCTCTAGAGCCACTCTCTAGAGAGGAGATGAGCATGGGGAATGACCGCCGAGGTGCTGATTTTCAACGTCGAGGTGCTGATTTTCAGCGCCGAGGTGCTGATTTTCAGCGCCGAGGTGCTGATTTTCAGCGTCGAGGTGTGGATTTTGGAGGCAGGCGGGGGGAATATGAAGGTAGTACAGATTTTGGAGAAAGGAAAGAAGAATATCAGCGTCGAGGTGCTGAATTTCAGCGTCGAGGTGCTGATTTTGAAAGGGGAAGAGGAGATTATGACGAAGAATTCGGTTACCAACGTCGGAGGGAGGATTGGGACACTTGGGGAGCACCTTCTCTTCGAGGAATGGGGGGTTATGGAGAGTTCCGGGGTAACGGAAGGGATCCGAAGGTGAGGAAGTTGAAGATGCCCATCTTTGAGGGCGAAGATGGCCATGGTTGGATCTACAAGGTGGAGCGTTACTTTGCTGTCAACGGGTTGACAGATGATGAGAAGCTGACGGCGGCAGGATTGTGTCTGGAAGGGAAGGCGTTGGCATGGTATCAATGGCGAGACAGGAGAGAGCCTATCAGGACTTGGAGAGAGTTTAAGGATTGTTTATTAGAACGTTTCCGAGCCGATGGGGGAGGAGACTTCTATGAGCAGTTCTTTGCTCTGACTCAGGAGGGGACCGTGGCTGACTACCGAGACAGATTCGAGTACTTAGCGAGCCGTTTGGATCATATCTCCGAATCAGCCCTGGAGGGAAATTTCATGAAGGGGCTCAAACCTGAGATAAGAACAGCGGTCAGAGTGCTGGAGCCAAGGAATTTAGGCAAGGCGATGGAGCTTGCACAACTGGTGGAAGATCAAAAGAAGTCAGAAAGAGGAGCTCGAGGCAACTACTCAGGGGGATCGTACAAGATGACTACTGCGGTATTACCCTCCAAAGGGGTAGCGCCGGGGGGTCAGAAGGAAGCACCTAAGGAAAAGACTGGAGGAGGTAATGGGGGACAGTTCAAAAGGTTGACAGAAAAAGAAATGCAGGACAAAAGAGCAAAAGGGTTGTGCTTCAGATGCGATGAGAAGTACATGCCGGGGCACAGGTGCAAGGACCGCTCTCTTCAGGTTCTCCTCGTTTGTGAAGATGAGGAAGACGAAGAGAGAGGTGGGAATGACCCCGAAGTGGAGGAGGATGAGAAGTTGCATCTGGATGTAGCAGAAGTCTCCCTGAACTCTGTAGTGGGATTCACTCCGAGTCACACTATGAAGGTGAGAGGAGAGATAGCTGACCGTGAGGTGGTGGTGTTGATTGATAGTGGGGCAACCCATAACTTCATTTCCACCCAGATAGTGAAATCGCTGGGGATGGAGTTAGTGGACACAGGTGGCTATGGGGTGATGATGGGCACAGGAAAGGTGGAAATGGGAAGGGGAGTTTGTAGAGAGGTGGTGCTGATGATTCAGGGAATCCAGGTGAAGGAAGATTTCCTTCCTTTGGAATTGGGGAGTACGGACGTCATCTTAGGGATGAAGTGGCTGCGTACATTGGGGGAGACGAAGATTAATTGGGGGACTTTGAGGATGGAACTTTTGATAGGGGAGAGAAGGAGAACGATTCAAGGAGACGCTGGGTTGACCAAGGCTGGGGTTTCTCTCAAATCCCTAATCCGAACCATTCAGCAGGAGGGAGGAGGCTACCTGGTGGAATTGCATAGTTTGGAGGGGGGAGGAGTGGAGGAGGGAGGAGCTATACCCCTCTCCGTTCAGCCGTTGATTCAACAGTTCCAAGAGGTGTTTCAGCCGCCTCAGGGATTACCACCGCAGAGGGAGCATGAGCATGCTATTGTGTTGAGGGAAGGAGTATCACCCATCAGTGTACGTCCTTACCGTTACCCTCAGTTCCAGAAGGATGAAATTGAACGGTTGATTAGAGAGATGCTGGAGGCAGAGATCATCAGACCCAGCATCAGCCCTTTCTCTAGTCCCGTTCTGTTGGTAAAAAAGAAGGATGGCAGCTGGCGTTTTTGTGTAGACTACAGAGCCCTCAATAAGGAGACTGTACCTGATAGGTTTCCTATACCCGTTATCGATGAGCTCTTGGATGAATTAAGTGGGACCGTGATCTTCAGCAAGATAGATTTGAAATCGGGCTACCACCAGATTCGAATGAGGAAGGAAGATGTTCCCAAAACAGCTTTTAGAACTCATGAAGGCCATTATGAGTTCTTGGTGATGCCCTTTGGCCTCACCAATGCGCCTGCTACTTTCCAGGCCCTGATGAACAAGGTTTTCAAACCTTATCTCAGACGGTTTGTCTTAGTATTCTTTGACGACATCCTGATATACAGCAGGACAGAGGTCGAACATTGGGAACATTTAAGAACGGTGCTAGAGGTTCTGCAGGAGCATCAGTTGAAGGCAAACTTGAAGAAATGCTGCTTCGCTCAAGCCAGTGTAGAGTACTTGGGCCATGTGGTATCAAAAGAAGGAGTGGCAGCTGATCAATCCAAAATTGAGGCGATGCTAAGGTGGCCACTACCGAAAAGTCTGAAGGCGCTGAGGGGATTTCTGGGATTGACAGGTTATTACAGAAGATTTGTGAAGGGGTATAGCACCATAGCCTGGCCGCTTACAGAGCAGCTGAAGAAGGATGGCTTCCTGTGGGGAGAAGCAGCCACCTCTGCTTTCGAGAGCCTGAAGAAGGCAATGACTACAGTGCCAGTACTGGCTTTGCCAGATTTTACTCAGACATTCATTGTGGAGACAGATGCATCGGGGTACGGACTGGGTGCAGTACTTATGCAGAATAGGAGGCCCATCGCTTATTTCAGCCAGGTATTGACTGCTCGGGCAAAGATTAAATCAGTATATGAGAGGGAATTAATGGCCATCGTGTTGGCTATCCAGAAATGGCGACCTTACCTACTTGGAAGACACTTCGTGGTCAGGACCGATCAGCGGAGCCTGAAATTTCTTCTGGAACAACGGATGGTGACTGAAGAGCATCAGAGGTGGCTATCCAAGCTACTGGGGTACGACTTTGAGATTCAGTACAGGCCAGGAGTGGAGAACAAGGCGGCAGATGCTTTATCTAGGTGCATGGAGGAATTACAGACAGTCGCTCTGTCCGTGCCCTGGATGCTGGATTGGGAGGCCATCAGAGAAGAGAGCGCTAGAGATGAGAGTTTGGGAAAGATCAGAACTGAGTTGCTAAAGGAACCAGGTAGCCACCCAGGATACTCCTTGGAGGGAGACAAGCTGTTGTATCAGGGGAGATTTGTGATGCCCCGAACGTCGATCCACATCCCAAACCTACTCCATGAGTTTCATGGGAGTGCAATAGGGGGCCATTCTGGCGTACAAAAGACATACAGGAGGCTAGCTGGGGAGTTATACTGGAAGGGGATGCATAAAGATGTAGAGGAGATGGTAGCCAGATGTGAGGTCTGTCAAAGGAGTAAGTACCTAGCTATGTCACCAGGAGGATTACTACAGCCTTTAGCCTTGCCGGGTAGAGTATGGGAGGAAATCTCTATGGATTTCATAGATGGGCTGCCCCGTTCAGAGGGGTTCACAGTGATCTTAGTAGTGGTGGACAGGTTGAGCAAGTATGCCCATTTCATTCCCCTCCGACATCCCTACACCGCAATAACAGTAGCATCAGCCTTTATCAGAGAAGTGGTCAGATTACACGGGGTGCCAGAGGCGATCGTATCAGATAGGGACAAGGTGTTCCTCAGTCATTTCTGGAAGGAGCTATTCAGATTGCAGGGAACAGTGCTCAAGAGAAGTACAGCCTACCACCCACAGACGGATGGACAGACGGAAGTAGTCAACAGGAGCTTGGAAACGTACCTCAGATGCTTTGTTTCAGAGACACCAAAGCTATGGGCAAAGTGGTTATCCTGGGCTGAGTACTGGTACAACACGTCATTTCACTCGGCTTCACAAATGACCCCATTCAAAGTGTTGTACGGACGGGATCCCCCACACTTGGTACACTTTGGGAGCAGTAGTACTTCTGTTTCATCAGTAGAGGAGTATTTGGAGGAGAGGGACCGAGTGTTAGAGGAGTTAAAAAGGCACTTACTGAGGGCGCAGCAAATTATGAAGAAACAAGCAGATGGGCATAGAAAAGATATCCAATTTGAGGCAGGGGATAAGGTGTTCTTGAAGCTCCGTCCATACAGGCAGAAGACAGTCGCCAATAGGAGGAATGAAAAGCTAGCTCCAAGGTACTTTGGTCCTTATGAAGTGATAGAGAAGATCGGGGCAGTAGCATATCGACTGAAATTACCCCCATCGGCGACTATACACCCAGTTTTTCATGTCTCACAGCTGAGAAGGGTCATTGGTGATCACATCGCCATTCCCGAGCTACCGCCGACACTTACGGAGGAGTTAGAGGTGATCCTGGAACCTTGGGAGCTGAAGGGTGTTCGCCAGAAAGAAGATGAAACTAAGGAAGTGTTGATCCAGTGGAAGAACCTTCCTGACTACGAGGCCACGTGGGAGCCATACGAGATGGCGAAACAGCAGTTTCCAGATTTTCACCTTGAGGACAAGGTGATTCTTTGGGAGGGCGGTAATGTTAGACCGGCCCATCCTGGGCCGGTTGGACCGGTCCAGCAGGGACCGGTCCGCGTCTACGCGAGACGCACGCGAGGGAGCCGCATGGGCGGAAACGGCTCTGCCGTGAGCCGTGGAGTTTAGGAGGGAAATTTTGAACGTAAAAGGCTGTTTTAGGAAGTTTATGATTGTCCTTTATGATTAATTTTGTATAATTAGGAGTTTGGGGGGGATTAGCTCCTCATCTTGATTTTGAGTTTTCTCGTTGAGATCTAGGTTTTGTTTTGGGCTCTTGGCTTCGCCGGAGACTTTGGAGAGTACGTTCTTCCTCTCGAATCGAAGAACAAATTGTATCTTCGCAATTTTATTCGTCTACTAATAAAATACTAGCCTTTGCTTGCATTGGATCTCATATTTCTCGCATTTCCTCACTGTTTTCCTGTGTAAAACTGCTGTCCACTGCTGGAGACAGCAGTTTTTCCCTGGTTCCGCTTCAGTTTTGGCTAGGAATTACTTGATTTCAAGTATTTCCTATCAAATTGGTATCAGAGCACCGATTCGGGACAACCGGCGGCTGAAATTCTGAAATTTCAGCAAGATCGTCGTCTCCGGAAAAAGATTTTTGTGGATCCGTTAAAAGAAGATGGCCGGGAAGAAGGTGGAAGTGTTAGAAGGCGAGTTTGGTCAATTGAAGACAGATCTGGAGGGGAAATTCATGGAGATCTCCACCAACAATGAGAGGTTAGAAGGGAGGTTCGCGGCTATGGAAGAAATGATGAAGAAACTATTGGAGATGAAAACCAATCAGGGTACATCGGAAGTGAGAGAGACTACTGACGGCCATGGCGTAGGAGGAATTCCAAACCCAATTCGGGGGAGGAGGAATCCGGAGGTGGAGATTCTTGAAGGGGATGACGACATGCCACCTCTAGAGCCACTCTCTAGAGAGGAGATGAGCATGGGGAATGACCGCCGAGGTGCTGATTTTCAACGTCGAGGTGCTGATTTTCAGCGCCGAGGTGCTGATTTTCAGCGCCGAGGTGCTGATTTTCAGCGTCGAGGTGTGGATTTTGGAGGCAGGCGGGGGGAATATGAAGGTAGTACAGATTTTGGAGAAAGGAAAGAAGAATATCAGCGTCGAGGTGCTGAATTTCAGCGTCGAGGTGCTGATTTTGAAAGGGGAAGAGGAGATTATGACGAAGAATTCGGTTACCAACGTCGGAGGGAGGATTGGGACACTTGGGGAGCACCTTCTCTTCGAGGAATGGGGGGTTATGGAGAGTTCCGGGGTAACGGAAGGGATCCGAAGGTGAGGAAGTTGAAGATGCCCATCTTTGAGGGCGAAGATGGCCATGGTTGGATCTACAAGGTGGAGCGTTACTTTGCTGTCAACGGGTTGACAGATGATGAGAAGCTGACGGCGGCAGGATTGTGTCTGGAAGGGAAGGCGTTGGCATGGTATCAATGGCGAGACAGGAGAGAGCCTATCAGGACTTGGAGAGAGTTTAAGGATTGTTTATTAGAACGTTTCCGAGCCGATGGGGGAGGAGACTTCTATGAGCAGTTCTTTGCTCTGACTCAGGAGGGGACCGTGGCTGACTACCGAGACAGATTCGAGTACTTAGCGAGCCGTTTGGATCATATCTCCGAATCAGCCCTGGAGGGAAATTTCATGAAGGGGCTCAAACCTGAGATAAGAACAGCGGTCAGAGTGCTGGAGCCAAGGAATTTAGGCAAGGCGATGGAGCTTGCACAACTGGTGGAAGATCAAAAGAAGTCAGAAAGAGGAGCTCGAGGCAACTACTCAGGGGGATCGTACAAGATGACTACTGCGGTATTACCCTCCAAAGGGGTAGCGCCGGGGGGTCAGAAGGAAGCACCTAAGGAAAAGACTGGAGGAGGTAATGGGGGACAGTTCAAAAGGTTGACAGAAAAAGAAATGCAGGACAAAAGAGCAAAAGGGTTGTGCTTCAGATGCGATGAGAAGTACATGCCGGGGCACAGGTGCAAGGACCGCTCTCTTCAGGTTCTCCTCGTTTGTGAAGATGAGGAAGACGAAGAGAGAGGTGGGAATGACCCCGAAGTGGAGGAGGATGAGAAGTTGCATCTGGATGTAGCAGAAGTCTCCCTGAACTCTGTAGTGGGATTCACTCCGAGTCACACTATGAAGGTGAGAGGAGAGATAGCTGACCGTGAGGTGGTGGTGTTGATTGATAGTGGGGCAACCCATAACTTCATTTCCACCCAGATAGTGAAATCGCTGGGGATGGAGTTAGTGGACACAGGTGGCTATGGGGTGATGATGGGCACAGGAAAGGTGGAAATGGGAAGGGGAGTTTGTAGAGAGGTGGTGCTGATGATTCAGGGAATCCAGGTGAAGGAAGATTTCCTTCCTTTGGAATTGGGGAGTACGGACGTCATCTTAGGGATGAAGTGGCTGCGTACATTGGGGGAGACGAAGATTAATTGGGGGACTTTGAGGATGGAACTTTTGATAGGGGAGAGAAGGAGAACGATTCAAGGAGACGCTGGGTTGACCAAGGCTGGGGTTTCTCTCAAATCCCTAATCCGAACCATTCAGCAGGAGGGAGGAGGCTACCTGGTGGAATTGCATAGTTTGGAGGGGGGAGGAGTGGAGGAGGGAGGAGCTATACCCCTCTCCGTTCAGCCGTTGATTCAACAGTTCCAAGAGGTGTTTCAGCCGCCTCAGGGATTACCACCGCAGAGGGAGCATGAGCATGCTATTGTGTTGAGGGAAGGAGTATCACCCATCAGTGTACGTCCTTACCGTTACCCTCAGTTCCAGAAGGATGAAATTGAACGGTTGATTAGAGAGATGCTGGAGGCAGAGATCATCAGACCCAGCATCAGCCCTTTCTCTAGTCCCGTTCTGTTGGTAAAAAAGAAGGATGGCAGCTGGCGTTTTTGTGTAGACTACAGAGCCCTCAATAAGGAGACTGTACCTGATAGGTTTCCTATACCCGTTATCGATGAGCTCTTGGATGAATTAAGTGGGACCGTGATCTTCAGCAAGATAGATTTGAAATCGGGCTACCACCAGATTCGAATGAGGAAGGAAGATGTTCCCAAAACAGCTTTTAGAACTCATGAAGGCCATTATGAGTTCTTGGTGATGCCCTTTGGCCTCACCAATGCGCCTGCTACTTTCCAGGCCCTGATGAACAAGGTTTTCAAACCTTATCTCAGACGGTTTGTGTTAGTATTCTTTGACGACATCCTGATATACAGCAGGACAGAGGTCGAACATTGGGAACATTTAAGAACGGTGCTAGAGGTTCTGCAGGAGCATCAGTTGAAGGCAAACTTGAAGAAATGCTGCTTCGCTCAAGCCAGTGTAGAGTACTTGGGCCATGTGGTATCAAAAGAAGGAGTGGCAGCTGATCAATCCAAAATTGAGGCGATGCTAAGGTGGCCACTACCGAAAAGTCTGAAGGCGCTGAGGGGATTTCTGGGATTGACAGGTTATTACAGAAGATTTGTGAAGGGGTATAGCACCATAGCCTGGCCGCTTACAGAGCAGCTGAAGAAGGATGGCTTCCTGTGGGGAGAAGCAGCCACCTCTGCTTTCGAGAGCCTGAAGAAGGCAATGACTACAGTGCCAGTACTGGCTTTGCCAGATTTTACTCAGACATTCATTGTGGAGACAGATGCATCGGGGTACGGACTGGGTGCAGTACTTATGCAGAATAGGAGGCCCATCGCTTATTTCAGCCAGGTATTGACTGCTCGGGCAAAGATTAAATCAGTATATGAGAGGGAATTAATGGCCATCGTGTTGGCTATCCAGAAATGGCGACCTTACCTACTTGGAAGACACTTCGTGGTCAGGACCGATCAGCGGAGCCTGAAATTTCTTCTGGAACAACGGATGGTGACTGAAGAGCATCAGAGGTGGCTATCCAAGCTACTGGGGTACGACTTTGAGATTCAGTACAGGCCAGGAGTGGAGAACAAGGCGGCAGATGCTTTATCTAGGTGCATGGAGGAATTACAGACAGTCGCTCTGTCCGTGCCCTGGATGCTGGATTGGGAGGCCATCAGAGAAGAGAGCGCTAGAGATGAGAGTTTGGGAAAGATCAGAACTGAGTTGCTAAAGGAACCAGGTAGCCACCCAGGATACTCCTTGGAGGGAGACAAGCTGTTGTATCAGGGGAGATTTGTGATGCCCCGAACGTCGATCCACATCCCAAACCTACTCCATGAGTTTCATGGGAGTGCAATAGGGGGCCATTCTGGCGTACAAAAGACATACAGGAGGCTAGCTGGGGAGTTATACTGGAAGGGGATGCATAAAGATGTAGAGGAGATGGTAGCCAGATGTGAGGTCTGTCAAAGGAGTAAGTACCTAGCTATGTCACCAGGAGGATTACTACAGCCTTTAGCCTTGCCGGGTAGAGTATGGGAGGAAATCTCTATGGATTTCATAGATGGGCTGCCCCGTTCAGAGGGGTTCACAGTGATCTTAGTAGTGGTGGACAGGTTGAGCAAGTATGCCCATTTCATTCCCCTCCGACATCCCTACACCGCAATAACAGTAGCATCAGCCTTTATCAGAGAAGTGGTCAGATTACACGGGGTGCCAGAGGCGATCGTATCAGATAGGGACAAGGTGTTCCTCAGTCATTTCTGGAAGGAGCTATTCAGATTGCAGGGAACAGTGCTCAAGAGAAGTACAGCCTACCACCCACAGACGGATGGACAGACGGAAGTAGTCAACAGGAGCTTGGAAACGTACCTCAGATGCTTTGTTTCAGAGACACCAAAGCTATGGGCAAAGTGGTTATCCTGGGCTGAGTACTGGTACAACACGTCATTTCACTCGGCTTCACAAATGACCCCATTCAAAGTGTTGTACGGACGGGATCCCCCACACTTGGTACACTTTGGGAGCAGTAGTACTTCTGTTTCATCAGTAGAGGAGTATTTGGAGGAGAGGGACCGAGTGTTAGAGGAGTTAAAAAGGCACTTACTGAGGGCGCAGCAAATTATGAAGAAACAAGCAGATGGGCATAGAAAAGATATCCAATTTGAGGCAGGGGATAAGGTGTTCTTGAAGCTCCGTCCATACAGGCAGAAGACAGTCGCCAATAGGAGGAATGAAAAGCTAGCTCCAAGGTACTTTGGTCCTTATGAAGTGATAGAGAAGATCGGGGCAGTAGCATATCGACTGAAATTACCCCCATCGGCGACTATACACCCAGTTTTTCATGTCTCACAGCTGAGAAGGGTCATTGGTGATCACATCGCCATTCCCGAGCTACCGCCGACACTTACGGAGGAGTTAGAGGTGATCCTGGAACCTTGGGAGCTGAAGGGTGTTCGCCAGAAAGAAGATGAAACTAAGGAAGTGTTGATCCAGTGGAAGAACCTTCCTGACTACGAGGCCACGTGGGAGCCATACGAGATGGCGAAACAGCAGTTTCCAGATTTTCACCTTGAGGACAAGGTGATTCTTTGGGAGGGCGGTAATGTTAGACCGGCCCATCCTGGGCCGGTTGGACCGGTCCAGCAGGGACCGGTCCGCGTCTACGCGAGACGCACGCGAGGGAGCCGCATGGGCGGAAACGGCTCTGCCGTGAGCCGTGGAGTTTAGGAGGGAAATTTTGAACGTAAAAGGCTGTTTTAGGAAGTTTATGATTGTCCTTTATGATTAATTTTGTATAATTAGGAGTTTGGGGGGGATTAGCTCCTCATCTTGATTTTGAGTTTTCTCGTTGAGATCTAGGTTTTGTTTTGGGCTCTTGGCTTCGCCGGAGACTTTGGAGAGTACGTTCTTCCTCTCGAATCGAAGAACAAATTGTATCTTCGCAATTTTATTCGTCTACTAATAAAATACTAGCCTTTGCTTGCATTGGATCTCATATTTCTCGCATTTCCTCACTGTTTTCCTGTGTAAAACTGCTGTCCACTGCTGGAGACAGCAGTTTTTCCCTGGTTCCGCTTCAGTTTTGGCTAGGAATTACTTGATTTCAAGTATTTCCTATCAGCACCACCAGAACATTATCTGATCTAGTGCTTCTGGCAATAAGCAATCTTAGGCTTCATTTGGGACGGCTTTCTTACTGCTTTTTAAAGCAGCTTTTTAGCATAAAACTTTTATTTTTTGTACTAGAAAGCTACTTTAAGAAGCAGTAAGAAAGCCAACCCAAATGAAGCCTTAATGTATGTTGCTTGGATTTCCAATGAATCCTAAATACAATTACTTAAAAATGCAGTATATAGACACTTTCATCCTTTCGAAACGTCTTAAGAAAAATACCAGTCCCTCTACTACGTATCTTTTAATAACATCTTATTCAGACTCGGTTTATTTTCTGATGACTGCTTCTAACCACATATAACCTATATCGTAAAAAAAAATCCATCACTACTTAGTTTAGAGTATCTTTTCCAGCGTGTTCTGCTTTGCAACTTTCTATCACCGCTTAATTTGAAACCATCATTCCATCTGCTTCTTCTTTTAAATAATCAGTTTTATCTTTCGCTTGGGGGGACTGTAGTGCAAGATGCCCCTATGAAAATTAAGATGAAGAAAGAGGCACCTCAGTCAGTCCTTATATGCAGCTGCAGCAAAAGCATATGCGTCTGAAGATTGGCTTGATGAAATCCTCGGATAGCATGAATAGCAGTGTTTGCGAGTAGGGGTGCAAACGAGTCAAGCCGAGCTCAAGCTAGAGGTTGTTCGAGTCGAGCTCGACTATCTAATACCGAGCCCGAGCTTGAGCTCGAACTCGAGTCGAGCTCAAAATCCGAGCTCGAGCTCGACTCGTCTTCATGTCGAGCGGCTCGTCGAGCTCAGTCCTGAGCTCCACTTTCGAACTCATCGCGTCCGTCGTCCCTCGTCCATCGTCGCGTTCATCTTCCTGACCTCCGCCGTCGATATCCTTTGTCTCGAGCTCATCATCTTTTTCGTCGTCTTCGCGAACTCCGGCGACAACGTCCCGAGGACCTGAACTCGTAGTCGAAAATGACGAATGCCGTCGTCCAGATCTTCTCCGTCGTCTTCCCGAACTCCGGCTACATCGTCCTAAGGACCCGAGCTCGTAGTCGAAAATGGCAGACGCCGTCGTCCAGAGCTTGTCGGCTGTCAAGATCTGCGTGCGAGCTCCGTTGATTTGAATTTCCCATTTGTGAGCTACGTCATTTTCGATTTCCCGCTCGTGAGTTCCGTGGATTAGAATTTCCCGCCCGCGAGCTCCGCTATCGAGCTGCTCGTCGAGCCGGCGAGTCAAGTCCGAGGCCTGTTCGAGCTCGAGCTCGATAACCCTTCAAGCTCGAGATTGTGTGAGAGCTTATCGAGCCTGTTACCAAGTCGAGTTCAAGCAGGCTCGCGAGTCGGCTTGACTTGGTTGCACCTCTACTTTTGAGTAAGGTCTACAAACTAGGAAGTGTTGCTTATTGAATGACATTTGTTCTTAAGATAGTGATGGATGATGCAATTGTTGCAATCGTCTACAACGTGTCCAACATAGCTACTACAACAAACAATACAGAAGTCAACAGGACGGCATTGAGCATCATCCAGACTTCAAATGGCTACAACGAGGGGAATGCCTATTTCAATTGTTACGATATGGAGGACTGCCGACAGAGAACAAAAATATCATATGGAAGGCTCAAAATACAAGCACTTCAGATACGTGTGCACAAAAGTCAAGAGATTCACAAAATGAAAAGAGCAATGTCTGATCTATAGAAGATTGTGCGGCAGTCACCTCAAATACTTATATAATGCTGAAAGGAAGTGTCTCATCCATGAAATTTCTCTAGAGATTTTTCATTAGAAGTGAAAAATTTCCAAATTATTTGAAAATGTGTAACATTTACAAAATTCTGAAGTTAATTCTTACCAAAAATATTCTTTGTGATCATCTCACAGTGGCTAGCAGAGATTATATTCTTCTATAATTAAATTTAAAACGGATGATGTCTTCTCTTAAACCAACCTGACTAACCCATTTAGGCTTGTGATGGTCTGAGTGACTCTCGATGAGATCTTGAATATACCACATCAAAGACAATAATATTACAAGTCCATCATTGATGATGGATCAAAGCTTTGGCGGAAGAATTGATGGGAACCCAAGAAAATTTTTAAGAAAGTTCGTGCCATTTTGAAAGGATCTAGCGAAAAAAAGTAAGAGTATATAATGATTTTTATTTGGATCAAATTCTCATTAAAAAGGAGCATTTTAAGATAAATGACTTGTGATGAAGTATTAGAGGTGCAATTGCTCAAAGAAATTCAGGTTTTACTAAATTAACTATACCTATGTAGATGGAGGCCACCTACATGTTGCTAGTGGCAAGGCGAACCTAGGAGAATGGAACAATACTCCCTGGATACCAAAGGTGATAGCAAAAATTTTGTCAACATTGCTTGCTCCTCGTTTGCCATGTGTGGCTCCTTGTCACAGGTTCGATCAATCCTAATTCCTCACATATGGCCGACTAACATACCATTGAACCAACTGGTTTACCAGTTTAGGGTCATTTGAGCTTCAACTAAGTATAGCATATCAGATTTTATATGGTGCTTAACAAGTCATGCTAAGCTTATTTGATCATTGATTCAACTGATTTAGGCCAATTGAGTATGCGATCAATATTTTTGAGTTGCCTTGAGATGCACATATTATGTAAGAAGTTGAGTGTAATTAGACAGGATTTTTGACAATCCCCAAAACTTATTAAGATAAATCACTTAAGCAACAAAAAAAACTTCTCCTATGTTGCACCGATACACCCATTTATGAAGGCGTGCTGTATCGAATATGTGTCTGACATGGATACGCATCCGATACGTGTCAGATACACCAAAGCCGTATCCAATTAAAATAATATTTAATTTCAAAAGGACACACGCTTCGGATACACGTGTCCCTTGAAAAACAAAAAAAATTAGAAAAAATGACGCCTATTTCGCATTTACTTCATCGGTTGAGAGCAAGTTTCTCACTTCCGAACCCACGAGCGTGAGTGTGCATCTTGGGTTTATGTTCAATATAAGTTCAAAGACAAACCACTGAAGAAGCTAATCCTATCATTCCTTCTATTGAATAGTTGAAACTTCATTTGCTAGACAATTTATGTTTATGTTTATGTTGTTGTGCTAGACATTTAATACTTACTTTTATTTTGATATTATAAGCTACAAGACTACAAATGATGTGATGCTTTAATTTTTTTTTGTCATTTCAAATATTATGCTTTTATTATTTTCTTAATTTTTATGTATGATATAAATTATAATGTCGTGTCCGTGCTGCACCCGTATCCTATATTTTTAAGAATTAACGTGTCGTATCAGTATCGTTGATATCCGTGTCACCATATTCGTATCAGTGCAACATAGCTTTTCTCCCTTTGAAGGAAAGAGAAATCAAATAAAATCTCTAGAACTTGGTTCATATAATTCAAGCATCTAGTGTATGCTAAATTCTTAGCTCATTCAAAACTCAAGAAATTAGTGCATCTTAGAGTTACATCACTAGGTTAGTCCATTATTGCTTTTGACACCAACAACAAAGAACAAGAGATATTCATAAATTACAATTCAAACTCCAAGTTTCGCAATCAAGAATTATAGCATTCAACATGGACACTTGTATTGGTCGATCCTAATTCCTCACATATAGCAATATTGTAAAATCTTTCATTAAAATCCAATGATACATATTGAAGAACATGACAGTTTTATTAAAAAAATAAAGAATAAATAGAAAGCATGCCATCATATATGAAAAAAATTTATTCGCATATTTTTTAGCCCTTAAAGGAAAAGTGAAAAATTGTGATTTTTTCCTATGAACATAGTTGCCTAAATCAAATACATGGGTGATCAAATCATTAAAAAAATAGATCTAGTGGTGGGATTGTGACATTGGGTGATCTAGTCATTAAAAGAAGTGCATGCTTTAGATATCTCGAGCTTATTGTTCAATGTGATGGTGAAATAGATGGGAATATTATTAGTAGAATCCAAGTTGGATCGTTGAAGTGGAGGAATGCATCGGGCTTGCTGTGTGTTAGAAAATTCTCCCTCAATTTTAAGAAAAAAAGATATAAAATGGAGGTTAGACCTGCATGCTTTATGGCGCACAATGTTGGCCATTAAAAGAGAAGCATAAAATTAAGTGTTGAAAAGATGAGGATGTCAGGTAGATGAGTGGCTTTACACTTAGAGGCATAATGCGTAATGAGCATATACATAAAAAGGTTGGAGTAGCTCCAGTGGTAGATAAGTTATATGATACATCGACACTTCTCCTCAAAGAGGTATGTAGTGTCTGATACGTTTCAGACATGCCAAAAACGTGTCTGATTAAAAAATATATATAAAAAATAAATTGGACACACGTGTCCGACATGCATGTCTAAAATACTTTATGAATTTTTTTAATTATAATTTAATATATCTCAAATTTTTATTTAATAAAAAAATTATTATTTCCTCTCTAAAGCCCCAAATTAATCACCCACACTCAATACCCCATTCCTTGAATAATTCTATTTTCATTTCTCTTTAGAAGGTTGTGGTTAGGGTTTCACAACAATGCTCGATGTTATCTCAATATCGATATTTAATGTCATTATAACATCAATCTTTCAAAATCATCTCAACATCAAAGTCTGACGTTGTATTGATATTGACACTCGATGCTGACAATTTCTACACCCACAACAATCACACCTCTATGCCTGCTCGACATCTCATCTTTGTCTAATGTCGTCTTAACATCGATGTCTGATGTCGTTTTGAGATTGACGATCGTATTGACATTAATGCCTGATACCCATTAAACAACAATGATGCCTGATTGTCGAGAGCATTGTTCTCTCCCCTTTTGATGCCTAACACAACATCAATGTATGACTCTTGAAGTTCTAATAGTAAGCATTTTCAGCACAAATAAAGATTGATTTGGATTCGGAAAGAATTTCAAATAAAAAATCTCCATCTCATCTTTCACTTCAGAAAGTGGAAGATGAAAAATCAGGCTCCAATATTAGAACGACTGCACCTAGATGGTTGCCTATGTACCCTCCCTCCCAAGGGATCAAGCTGGGCATAGTTCTTCAAAATAAGTGAAAAATCAATCATGAGTCCTGCACTATTGTCGTGGTGATTATATCTCCAAGCTTTCATCAACTGTACCCTTCAAATATCTTAGGATACTCTTTACTGCTTGCCAATGACTCATTCCTATATCATATATGAATCTGCTCACAACGGCAACTACAATGTCTAGATTAAGCTTCAACAAAATCAGACCATACTGTGCTACCAGTGCCAAGTAACCACGGGTTGAGGGATTCTTAACCTCTGATATGAACACCTCATGTCCTCATCATAAGCAATCTCTTCCCGTTGCACAGAGCCTTTTGCCACCAACCTAGCCTTATACTACACATCAGCTCCATAAGATCCTTTCTTCTTTACACATATCCATTTGCACCCAATGGCTTTTTTTCCTGGAGGAAGCTTTCCCAAACTCCAAGTAATATCCTTCTGAAGAGACTCTATCTCTTCATCAATAGCCCTCTTCCATAGTTTATCATATGGACTGTCCACTGCTTCCTTATAGTGACTAGGAACTTCATCCTCCGTGGTTGAAAGTGAAAATGCAATGTTATCCCTTAACCAAGCTGGTTTTGGAACATTCTGGCACCTGGACCTATTCTTCGCAATAGATTCCTGAGTAAAAATCTCATCCTCAACATCATCTTCTATCTCCTGATCTGTAGCTGAATCAGGTACATGGGTAGAAATGATTGCCTTTTGTGGAACAAGTGGAGTTGCATCAAACTCCAGATTCTGCAGTGCATCTACGGTTCTAGTGGAACTCTCCACCTGCTTAGAGTCCCAAAGCTTCAACATACTCACCTTATCAAAAGTAACAACTCTGCTGATGACAATCTTCTTTTCTACTAAATCATAGAGTTTGAACCCCTTGACTTCACGCATGAAACCAATAAAGATTTCCTTCTTTGCCCGAGATTCCAGTTTATCATTCTAAACATGATAGTAGGCTAGACACCAAAACACTCTTAGGTGCTCATAATCTCTAGCAAGATGTCCTGACCACATCTCCTTTGAAGTTTTTTTCCCAATAACTATAAAAGGCAGACGGTTCACCAAGTGACAGACATAATCTATTACTTCAGCCCAATAGACTCTATCCAACCCAACATTGGATAACATACACAAAATTTTCTCCACCAAAGTTCGGTTCATCCTCTCTGCCACCCCATTCTTTTATAGTGTCTCTTTACTAGTGAAGTGGTGCTCTATCTCAGATGTCTAGCACTCCTGCAAGAATGCATTCCAAGTGTATTCGCCCCCATTGTCTGATATGATACACTAGATTTCTTTGACAGTATGAGTCTCAATCCACTTCTTCCAAGTTCTGAAAAATCTCCAGTACCTTGTTCTTGCGCCTCATGGTGTACATCCAAATACATCTGGAGTAATCATAAAAAAAAAGGGAGTATTGTCGCTCGTCGAATGATGCTGTCTTCGCCGGGCCTCAAACATTATGTGAACATGCTCCAAGATACCCTTTGTACTATGGATGACAGTACCAAATGATACACATGTCTTCTTGCCAAACACATAATGTTCACATAAATCAAGCTTGCAGGTGCTTTCTCCTTTGATCAATCATTGTTTCACCAAAGCCACAAGAGAAGCCTCTTCGGCATCTAGCCGCATATGCCACAATACAGTGCCATAAGAAGAATCATCAATAACAACAACCATTCCAATCAATGTTCTTCCCTGAAGCATGTTGTGGTGACTAACTCCATGATATATTTTTAGAACTTCTGTCTAAATGACTACCCTATAGCCCTTGGTCTCTAAAGCACCAACATATAGCAAATTCTTTCTGATATCTGGAACGTGTCTCACATCAGTTAGTTCTCTCACAGTACTATCATGCATCCTTATGAAAATGCTTCCTACACCAACAATACGCATGCCTGATAATTTCCCATGGTCACAACACCACTATCAAGCTCTTTGTAGGCATTGAACCACTCTCTAGTTGGACAAATGTGATAGATAGCACTAGTATCAAGAATCTAGCATGAACCATCTAAATCCAAACTCTGAGAAACAGTAGATAGTGATACATTTGAATCTTCGTCATGCTCTTCTACAATAAGGTTAGCCTCAGTGGATACTCCTTTTCCTTCAGCTTCAGCTTCGGACAATCTTTATTCCAATGACCAGTCTCCAAGTGGATAGTACACTGATTCTTCCCAAAATTGCTCCCATTAGACTTGCCCTGCTTGCCACTGCCTCCCCTTTTATTCTTCTATTTCTCAGACCTTCCTCATTGGAGCATGAGAGCCTCAGCTAAATCCATCTTTGCATATTCCTTGTCCCAACGCCGAAACTTGTGATTCAGCAATGCAGTAGTCACCTCACCATAGTTCAAGACCTCCTTCCCATGAATGAGCGCATCGTGAAGTTTTCGTATTCATCCGGGAACGAATTCATAAGGAGCACCTTGTCTTCATCTCCAACATCCTCATCCAAATTCAAAAGATCTTCCAACAGCTTTGTGAAGTCATTCAAATGCTCATCAATTGTAATCATATGCCTCATCTGAAACCTATAGAGTTGCCGTTTCATATGTAGACGATTCTCCATGCTCTTCATCGGATATTTATTCTCCAAAGCCTTCTATAGCTTCATAGCAGAAATCTGCATCATCACCCCATACTTGATCTCTTGAGATAAGCCATTTTTGATTAAGCCACAAGCACTCTCGTTCATTTTGAGCCAATCTCTCTCAAACATCTCTTCAAAATGTTCATCACCATCTAGAATATCCTTCAGATTCAAAGAGCACACTGCAACCATCACCTTACATCACCACATGCCAAAGTTCCCTTTGCCGTCAAATTTCGTTAAGCCGATTTTGACAGGATGTGTAACCACCTGATGAATTGACGCCTTCTCCACCGTCGAGGTGGATGTCTCCATAGCTCCACCGAATCTCATAGCCTCCACCAATTTGCAATCTCCTTATGATGTCAGAATTGCACCAATCCGACTCAGCAATTAATCAAGCCCGGTGCGTCTAATCCATCCGAACTTCTTGCCGGTAGTGACTCGGACATCTCCTAATGAAATCACAGTGCAAACAGTGCCTCACGTACGATCTCCTGCAACCCAATTTACCAGTTACAACATCCATAATCAGCAACTAGATCCGATCTAGATGCTTACGAGTGAAATTGTGCTTGTTGGACTTAAGCCTCTCGATCCAAGCCGTCTTCCTTGCTAACGTATCTGCTTGACCCAAAAAAATCTTGCCTCAAACGTTCTTAGCTGCATGCACCTGATCTGCTTCGTCCTCTACTCCTATACGGGATCTGCCTCGTTGCCACAAACTCGCATTCCCGCCAAACCCGTGTGGACAAATCATCTACGTTTTTCACACGCGCTAACTGGCCTGCAACTAGGTGGACCTCCTACTAGGTTTTGCGCGCAACAACACTTGAGCCTTGCACACATGTCTGATCTATTTTAACTCACGTGAAGTTGCGCCTCTATGCAAGAGATGTTGCCACCGCTCCGCCTGGATGGGCCACACGCAAGCACCCTAAGCTGCCTGTATATGAACTGTTTGGTTTGTCTGCACGTGATAACCCATGTGATCCGCGGCCTTCCGCTTCTACGCCATCACGCATCTTCAGACTAGATGTCTACACCTCCACAAACTCGCTCCGTGCAACCAGGAATCACATCTAGAAAATTTTCCTTAGCCTCGACGAACCACAAGAACGAACGAATGAAAAAACTTTTTGCTCTAGTATCAGCTGTTCTGCAAACAATCAGAACGGAAATAAAATCACACAACGCAATCAATCTCAAAGAACATGGTGATTTATGTGATTCGGCGAAGATGTCCACATCCACGGAGAGGGGATAATTGCACTATATTGGAGAACAATAGAGAATAACAATAGCTCTCAAGCTCTCTCTTCTCATCATACATTCAATAGGAGCCCTCAAGGCTTTATTTATAGATTTGAGCCAAAGTAAATTAGGAAAAAGTTTATTAATCTAATCCTATTTAATTACCAATCGAATCCCTAATTAATGCAATAATTAGATCCCTAATTAATGCATCAATCTAATATCCAATTAAATCTCAAATCAAATCAACTTAAAAAAAAAAAAAATCACTCCCTAATCAATTACATAATTGAGCCATCAAAGCCTTCCAAATCAAGGCTGATTTGGATTTGGAAAGAATTCCAAATCAACAAAGCTTACAAGCAAGGAAACTTATAATATCAAGGCATGATCTTAAATTATGCCAAATGGGTAGAATTAGTTTAGATATGGTTTCCTCTCACATCATCAATAAGGACAAATTTTAAAGGAATAATCAACATTTGAATAAGTCAAAGCCAAAGTCCACAATTAAAGCCATATATAATAAGGCTGACCACTATTAAAAGAAGATAAATTAGAATTCAAAATTCATGATTTATCTTGAATTTAGTTAGGATTTTTCAAGTTTATGTGATAGGCTATCAAATAAATGTAATAAGCTGTCAAGATAAGGATGATGCCTTATTAGATATCTTATCTTCATGCATGATAAAGAAATAAACCTCATCAAGAGTAAGCAATTTGCTTAGTTTTCTTATAAATATAAGATTATAAGCACACTGTTTAGACATAAAAAATTTGATTTGAATAATTGGCAAATATTCTCTCTCCTCTCTTTCCTAGTAATTGGCTGATTCCCTCATCCATTCTCTAAAATCATGCCTCTAAGGATGAGACATGAATCCTAAAATGTTTTGGAAGATTCACAAGCCTCCTTGGATTGGATCGCAAAGAGTTCGTGACTCCTCTTGTCCTTTCTCATTTAGTTTACATGAGAAATCTCTCGGTAAATAGTAACGCAGGAAGACATCAAGAAATCCTAATTAGGGTTGAATCATCAACTTGCTAGGTAAACCTCACAATTTGCCCATCTTGATCACAAGTCCATGTGATCTTGCATGTCTCTGATTAGCTATAATCATAACACTTTCAATTCTTGAGATTCTCCAAAAAAACCCTAATCCTATGCATGCATGAAGGCCAAATCAGTGGGAAAAACCTAGAAACCATAGATTTTGGGTTCTTGAATCATGAAAGAACCGTTACTTGCCAAGAAGGCCCAAGGGTCACATAAACCCACTACTTCCATAAGCATCTCCATTATAAGTCCCAGATCAATTTGGTATCGGGAAACATTTTGGTATTCTATTATCAGATTGATCTCTGACCATATTTATAGACAGACATATCAACCTGAATTTGCTGAATCTCAAACAAGGAACTCAAATCTCCTCACAAGTTAATTGGAATTATCAACTATTGGGAACTTTTAACATAAAATGAAGGCTTGATTCCTGAAAACACAACTTCTTTAAGTCGTTGATGTAGGGGGGGGGGGGGGGGGGGGGGGGGGGGGGGCGGCAAAATAAGTTGGGTTGTAATTTTTGTAAATTTCTTTATCTTCAACTAAAATCAACTCATTAATGCTTGAGCTGATGTTTTAGCTCATTATTAAGAAAAGTTATTCCACTTGTTAGCTCATTATGTGGAGTGGAATCCTTGCCTTTACCTTTTTCTGTGTCTCTTCAGTTTTTCCCCTCCTGGTTCTCTTTCCCGTGGTCTGTTCCGATCCTCCTGGCTGCTAGTTCCGATTCCTATTTGCTGCCCCTTTGGTTCCCCCGCCTGGCTTTTCCCGTGGCCGGTTCCTTCTCCCTTTTGGTTGCCTGTTCCGGCTCCCCTTGTGGCCCTTCGATTTTCCCTCTTTGACTGCCTATTCCGATTTCTCCTGGCTGCCTATTCCGTTCCCCTGTGAAGCCCAGTTCTTCTGGTTGCTGTCCCGATTTCCCTGGCCATCCGTTCCTTCCCCCTTGGCTGCCTTTTTAGCTTCCTATGTGACTCTTTGGGTGCTATTTCTGGACAGCCCATTGGCCTTATGTTTTCCCCTTTTTAACGGGTTTAATTAGTGGTCTTTGGGGCTGTTTGGCTGTCCTCTTTTCTCCTATAAATATAAGGTGTTTTGGAAAATAAAAATATATATGTTATGTGACTAATTTTTGGATAAAACCTGCGGGTTTCTTTGGAAAGACTTGCGAGCTTGTTCCACCTCTTCTACCATTCTTCTAGGAAAGCTTGCGAGCTTGTCCTCTCTTTGTCTCGACTTCTCACATCTTTCTTCACTCCGCATGTGACCACACCACTTGTATCTTTCTTCTTAATCAATGAATGCAACTTTAGGTGTTTTTTTTAAGTGTGTAAGCGTCGTTTGTAAGCATCATTTTTATGATATAAAGTTGTATTTTGTTTTCTTTCGTGTAATTTCTTATATTCTTATCCTAGGAAGTATGTTTTTATTTTGCTTGCAAAAATTAGAGTTTTTTCTAATTTTTGCTTGCATCAGTCATCCACTAATAATTATTATGCATAAGCTTCAAATCACTCTGAAGTCAATAAAACAAGTCGATCAGTTCCATTTCAGCACCCATGCACAGTATAATTAATGCCAAGTACATTACTCGATGAGGTAGTAGTTTGATGCGGTTAAAGAAATGAAACAACATGGTCCATATGGAAGGAAGCACGGAAGGTGGTAGGGTCCCAGAAAGAAAAGGTTAGCAGACAAAGCTATTCATGGAGATGAACACTTCAGCAGTGGCATAAATGGTCATGTTTCTGTATAACTAAAAAGAGTAATATGATTATCATCATCAACGGTAACCTTACAAGATATCAAACAAAGAACAGAAATAAGAAAATAGATTTAATGAAGGCACATAGGCAATGACTAACACAAACCAAAACAATTATCCTATAAAGATTACTAGCAAAAGTTGAACTTAGAAGAAACATTCAACCATTCCTCTCAACAGCATGAACCTGAGAAATTACCCAACTTTCATGATTGCCTGAGTTTCAAGGTTTAAATCAAGTGTAAACTTGAATAAGGAACCATGGAATCTGAAACACCAATAGTTTTGAAGGGATTTCATATTTGTGAATAGTTTTGTACACTCAGATACTCTACTTATGTATATGATGCAACATAAGAAATGCATCAAGATTATTTAGAGCTATTTTAACTAATTTAGATTATTTCTAGTATTTCTTTTCTTTTTATGTGCTTAATTTTCATTAAAAGAAATTATTAGAATTATTCTTTTCATTAGGATTATAATATTTGTAATATTTATTTCCTTATTAGAATTTTTCTACATTTAAATGAGAAATTATTTGAACTATCCCTGTAACCCTATTCCTATAAATATGGGTATGAATGCATTGCATTGGACCATCAATTACTGACTTTACACAGGAAGTTAAATCTTTCTTTTCTCCTAAATTCCCTCCCTCTATTATCTTGTGTAGGATAATGAGGGTCTAGGTTTTTTAATGTAATATCCAATTTACCAGAATGATTAGGTGAATTCAAGGGATGTCAAGGCAGTTAGCATGTGGGCCCTCCTACTCCCTTTTGGTTCGGTTATTACAAGCAGCAATCGGCAGAATTGCTGTTGAAGAAACACGGCACAGGGAAAGGAAGGATTCAGTAGCAAGTCAGTTTCCCATGACTGAAGAAAACGCCGCAGGAGTGTATAGAAAGCTGCTGAAGTGTGAGGACATTCGCAGTTTTCATGTAAGCAATAGGCGGAGACTCCCTGTAGCAAGGATCGCAATTCTCGTGTAGCAAGAGGCGGAGATAGAGAGCAGGGTTTTGACAGGAGCAATCCTTGCTGTAGATGGGAATTGTTTTGCTGTGGGAAATTACAACCAAAGGAGAACATTAAGTGAGAGTTTGGAAGAGTAAGAAGCCAAGAAATGTTAGAGAAGAAGAGAAAGGAAAGAAGGAAATTGAGAGAAGTTGATAGAGGATTTACCACATATATGAATAAATAAAGTTTTGAGGTGACATACCAACAAAGAAGAGTAAGAAATACTGGATAGGAAAAGACGGCTCATCAGGAAGGTAAGTTATGTAAAATTTTTATAATTACAATGATTTTGGGTAATTCCTAAATTCTTGGAATTTTAGTGATAATTGAATTTCTTTATGTAATTTTTATTAGTATTCTTGAGAATGTATGGAAGTATTCACAATTTCCTGTTCATAGAAACATGTGAGATTATAAGAGATTTGATTCACAACTATGTATGATTACATCAATTTGGTATTGTTGATCAAGGTTGAAAGTAATGTATATCAGACTCATCTTAAGTCAGATTTATGAGCACAAACATGTGGGTCAGTTTATAACCTTTGATGACTTATGAATTATGAATATGTAAGAGTTACTGAATATTTATTGAGTAAAGATTGACTATTCTATTTTATGATATCTACAATATCATGTGGGCAAAAGGGACCCAAATATAAAACCTGTATTGTGAATGGGGCAAAAGGGACCCTATAGAAATTAAATGTCTGCATAGCAGGTGGGGTAAAATAGACCCTTAGAGAGGTAAAAGGGATCTCTATGAAATTCAATGACGATAATGTCAGGTCCACCTGGGCTCCATAGAAAATGTTTAAAAAATAATGGCCAAATCTTTTAAAGGATTAAATATTCAATATGTACCTCAATTGACCCTATGGATGATGCCAATATGACTTTATGATGTTTTGCTATTAAAGGTAAGATAATTCATTGATTAGCTCAATGTCATAATTTTTTATATATTATATTATAATTATTATTTATTTGGCATAATTTACTGAGTTTCACTTCTCATCAATATTTTCTGATTAACTATTGTTACAAGAAAGGGAAATGAGAAGATGATAACAGATTAAATCGACAAGTATTCCATATGTTATGTTATATTAGTTTTTATCTTTTTTTGAAGTTTAAACTTGAGGTATGTAATTTTTACAGTGATGTATTACTTTGGATTTCTGTAGTGGCTCTGTAAGTATCTCATATGAAAAATTTAAAGTTATTAGTTTCTTCCATTTGATGAGATGACTGAGAACTATTAAATGTTTTATAAAGATTATCAAAGGTTTAAAAGGATCTTATGGTCAAATGAAATATTTATACTAGTAATACTCCATGTACTGTTAAGGGTACTATGTGGTGTTACATTTAATACGACATAGAATGAGATACAGGATAAAAACACAAACAAATCACAATCCTCACATTACTATTCTTAGTTTTAGTGAAAATTTTTTATTTTTACTTTAAAGACAACAAATGCACTTTTTTCATTCCAAAGGTAATGTAACAATCATTCAAAATAAAAAAATCATAAGAAAAATAATGGATAATAAATTTAGAAACTACGCAAGTTTACACTTCGAAGAGAAAACCCTCAGTGTATTTTACTTGTAAAACTTCAATAAATCTTACAAAATTAATGCTTAAATTATTTAAAAGATGTGAATAAGGATAAAAATCACCCCAAAAATAAAAATCAAGCCTCACATTGATATAAAGAATTCCCTCCTAAAAGTAACCATCCATGTAAATGAAGTATCTTTTTTATAAACTTTTACTAGCTATTACATGTTTATTGGTAATTTTATTTATCCAAAAGTTCAAAATTTTGAATGAACCTAATCTGTTATGATAGTTCTAAGAAAAATAAATGCATTGTTTATTATTATTATTATTTGTGTTTTGATCCATTTATTGACCCAATAAAAGGCAATAGAGTAGACAATTGTTGTTGGATGAGCTAAGATGAAAACTAGCCATGGGTCCAAATTTAGTTGATGGCAAGATGAGGTGAGATGAAACAGGTGGTTGCGAATGAGTTTGCATAGCTCAAGTGTGGGAGGTGGCGACAGGAAAATGCGAGGTCATAAGAGAGTTCAAGATACAATTGGTCCATTTTAATGGTCTTAAAATTAAGCTCATTGGACATTAGATCTGGCTCCCTATAAACTTAATGCAAGTATATTCACAAACTTTCTGCAACTAACTTTTTGAAAATGTACATAAATATACTTAAATAATTATGTTGGAAAGGGATATGATAGAAGTAAAGGTAAAAATGAATAAGAATCATAACGTAAAATTGTTGAGGGGAAGAAATTAGTTATAGGGTGTTTTCTTACGTATGGTGATTGAAAATTATAAAGTATAATTAGTGCTTATTGTCCTCAAGAAAGAATAAAAGAAAGCCAAAAAAATAATTTTGAAAATAATGAATGAAAAAAAAAAACATCTTAATGAGGAAGAAAGATATCTATTGATAGAGGCTTAAATAAATCTATAAATATATCAGTATGTGTTATGAGAGTATTCAAGCTGAGAATGAAATGGATGAAATTATAACAATACTATCTTAATAACATTTTACAAAATGGGAAGCAGCTTTTAGTTATTTTCAAAATTGAAACTACTATCCTGATCACTTAGTAATATATACTTAATTATATTATTAGTTTTAATCAATTACCGAACAGCTAATTAAAATAATTTATTAGCCTAATAGTTACTAATATTTGTTGTTATACTAATTGATCTGTGCATCATCATCCTATGACTAAAAAAAATAGTTTGTTTGACTAATCATTTGACTGGTGACCAACTAGCTTAATTAATTCAGTTGATTCAATATACTTTTCATTTTATAATGTATGACTAATTAGAACTATTTTAAAGAATAACTAAAAAATTAGGCCAGTTAATACAATGTTGTCCTAATTAAACCATTAAAAAATCACTCTAAGACTGCTTTGATAATTTATTACACTAATCATTACTTAATGACTTATCATCAAAACAATTCTTAATCAATATAATTAATTTAATTAAATAAATATTCTAATTATCAGTTAGTCCATAATAAGCTCTAATTATTCTAATTAATAAACCTAATTATCTCACCTAAAACTTAGTTAACCCAACTAATTTTTACATAAGCAATTTTTGGTCAAGCAACTATCCTAATCATCTAATTTATTCATCATTAGCCTAAATAGACTATAATAATCTTATAGCATTTTATCATTATTTTTTGCTGACCACTAACCCTACTTTGAGGTCAAACACAAAGCCATTCAAGTAATATCTCAGAAGAGGAACTCATTTCCCAACTTTATGAAAATAAGTTCCTATCACTTTCATGAACGGTCTATCAAAAAACACAGAAATGATGTTTTAGAACTGAGATTCAACCATTTATGAATGCTTTTATCATAACAATTACTTCTATTAAGGGACAGTTGATAAGAGAAAAATTGTTAATTCCAAATTACTTATCTTATGATATTTTGTACCTTTAATCTTTATGTTTTGTGCAGGAACATTCAAAAAAATCACGAAAATTGAAGTAGCACCAAAGCTCATTCCAGCACCGCATTGGAGAGCTCTTAGAAAATAGATTGGAGAGCTTAACATCGAGGCGCTATCCAGGAAGCACCATGGCGCAAAATCGCCTAGCGTTGCAGCGGGAGATGCTTAAACCAATGAATCAAAGCAACGATAGGTGAATCGATGCACCGGTTCGGCAGCACTGCAATGCCATCAAGCCAGCATCATGATGCTAGTTCAATTATTTTGAGAAAATATAAATAGTAGTCTTAGTCTTTATGTTAAGAGGTTGACACATTGTGGAGTCATTTATGAGTGTGAGTGAGTGTGCAGGGCTGTTATTGAGAGGGAATGGCTTGTCTATCTGTGTTTGGAGTGTTGTACTAGTGTGGATTAAGTGTGCATCTAAGTGGTGAAGTGAAAAAGGAGTTGTATCTTAATTTCGGGTTATTTCTAAACCTTATTTTACTTTGGTTATTTTGTCTTTTATGTTTGTAAAATGTTTATGTTGTGTACCATCGCCTCCATATGTAGCTAAATCTTTACTCTGAATCTACGATTATTTGTAAGGCATGTATTGCTTAAAGTACGTTTAATCTTTAAAGTATTCATGTTGTTTATAATTTCTCCATACTTCAATTGGTTTATGTATAAGGTGTACATAAATTAAAAACTTAGTGTGATCTAGGACCTCGACGGAGGAATATAAGAACAATTAGAGATTTTAAAATGTAGTCTAATCATAACATAGTCATGTAGTGGTTAGAATTATGGGATATTAAGGAGATAGAAGAACTATAGTTAGGAGAGATCCTAGCTAATACTCCAATTAGCTCGATAGAGGCAAGGAGCACTTAAGGGGTATAAGTGAACTACGCCAGCTCGAGCTCGACTCGTTAACGAGCTCGCGAGTCGAGCTTATCGACCAACGAGTTCAAGCTTGAGCTCGTATATTAAATGACCTTGAGCTCAAGCTTAAGCCTGGCTTGGCTAGAAGGCTCGTCGAGCTGCTCGATTAAATTAAAATATATTTAATAATTAATTTAAATTAATATTAAATAATATATTTAAATAATTTTAATTTTTTAAAAAATATATATTTAAAAAATAAAATTCTAAAAAAACTGATTTTTTAACTTAAAACTAAGAAATTGAGCTCAACAATCGAGCCGAGCTCGAGCTTTCTAAACGAGCTCGAGTTATCGAGTCGTGCTCGAGCCTATGCATTTTTAAAGAGTCGAGCTCGAGCTTAGTAAACAAGCTCGAGTCGAGCTCGAGCTCAATAACAACTAAACAAGCTTAACTCGATTAGGGAGATTCTTGACTCGACTTAACTCGTTTACACCCCTAGGAACACTTATGCTCTGATCCACAATAACAATAGATAGAAAATCATTGTATGCAATCATGCACTTTTAAATATCATAGGTTTAAAATTTTTAAAAATAGTAAATTTATTTTATGCATTTGAAAATTTTTAACTTAATTTGCACCACCCATTTTAATTCATCAGGCTAGATAAATTTAATAATTCAATAGGTATTATTAAAGTGAACTTACGAAATTTTAGTTTTTTTAGTGGGATCGACACTATTTTCATCAGAATATTACTTGACACGACAAGTGCACTTGCATTAAACAAGACATACACCATTGCAAAACTAAACCATCTCTAGAGAACTCAATAGTGTGTGTAAGCTAAAGCACGAAACTCTGCATTTGCATATAGCTAAAACCATAAGCATCCTGTTAAATTTTTGGCGTCATTGCCGAAGATTCCAACTATTAAAATTATTATCCTATTTTACAGTTTATATTGTTGAACAAATTGCTAGTTTAATCTAGTTTTCTTTTTAATTTTTACTTGCTTAGTATTGTCAGGCTTACTGATTAATTGTTATGATTCAGTGTTACACACATTTTTTATTGTGTTGCTTATTGTTGCATGCATAATATTAAACAATCAGAAGAACTTTTGTTTAACACTGAAATTGAAAAAGCTTTAAGAAAAGATAGAAAAACTAAAATTTTTTAAAAAAGAATTGAAAATTGTTGAACAACATCCAGAAAATGAGCAACTTATGCTAAGTTAATGAAAGACATCCTGATTAAGAAGAGAAGATTAGGAGATTTTGAGACTGTAGCTTTGATTGAGGAATGTAGCATAATCCTGCAGAAGAAACTTTCTTAAAAGCTTAAGGACCCGGGTAGTTTTACCATTCCTATGACTATAGAGGAGAAATTTTGTGTGAGGGTACTATATGATTTAGGAATTAGTATTAATTTAATGCCCTTATGTATATTCAAAAGACTTGATCTAGGAGAAGTCCAACCTACCACTATTACCCTTCAGCTAACAGATAGTTCATTTACCTATCCAAAAGAGATACTAAAGGATGTGTTAGTCAAGACAGATAAGCTTATCTTTCATGTGGATTTTATTGTCTTAGATATTAAAGAAGACAGAGAGATATCTATTATCTTGGGTTGATATTTCCTAGCTACTAGTAGGGACATGATAGATGTGAAAAATGGAGAATTGAAAATGAGTGTGCAAGATTAGAAGGTGACCTTCAATAGCTTAAACTCAATGAAGTTTTCTAGGGACCAAAATGAAGATTGCTATAGAGTGGATTTAGTTGATGCTTGTGTGAAAGATTGTTTGGAGGATCTGTTGATTGATAGTTCTACAGAGATTCCTTTGTGTGAGGATGACATCGGAGAGGGAGAGAGCTTTTGCCCAAATGATTGGTGAAGCTCCTAGCATTTTTAGGGATAGGACTGAAGTGCTTGATTTATCATTCTTAGGTATGTCTTTGAAATCATTTGTTATTGAGGCACCCATTTTAGAGTTAAAAGTCTTGTCTGCCCATTTGAAGTGTCTTCTTAGGAGAATAGTCAACCTTACCTGTTATCATTTTTTTTTCTTCATAGATGGATATTCAGTATACCATCACATCTCTATAATACCTGAAAACCAGGACAAGACTACATTTACTAGTCCTTATGGAACATTTGTATTTAGAATGACGCTTTTTGGTTTATGCAATACCCCCACTACTTTTCAGAGTACATGGTGTCAATCTTTTCTGATTTGATTGAGCAAAGCATTATGATATTTATGGATTATTTCTCTATTTTTGATATCACATTTGATTATTGTTTAGAGCATTTTACTATAGTTTTAAAAAAATATGTAGAAATAAAATTGATATTAAATTAGGAGAAATGTCAATCAATGATATGTGAATACTTGAATGCATAGTTTTCGGCTATAAAATTTTTAAGAGAGATTTAGAAGTGGATATGGCTAAAGTGCAAGTAATTGAAAATCTTCTGCCACCCACTTCTATTAAAGGTATTAGAAGCTTTTAAGGATATGCTAATTTCTATAGGAGATTCATTAGGGATTTTTCTAAGACATCAAAACATTTATGACATTTACTTAAAAAAGATGTCCCTTTTGAATTTGATGATTAATGTCATAAAGCTTTTAACATTTTAAAATAATACTTGATACCTCCGCCTGTCATTGTTACACCCAATAGGACATTATATTTTGAAATAATGTGTGAAGCTAGTGATTATTATGTTGTTAGTGTTATGTTAGGATAAAGAAAAGATAAAAAAATTCATGTTATATATTATACTAGCAAAACTTTGAATATAACCCAATTTAACTATACAACCCTTGAAAAAGAGTTGTTATCATTGTCTTTGACAAGTTCAAACCGTATTTGACTGGCACGGGGGTTCTTGCATACACTAACCATTATGCTATCAAGTTCCTGATGACAAAAAAAATAAAAAAAATGTCAAGCATAAATTGGTAAGGTGGATTCTTTTGTTGCAAGAATTTGAGATAGAATCCTTGATAGGAAAGGAATTAAGAATAGGTAGCTTATCATTTATCTTTGCATATAATGAGTGTGATATTAATAAAATCTTTCCATATGAGAATTTGTTTTCTTTGCATTCATATGATATGTCTTGATATGCAGATATTGTGAACTACATTATTAGTGGTGTTGTTCCCACCTGCATGTCTTTATCAAAAGCGTAAATTTCTGGATGATGTTAAATTCTATTTTTGGGATGAGTCATTCTTGTTTAGGAAGTGTAAAGACCAAATCATTAGGTGATGAGTACCTGAAAATGATATTAAATTCATCGTTAAGCAATGTCATGACTCTGAGTATGAAGGTCATTTTGAAGGATTTAGAACTGCTTCTAAGATGATTCAATATGGATTGTATATTTGTATTAGCCTACCCTATTTAAGAATGTACATGAATATGTTAAAAAATGTGATAAGTGTCAGAGGGTAGGTAAATTTTCAAAAGGTAAATTGGGTTTTAAATAAGACACTACCTTGAGATTTCACCCTCATTTTGTGAGGACTTTATGATAGGAGTTCAGGTTTCCTATAGGCGCAGACCCCTATAGTTAATTATCTCTCTCGATAATGAGAGAAAACTTTCGATTAAGGCTAGTAGTTAAATAGATACATAGTATTCAGCTTATAGTAGTAGCAGAATTTGATATTAAAAATTAAAATTTTATCACCGTGCACTTAAAGCGGATGGTGGGGGGAATGATGATGAACCCGATCAAAATCCCATGGTTCCGTCATCCCGGTGTGGACCTCCGAAAGGACACCGCCGGCTACAGAGTGCAAAGGGTGTAAGACCGCACCATCCCGAGGGATAAGACGATCGCAGGCCTCCGCGCTCCTAGCAAACGGGCCAATGGAAGGGCAGATTAGATCGCACATACGACTAACCATTGAGGATAGCGACTTTAACCAGTGCACTCCGATGGATAGTAATATATACGACCTGATCGAATAACGGGTTTCCCCCACCCAATACATCAGCTCGAGTGGGGTTTATTTGATGGTGGAGTTCCGTTTCCCACGGGAGCAAGCCCCCGTAGTTAATTACATCTCGAGCCTAGGGCCCGGGAACACTCTCGATTAAGGATCCGATATTATTTTCTCCAGGGAATGGATTGGCACACAAAGGGAGACTAGGAAATCCTACTCAAAGGGAAAGAAGATGATTAATTGATTGATCAATATAGCTTAAGTTCACGCTCCTATTTTATATTTTAGTGATTATGGTTTGATTGAAAGTTAAGGATTTTATGTGCATTTTTGACTTGAATTGTTATAAGTTTGTTGATTAATGATTAATAACTTATGGCACACTAATCCTAGGAAAATGTGTTACTAAATTTTTGTTTTGATGTCTCTATCCTATAAGGAGCATGCACCCTAAGTCTATGTTATCTAAGACTCAATCCTTAGTTTTTGTCCTTAGGTGTCACTAGAGATATGGGACGAAAAAGATGTGTTTCTAACCCTTAGGACATTCGTACATGTGTCAACAGGTTTAGTGATCTAAAATAAAAAAAGCAATCCTAGTTATAAATGAAGTTTCTATAGAGTCCTAAAAGGTAGGGAGCGTACAACCATGAGGCCCCCTAAAAGTTTTCTAAGTTCAAGGAGACTTACAGCACCGGGGGCTATGACCCGGTGGTTTCCCCCGTAGCGCCCCCACCAGACTGAATGGGGACGACTGATGCTTGGATCCGACTGTCCATGCTCCTTTACCTAGTGTTCCAATGCTCCTTCCCCTTTACTCTCCAAAAGTCAGATTTTTGTTATTTGCACATCGGGTGGGCCACTTGCCATTTGGGTTTTCTCATTTTTGCAAGCATTTTAATCTTAAAGCATAAATAGAGAAGCGGCAGAAAGACTAAAAGCAAAGAAAAAGATGATAAAATGCAATAAAAAGAAAGGAATGAAAAAAAAAACAAAATAATAAAAGGGATGTAGGCATCTTACTATTGGGCTTGCTTCTTCAAAGCCAACTATGCCTCTAAAGCGTCCTTCACTCCAATTCAATACCATATGAATAAGAGAATGGGAGCTTTTAATGTCATTTGCTATCTCCACGTTCCAAACAAAGCACTCGAGAAAACCCGACTCAATTACATACACTATTTCCTAAACAAAACTCAAAGCAGCGAAGGGGAACAAGCTCCCAAAACTAAAACCAAAGTAAGCTTACTTTATTTCACATTTATCCAAAAACTCAACTTTCAGAGGTAAATACGAACAAGAGAAAGGCAACCCACACATTGAGTATTATCTCATTCTAAAAAGACATTAAAGGGCTTTTCAACCCAAAGCTAATCATAAAACTCTAAATCCCAAAACAACTTGTAAAGCATTCCAAATGAAACAATACATAAAGCCTTACATAAACCATCCACCAAAACTCTTTCTGACACAAAACAATCGAGTGCTCTCTCTTTTAGCGTGGGGTAAATCCAATCGATTTCCAAAACAGTTTGAAACACAAAAAAACAGTAAAAAAAAACTGCATATAACTCATTCCCAAAATAGTTTGGAACACAAAAAACAACAAAAAAATTTGCATATAATCCCTCTCCTAATCAGTTTGGCGCATAAAAAAAAAGGTGAAAACCTGCACATATTTTGTTTCCAAAAATAGTTTGGAACCCAAATCAAATCAAAATCTATGCAAGAAAATAAAAGAGCATCGTACTTCCTTGATACTAGCCAAGTCTACAAATAGATCAATAAGAGGTCATTCCATGACTGTAGCAAACAGATTAATGAACATAAGGAATGCATCCATTCTTTCAAGCATAATACACTTATTTTAAGCACCTTCCCTTTCATTGATTCCAGCTAAAAGAAGCCACTCTACTCAAACTTTTCTAGGAGAAATCTGATTTGGAAGATTCACACAAGAAAATCTCATGAAGAGCAAGTTGTAATACCATATATGCATCCTTTAGTAATCAATCATGTATACGAGGCAACGAATCATGACCGAGAGAGTCCCAACATATATTTGAAACTCTTTTTTTTTTTTTGCATGGAATTAATTTAGTGACGAATACGTAATTATTGGAACATATACTTTAAACTCCAACTATCGGTAAAAATAAAAGAAAACCTTGATCAACAATGCAATATACAAAAATCTACAAAATGAAAGTAGTAAACAGATTAAACACCTGAAGCTAGGCATGAAGAGATCGTAGATAACCTAGACAGACTTGTATTTCTCTCAGATATCTAGATTGTCAGGACAACGTATGTCTTGAGCTGAAACATGCAATTTTTTTTTCAAACAAATTCTTAATCCATATAACCAGCAAATTTATTTACCATGAAGCTTTTTGCGAATCAATATCTCGGATGCAGTTGTATGGTTTCTTTGAACTTGCATTTCATCATCTCTCTCAGAAAAGATAAAACTACAAACCACTTCATCAGTGCTACTTCTGTAGAAACATGCCTTCCAAATTCAACCAACCACATGATCCTCATAAACAAAAACATGCAGAAGCAAATACCTTGAGGATGTAACAGAGGTGTGTCGCAAAGTTTATAAGAGGATGTCTTGTAAGTGTACATTAATCAATTTCAATAAAAACATTTTAAGGCGTGGATTAACATAAATGCCACTCAAGTTCAAACTCGAACCCACAATCTCCCGCTCCCGGGCCACATGTTTCTTAGTCTATTTAGTTAGAGGAGGTAGTTGACTAAACTTAATTAAATGATCCTTGTCGGCAGCCATGAGTTGCTTCGTCTAAGGGTACCTTATAGACTTGGGATGAATGTTTGTCTAAGAGGACAGATTTGAGTCCACTTTAGCTAACAAAGGGCTTTGTTCCCTATCAATTATACCCCATTGATTTATTACTCAAGGATTTAGAGCCATTGGGGAACATAAGGGCTCTAGCCATGATCATAATTTAGTTGTACCATTTGGCCCCGGTCAGAGAGCCACGGTTATAACCGTTTACCTATAATACCATTTGGCGGCAGAACCACCTGTTAGAAAAGACATGCCACGTCCTTATTGGCAGGAGATGATTTGCAAATGAATCCTAGTGATATTCTCGACTAAACATTCTCTTTTTGTGAGCTGAAGTAAGTTTCAAATTTATCTACCTCGAAAAACTATTGTGGGGGTGTGTATAATTTTTTGCTTTAAATAGTTAGATATTTTATTTCAACTAGACATTTTTTATTTTTGAAAAATAATAGATTTTGAAAATTTTATTTAGACTATTAACTCTGAGATTTGAGGGTATTTCTTTGAAATTTATGTGAACCCCTCTGGTTGAGATTTACATTCAACACGACCATCATCGGAGTGACATGACTGTCATTTGAATATACTTTATAGGAATTCATAGACATTTGTAAGGGTAGAATCTCCTTCGGTTGAGATTAACATTTAACGCAACCATTATCGAGGATTAAAGTATTTAATTATTTGAATCTAGTCAACTTTGTTCATTTGCAAACAGATGATCGGGTTAAAAAATCGATGATTATGCAATGCTAAAATCAAGATATTATATTTTTTATGATGAGTTTCATTTAAAGAATCTTTGAAGACCTAATATGAACTTTAATATTAAATATCCTGGTGGATTTATGATTAGGCATTTGTTTGTTAATTTAAGTCATGTCCACTCTAGTCTTTTGAAGGAGGAGGATGAAACTTGAATATTTGACCATCGCAGCAATCTCATACCTTAAGATTAGGAGTTCAATGTGGAGGTCAGAGCACATGTGGGTATTAAATTCATGTGCATGCTTCTCGAGGCTGTCACCTTCTTCCCAAGGTTGCTGCATACTCTTAGAGGAATCATCACGCTTCTCAATATACCAAATTTATATGTAAGGAATTTTAATTTAATGTATGAGGGACACTTTAAAATATTTAAATATAATTAATTGCATGAGTGATTATCATTGAAAAGTGCGCAAGATTTGAAATTCAAGAAACACCTTATGTCCACTTATACGAATGTTGCAGTTCCGATGGCGTAAAGACGAGTTAAGTTTTAGTTGTTGTATAGAGGAGAGATGTTATTTAGTTCATTTTGCATTCTTCAAGTTATCATATCTAAACCTAGCTCATAGGAGATATTTGTTCAATAGACACTAAGAGATCGTGCTTTTGCTTGAAAGTGAGCTGCATTTTTCGGCATGAATCTCCTATTTTTCGCCTATAGGCTAGTTTTGAATGCACTATGAATTCCCAGCTCCTATTTACATGTAAATTGTAGTGTTCATTGCTACTCCTCGATGCTTGCCCGTAGACGGGCTGATTCGTTTTATACAACCCTTATTCTTGCTTGTAGGTTAATTGTTGTGTTCACCACTAATTTACTGCTCTTTCTCATAGGTGAATTGTAGTGTTCATTGAAATCCTTGTTGTTCATAGGCAATTCACTATGTGCACTACAAATTCCTTGCTTTTTCTTATAGAAGAATTATAGTGTGTGCTTGTAGCAAGTCTTCTACTATTGCCCATAGGCGGCTTATAATGCGCCTTACACATATATCTATGCCTGTAGGCAACTTGTCATGTTCACCATGAGTTCCTTGTCCTTGCTCGAAGGAGAATTGTTCTGCCCGTTGTGAGTTCCCTATTTCTGCCCATAAGCAAGGTGTCACGTTCACTGTAAAGGCTCTGTACATGCTTACAAGCGGTATATGCATTATTTGCAAGTTCATTGATATTACCCATAAGCAAGTAGTAATCATTTGAAGTTGCTTGATGTTACCTTTAGTTGGGTTACTATATGAACTAGAAGTCCTTTGTTGTTGTATGGTGACATATTGATATTTTCATCAAAAGCCTACTACCCTTGTCCTTGGACAAGCTATGACATTTGTATTACAATTCCTCTTTTCTTTCTCGTAGGCGAGGTGTTGAATTCATTACAGGTTCTTGGTTCTTGCCTATAGGCGAACTGTCACATTGGAAGTCCCTTACTCGTAGTATGCAGGTCAAATGACGTTAGTATTACAAGCCTTTTGCTGTTACCGCAAGCTGCATTAAGTACAAATCCTCTAATCTTGCCCATAAATGGCTGATGTGTGCATCACAAGTTCAAATTCATGCTTGTAAGCAAGTTGTTGTGTGCATTGCAAGTCTTATATTGTTGCCTTTAGGTGCTTGCATTCACTACAATCTCCATAGATATATACTTGCAGGAAAATAATCACACTTACAACATGTCCACTATTATTATTCGTAGACAGCTTAGTGTGTTCGTTTGCTTGTTAACTGTAGATGGATTGTATTCATTCCAAATATATTATTCTTTTAGCGAATTAGTGCATTCATAAAAAATCCTTTAACGACACATTCATTAGAAGCTCCTTTTGTTAATGCCCTAAGTTCTTTGCACAGGTTTACGGGCTGACTGATATGAACATTACAAGTTCTAAGTTATCCATGCGTAAGTTATGGAATCCATTAGTGGTTTCATATTATTGCTTGCAATCAAATTGTCATATTCCCCTCAATTCTATAGTTCACTGCTTCTAGGCGAGTCATGTTGAAATTTTGTCCATCACGAGTCACTTGCTTGTTCATTTATGCTTGTCTAAGTGACCAAAATTATTATTCATCGTTTGTATTTCATCCTAATTTATGCATTTTACTTTTCACTTTGGTGCACCGATAAGTTAAAGGTCATTGTTATTTGTTTAATCTAATTCCCCGTAAGTCGAATCAATTCAAATTCCAACAGTCTCCCGGCGTCTCCCCCATTTAGGGAAATTTTGGAGAGTCTAAACTTGCCCACCATGCCAAGAAAGGGGTGCATGATCAGTGTCGGGTGACACCACGACCATGGTCTTCTACCCCACCACGCTAAGGCATACACTGGTACTTGCATTAAAATTTGCAAATTTCCTAGTCGGCAAGAAAGCGTGCACGGGTACTAAAGTTTTACCTCGTTGTGCTAAGAAAAGCGCATACAAGGCTTACCCGCCCCGTCGCACATTTCGCATCGAGCTCCCTCCCACTGTGCTTAGTGCGCATAAGGAGTTTGCTTATTGCGCCTGTAATTAATAATAATTAATTATTATTAAAAAATAATTGATTATGATTAAAATATTTACTTATAATTAATACTAATTAATTATGATTAATAATAACTAATTAACGATCATTAGCCATGATTAATAATAATTAATTGTAATTGAGAATTAATTATTAAGGTGTCCTGATGACGACGGAGGATATATTGGCCCGATTATATCTGTACCCTAGCATTCAAATGGCTAGGACGCTATTGTAGGGTGCAGTGGATTTGGAGGCTGATATATAACATCAACGTGGATCTGACACTTATGACACCTCTTGGCGTGATTAATACAATCTCTGACCATGGTCGGCGAATAGTAACTATTCTCTTAATTTTAGCGGTCATTTTGGGACCTGACTGATGTGCACCACAAAGTCCTTCATGGACTTCTACTACTACTTCATCAACTTCCTTGGTTCCTAAGCACCTTAGTCACATCTGACCCTTGGCTGAATTATCTTTCTTCATGGGGTCCTTAAGGATGATATCTTCATTGACAACTATCTCTTTTCCCTTATCTTTATTGGAGATCCTTTTCTTTGATGGAGGTGACAGTATATTACCACTTCTTAGCTGCACTTGAACAATCTCCTCTGGCTTAAACTCATTTAATAGCACATTTTCTTCAGAGTCAGCTATTGTTGCGTTTAGAGATTCATTTGTTGATTTAGAGTCACCACCTAGGTTTACATGTCCCATCCACGATGCTATGTCGGGGTCTAACTCATCTGTCTTTTGAAAATACAGATCCTCCTCTGAATTGTAATCCATCGGCGATACCATCATACATGATTCAGATGCTGCCTCCTCAATGCATTCTTCTTTTATCGGTGTATTTGACGCCACCGAGATGACCAGACATACTTCTACCGGAAGAGAATCCTCGTCATCTTCAATTTCATTTATTTTACGCTCTAACATGAAGTCAGCGAGCTTAATAGGTCGCCTCATAGTCTGGTAATATTCGTCCAAATTGTCAATAACCCTTTGAGTTGCAGTCTTTTTCTCCTTGGGCTTGTTCAGCTTGGTTTTCTTCTTGGATAGTTTCATCCTTCCAAGCTTTGGAGTGCTACGAAATTCTCTTAATTGACCGAAGAATCAAAGTTCCAATAAAAAAGAAGAGTCGCGAGCAACTACCGAATGTGCGTAGACTCCAAATCTTCAACCACAAAGGAGAACTCCAAATCTACCAACTTTAGTAGATTTAGCATTGTAAAGCATATTTTTCATAGCTCAAGTATGGAGCCTGAATGAGTGTAAGAGATTGGATCTAATAAGCCCAAATATGGCCAGATCGCTACAGCTCTATTTACTTAACATGCCATAAAAAGGCCGTAGTAGAGGAACCCCCATTTCAGCAACCCTAGGACAAAGAGCTATCGAATCCTAGCTTGCCCAATCTGATGAACTCAAGTTCCTAAAATGTCCTTATGAGACATGGGGCATTTTAAATATTTATTCAAGTCGTCATCGTGCTGCATGCCGAGATCCCCGAATAAATATTTAAAATTATCAATACAAATATTATTTCATACTGAAGAATACAACAATTTTCTTTTTCAAAGTATATGTAGGTGATCTTCTAAAGGTTCAAGACACCACCTCCTCCAATGTATAAAGACTCAAAAGTTAAGAAAAAGATTTTTGTAACTACACACTCCAACAAATTGAGCCGGAACAGCTTGAAGTTATTCGATAGCCTAAAGCTTAAGGTTCAAATGGGAGTAAAAGGCCGAATCTAATATGCACATATATGGCCGGATCGCTGGCAGCTCCATCTACTCAACACGCTATAAGAACGGCCGTAGTAGCAGAACCCATACTTCGTCAACCGGTTACTAGGGACTGTAAGAAGTACTAAGGCTAATTTGACTCGATAAGTTCAAGTGATCGTATCTACTAAATTCCCCTAATTGACCGAAGAATCAAAGTTAAATGAATGTAGTTCGAGCCCGATTCTTCTATATGGATACATAGGAGTTGACACGATTCGAATTATCAAACAGATATACAGTCATGGTGTCGACTAGAATATTTATTTTATACGTTCATATAAGGTCTTCAAGGCCTTCAAACAAGAAAATTCATTAATAAAGTCACAATGCCAACAAACCCGATCCCCTATAGGGAAGTTAATAGGGTCGACCAGGTTTAGTCAATAAAAGTGATCTCAAAAACACGCCGATGATGGCCGTGAAGGAGTTGATGCCTGTGATCTAAACCCTTTAGGTTCACATTAGGTCAGTGGCGCAGAGTCATTAGTCCAGAGCTTTGTGCATAACGGACTTGTTGATAACGGAAACCTCTTAGTTCAGCTTTAGGCTTTGTGTGAATTTTAAGATATTTTCTTCGTTCCTTTACTTTGTGCTTTGATGGACTTTTTGAAAAAAAAAGTTCATTCTATCCTCGCTTTGTGTTTTACGGATTTGTTGAAGGATTTGCAGGTTTCAGATTTAATCGATAGTACTAAATATAGGTAGTATGTCTCGTACCTTTCAGGATCCTTGAGAACCTGGATCAAAGTCTCCCGAAGGTCCTTAGACATTATAAGAGCATTATATATGCTAAGTTGTGCTGAGATTTTCCTCAGATGGGATAAGATATTATAACATATCACCCTGGCTGAATTATCTTTCTTCATGGGGTCCTTAAGGATGATATCTTCATTGACAACTATCTTTTTTCCCTTATCTTTATTGGAGATCCCTTTCTTTGATGGAGGTGGTAGTATCTTACCACTTCTTAGCTGCACTTGAGCGATCTCCTCTGGTTTAAACTCATTTAATGGCGCGTCTTCAGAGTCAGACATTGTTGCGTCTAGGGATTCATCTGTTGATTCAAAGTCACCACCTAGGTTTACATGTTCAATCTGCGATGCTATGTCGGGGTCTGTCTCATCTGTCTTTGGAAAATACAAATTCTCCTCTGAACTGTAATCCATCAGTGATACCATCATACATGATTCAGAGGATACCTCCTCAGTACATTCTTCTTTTATCGGTGTATTTGACGCCACCAAGATGACCCGACATACTTCTACCAGAAGAGATTTCTTTGCCTTATCTAGGGAGTGACACAAATGAAGATGATGTCACCCCTATGAAATCCCAGAGGGTATGTTAGTCAATGGGCAAATGGAGTATGGAGGTTCAATATTCAAATGATGATTATAACTACGACTCTATATACATGAACACGGTGCATGGTGTGTTCTCCAAAAGAATAAATAGTATGTCGATCTTAGATAGTGTACTCGTAGTCACGTGTATTCCCCTACAACACTTCAAAGAAATCATTACGCAAGAGGTGCATAATGTCGAAGAGCTCGTAACATTTTACGTACCTCCCCCAAGAGGAAGTGGTTGGCCAACGAGTCTATTTTATTCAATTGGAAAACTCGAAGAAGAAATAAATCGTGACGAGTTCCGTACACTCATCAATTCCGAGCCACTCCTTATTCACTGGTGTTCGGAGTTAACGTTGTATTGCCACTAGAATTTGAACTACCATCACTCCGGGTAGCAATTCAGAATGATCTTACTTAAGAGCAAAATGCTCACCTGAGAATGGAAGAGCTCGACACACTCGATGAAGTTAGACTGCAAGTTCAACAAAACCTGAAAAATCTATCGAGGAATAATGACAAAATCCTTTGATCGGATGGTGCGTCCTCGGGCATTTCAAGAAGGGGAATTGGTTCTGATGCTGAGAAGACCAATCATGTCACACCAAAAAATCGGTAGCAAATTTGTATCCAACTAGGAGAGTCCCTTTGTCAACGAGAAGGTGTTTCAAGGAGGAGCTTATCAATTAATCAATCTGGATGCTCAGAGGCCTATGCCGCCAATCAACGGTCGATACATCAGCCTCCAAATCCACTGTACCTTACAATAGCGTCCTGGCCACTTAAATGCTGGGGTACATATATAATCGGGTCAATATATCCTCCGTCGTCAGCAGGACACCGTTTCATTTTGATGCAATTTAACATGTATAACGGGTCTCCTACAAGGGCCTGTGGACACTTGCATTTGTTGTATATCATCTGGTGTTTGCTTGTAGATGACATGTGGTATATAGCGGGTCTTCTACAACATCATATAGAAGCTCGTATTTGTCGCAACAGTGTCGTGAGTACCGACAATAGGATTTGAGAGTTTTTTGAGTTTAGGGAACATTATACCTTGCGTGAGGGAGGGAGGGGGGGGGGGGGGGCGACAACGATGAAAATGCACAAGTCTTTTTTTTTTTTGTTCTTTTTTCTCTTTTTTATTATATATATTTTCCTTTTTGATAATAATAGATAATAACAATAATAAGGTAATTCATGGGTTGGTGTTTGGAAGGCAATGGTTATTTCTCGGGATGCAGAGAATTAGAAGCGCAGAGGTTGGAGCTGCTGTGAAATAATTTGGACTGATGGCTATAAGCTATTGATGGCTAGTTGGTGAGTCGGTGTAGTAGGAAACTAGATGGCTTATTAAGTTCAACGAGAAGCTACATGGAAGAGGAGAGGAGAGTTGCTATGCACTGCTAGAACAAAGAAAGCAAGAAGAGATGTGGCTAGAAGCTGACTGGCTGTGGGAGACGTGTGATGGTGCTGGGTTGCAATTTGAATAGGAATCATGAGAGGGAGATGTGAACAAATAGAGCTTGGCTTGAGGTTTTCACGTATAGGGAATAAGATTTGGGTGAGTTTGGGTAAGTACAGCGGCTGAGGAGAGAGGGAAGCAGGCTAATTGATTCGGCGATTGTTGGGGCGTGCGATTTGGCGAGTTTGGTCACAGGGATCGAGTGATCTGTGTGTAGATCAGGATAAAATGGACAGCGGAGCATGCAACTTGGTTGGGTCGGGCTCTATGGCTATGAGGAGGATTAGCAGGGTTTGGTCGTGCATTTCGTGCGAACTGGCACGATTTCGTGCACATTGGGGTCAGACGGACGCGGTTGGGGGAAGATGGCGTGGGTCTCGAGCGGATCAGACTCTACGTGAGGCGGGTCGATTAGGTTGGGAAGAAAAAAAGGATTGATAGTCTTGCGAAAAGAAGGGTGGATTGGGTTCGACTACTCTGGGGGGAGATCAGGGTTGGTGCATGTGCGTAGAAAGGGAGATCGGGAGCTATTTGCAAGTAATCTTTCTTTTTCATTTTTTTATTTCTATTATTTTTTTTAACATATAACGCCTTGATTTATGAGTCATCGCCTCGAGATCCGTAGGCAATGTCAATCATTTAGATATAATTCTAATATTTCAGACATAACGACAAAGTCTGTTTTGAGACCAGACATCGTTTGGGCAGTGTCGCGCAATATTTCATAAGTAAATCATCAATTTCGGTTATCTTTGCTCGATTCAACTGAGAGGGGTCCCCTCTTAGGTAATTTCGACATTCTAATTGCATTAGCGAAATTTGTTTGGTGATCGGAGGTGGTTTAAGCAATTTAGTAACGCCTCGCATTGCTCCCGTTATCAATTTTAAATGCTTTTTCTCGCTCGCATTATTTGTGGCATTAGTGTGTGGGTCAACAGCAGCCCTTGCTTGTTGACCTTCATGGCAGAGAACAAAAAAGAATATAAAAAATATCTCTGCCAAATCCTGCAAGAATCCGCTAGAGTCAAATCCCTCCGCATCTATAATAACAATACCTCTCCAAATGGCGTCGAACGCAGCAGTCCATTCCTACATGCAAATACTTCGCCTCTTACATGCACGAAAAATTCCCCCGCTTCTTCTTTACTCCTATACTCGCCTGCTCCTCACGCAAGACCGAGCCCCAACCTTCCTCTTGTCGAACGTCTGCATCCTAACCCGCGCCTGTAGTTGAACCCCTCGCGCACCACTCCCTTATCTGAGCTTCCTCATGCACGCAAACCAGCCAAACATCTCCCTTCTCTTCCTTATGACGATCTCCTCTGCCCTAGTCGAACCTCACGTAAGATCCACGCAAGTCTCCCATCCCTCCTCCCTTCCACCCGACTCCTTCCATGCCAACAAGCCATCAGCCCCATTCACAACCGCAGAGATCTCGACGACAGTTGTCGCACATCCTTCGACTCGATCCTGTCGATCTCTCCATTATGTTGATCCACATCCTCTTCTACCCGATCGCAGACCCTCACAACCAACCGAATAGTATAGCATGGACAGAAATAGAGGGGTAGGTTATGACGAAGATAGCCCGCTCACAATCAATATATGATGAATGCGATGAATCCCCTATAGACATCGAGAGAAGAATTGTGATACATGCGACCTATCGCCTACGAGCAATAAAATTCCATACAAACAAATGAACCATTGCAACACACAATGAATACAGATGCCAATTGACGATCCACTCAGAGGAAAGAATCAAGAACCTGTTGTGCACACAATAAATTGCATAAAGACATTAACAGGTAACGATCGATGAATGCACAGTGCCCTGCAGGCAACTCTAGCAAGTGGGAAAATCCATACGACCGCATAAGCAGTAACAATCGGCCATGCAATACATCGCAAACAAGGATGTGTTTGAAGAATTCGAAGTAAATGCGGCTTGCGTGTAACTAATATCGCCGCAAATAAATACACTAAGCTGCCCATAGATGAGTAGACAGGGTGTGACGATGAACAAAATGGGGAAGGACTACGACAAGTACAAGTTCCTACGAATCGCTGCAGAAAACTCCCCATACACATCACAAACAAAATGCAGGAGAAACATGATAAGTATGAATACATACAAGCTGTTGTAGAAGACTCGTCATCACTCAATATGTCATCTACGAGCAAATATAGAAGGACTACGACAAATACAAGCGGTTGCAAAAGATCCGTCGTACACCCAATGTGTCGCCCACAAGCAAAACGCAAAATAAATATAGCAAATATAAATGCCTATGGCCAACACTAGAAGATTTGTATGCAAAACAACTTGGCCACTAACAAAGGCATCATGTCTGTGGTGAATGCAATTACCTACGAATAATGGCAGGAGATTCGTCAATGCACGACTATCTACCTGTAGAAAGTAATAAGTAGTGCACGACAGTCTACCTATATGATACGAGGAAATAACTGCACCACGACACTACACCGCCGGATCCGCAATACTCATACAAGATGGTAGAAGGTGTGTATAAGTTGTCAAATGGAATGCTGCGAACATTCAAATGACAGTTGCCCCCATAACTGAATAACGTCAAGTATTTTAAAACGCCTCCACACATACACTATAATATGTATACATACAAATATGAAAGCACACATGCAAGCATATTAGCATATATACGTGTGAGAATATATACCCGTATAAACCCTGACAAGCATGTTATGGGTACGCATGTGACGTCTGAGGATGCTGCACGGGTCAAACAATAAACTTAAGTTCAAGCCTGATCCTCCTCCGACGTGGGCATATAGGAGTCGACACGGCTCGAGCTATCAAATAAATGTACTGTCACGGTGTCGATCGAGATATTTATTTTATATGTTCATATTAGATCTTCAAGGCCTATAACTATAAAAATTCATTGACAAATACTTAAAGCCGACAACAAATCCGATCATCTGTTAGCAATTAGACATAATTGATAAAGTTCAACAGATAATTACAAAGTACCCCCTAAAAACCCGCATGAGCCCCGACGAGCGTGTTATGAGTATACATTGATGTCTGAGGATGCTGCTGATAGGAAACGCTTGGATTCCCAAGTGTTCCTAGCCAAAACTGAAATAGATCCAGACGTTTACTATTGTCCACAGCGGAAAAACAGCAAAAACACCAAGAAAACTGAGAGAAAACGTAGGGAAATTCATAGAAAAACGAAGCAAACACTTTTATTCCACTAGACGATGAAAAGCACTTGCAAGATACAACTTTCCTTCAATTCGAGAGGAAGGAAAAACTTTCCCAAGATCTCCGGCATAGCCAAGAGCCGAAGAACACCAACCCTAGATCTCAAAACAATTCAAATTCAAGATGACCCGCCAATTCTCCCCCAAACTCCTAATTATACAAATTAATCATAAAGGACAATAATGGACTTCCTAAAATATCCCCTCATTCAAAAATCTCCCTCCCAAATTCAATTTAAGCATGTGTGGGGTCCACAGGGGAGTTCCGCCCCTTTTGGTTGTTCCGCCTGGCGTAGCATCGGACCGGTCCACTCGTAACATTACTCCCCTCCAAAAAATTCACCTTTGTCCTCAAGGTGAAAGTCTGGAAACTGCTGCTTCACCATCTCATAGGGCTCCCAGGTCGCCTCGTAGTCGGGAAGATCTTTCCATTAGATTAACACTTCCTTGGTTCCTTTTTTATTAACTCTTACTCCTTCCAGCCCCATGGGTTCCATTACCACCTCCAAGTCTTCTGTCAATGATGCTGGTAGCTCGGGACTAGCTACATGCTCCCCAAGCACTCTCCTCAACTGTGACACATGGAACACCGAGTGTATGGTGGCGGACGGGGGTAACTTCAGTCGATACGCTACTGCTCCAATCCTCCCAATAACCTCATAGGGACCAAAATACCTCGGGGCCAATTTCTCATTTTTCCTGTTTGCCACTGATTTCTGCCTGTAGGGTCTTAACTTCAGAAATACCTTCTCCCCCACTTCAAATTGTATGTTTCTCTTGTGTGTATATGCTCCCTTCTTCATGATTTGTTGTGCCCTTCCCAAATGCTTCTTTAACTCCTCCAGCACCTAATCTCTTTCTTCTAAGTACTGCTTAACTGAAAAGATTGGTGTGTTTCCCTTTCCATAATGCACTAACTGTGAGGGGTCTCTTCCATAAAGTACCTTGAAAGGGGTCATTTGGGCTGCTGAGTGATACAAAGTATTATACCAGTACTCTGCCCAAGGTAACCATTTGGCCCACTTACGTGGTGTTTCTGAAGCAAAACACCTTAAATAGGTTTCCAAGCTCCGATTTACCACCTCTATCTGTCCGTCTGTGGATGGTAGACGGTACTCCTCTTGAGAACAGTGCCCTGCATTCGAAAGAGTTCCTTCCAGAACTGACTGAGAAAAACCTTGTCTCTATCAGACACAATGGAAGCAGGGAATCCGTGTAATCGCACCACTTCTCTAATAAATGCTGCTGCCACTGAGACCGCGGTGTACGAGTGCCGCAGGAGGACGAAATGGGCATACTTACTGAGGCGGTCCACCACTACCAAAATGACTGTGAATCCCTCTGAGCGAGGTAGGCCGTCAATGAAGTCCATGGACACTTCCTCCCAAACTTTGTTTGGAAGTTCCAAGGGTTGGAGTAGCCCTCCTGGTGCCATCGCCATATATTTATTTCTTTGGCACACCTCACATCTTGCCACCAGCTCTTCCACATCTTTATGCATGCCCCTCCAATAGAGCTCCGCTGCTAGCCTCCTATATGTCTTCTGAACTCCTGAATGGCCTCCAACTGCACTGCCATGAAACTCCTGCAACAGATGGGGGATATGTACGGACGTTCGTGGCATCACAAACCTCCCTTGATACAATAATCTCTCCCCCTCAATGCAGTAGCCCGGATGGCTACTCTTGTCTTTCTGTAGGTCCTCCCTGATCTTCCCCAATTCTTCATCTAGCCTGCTTTCTTCCTTGATGGCCCCCCAATCCACCATCAATGGTACTGACAGAGTTAGCTCCTGGAGCTCCCCAACACATCTGGATAGGGCGTCAGCTGCTTTATTTTCCAAACCCGGCTTGTACTGGATCTCGAAGTCGTAGCCCAACAGTTTGGAGAGCCACCTCTGATGCTCCTCAGTCACCATTCTTTGCTCCAGTAGATACTTTAAACTCCTCTGATCAGTACGGACAATGAAATGTCGCCCCAAAAGGTAGGGGCGCCACTCTTGAATGGCCAAGACAATCGTCATCAGCTCTCTCTCGTACACTGATTTCAGTCTTGCCCTGGTTGATAGCACTTGACTGAAGTATGCTACAGGCTTGTGGTTCTGCATCAACACTGCTCCCAACCCATATCCTGACGCGTCGGTCTCTACCACAAATGCTTGACCAAAGTCTGGCAGGGCTAGAACAGGAACAGTCGTCATGGCTTCCTTTAACCTCTCGAACGCCTGGGTGGCTGCTTCTCCCCAGCAAAAATTATCCTTCTTCAGCTGCTCAGTCAAAGGCCAGGCAATGGTACTGTATCCCTTCACAAACTTCCTGTAGTATCCCGTCAATCCTAGAAATCCCCTCAATTCCCTGAGGTTCCTAGGTAGTGGTCATTTCTGCATTGCTTCAATTTTAGTCTTATCCGCTACCACTCCTTGAGATACCACATGTCCCAAGTATTCCACACTTGCCTGAGCAAAACTGCACTTCTTCAGGTTGGCTTTCAACTGGTGCTCCTGAAACACTTCCAATACCACTTTCAAATGTTTCAAGTGCTCCTCCCTCGTCATGCTGTACACTAGGATGTCATCAAAAAAGACCAGGACGAACTTCCTGAGGTGCGGCTTGAATACCCGATTCATCAAGGATTGGAAGGTTGCAGGAGCGTTAGTCAAACCAAAGGGCATTACCAGAAATTCATAATGCCCTTCATGTGTCCTGAACGCTGTCTTTGGAACATCTGTCTCCCTCATTCTGATCTGGTGGTATCCGGATTTTAAATCCAGCTTAGAAAACATCACGGCACCATGTAGCTCGTCTAGCAGCTCATCAATTACAGGAATTGGGAACTTTTCTGGTACAATGCCCTTATTCAGAGCCCTGTAATCGACACAGAATCTCCAACTCCCATCCTTCTTCTTGACCAGGAGGACTGGGCTAGAAAAAGGGCTGTTGCTGGGTCTGATAATGTCCGCCTCCAGCATTTCCCGAATCAGTTTTTCAATCTCATCTTTCTGAATCTGTGGGTAGCGGTAAGGACGGACGCTGATCGGGGTCTCACCTTCTTTCAAAGTAATAGCATGCTCCAACTCTCTCTGAGGAGGTAACCCCTAGGGCGGGTGAAAGACCTCGCTGAACTGGTGTATGAGCGGCTGTACTACAGAGGGAACATTGCCTTCTTCCTCCAATCTGACCCCTTCCAGGCGGTGCAATTCTACTAAGTAGCCTCCCCCTTCTTCCTGAATGGTTCTGATGAGGGATTTGAGAGAAACCCCTGCCTTGGTCAGTCCAGAGTCACCCTGAATAGTCCTCTTTCTGCCCCCAACCATCAACTCCATCCTCAGTGTACCCCAGTTGATTTTGGTCTCTCCCAATGTCTGCAGTCATTTCATCCCAAGGATGACATCCGTACTCCCCAATTCCAAGGGAAGGAAGTCTTCCTTTACATGGATCCCTTGAATCTTCAGTACTATTCCTCAATAGACTCCTCGACCCATCTCCACCTTCCCAGTGCCCATCATCACACCATAGCCTCCGGTATCCACTAACTCCATCCCCAATAACTCAACGATCTGGGTGGAAATGAAATTATGTGTTGCTCCACTATCTATCAACACCACCACCTCACGGTCAGAGATCTCTCCTTTCACCTTCATAGTGTGACTCGAAGTGAATCCCACTACTGAGTTCAAAGAGACTTCTACTACGTCCAGATGCAACTTCTCATCCTCCTCCGCCTCGGGGGCATTCCTACCTATCTCTTCGTCTTCCTCATCTTCACAAACGAGGAGAACCTGAAGAGTTCGGTCCTTGCATCTATGTCCCGGCATGTACTTCTCATCACAACGGAAGCACACCCCCTTTGCTCTCTTTTCTTGCATCTCCTTCTCTGTCAGCCTCTTGAATTGTCCCCCATTTCCTCCTCCACCGGATCTCTCCTTGGGCACCTCCCTCTGGTTCCCTGGGGCTACCCCTTTGGAGGGTAATACATCAGTAGTCATCTTGTACGATCCCCCTGAGTAGTTGCCTTGAGCTCCTCTTTCTGATCTCTTCTGATCTTCCACCAATTGTGCAAGCTCCATGGCCTTGCCTAAGTTCCTTGGCTCCAATACTCTGACAGCGGTTCGTATCTCCGGTTTGAGCCCCTTCAGGAAATTCCCCTCCAGGGCCAATTCTAAGATGTGATCCAAACGGCTAGCCAAGTACTCGAATCTGTCCCGATATTCGGCCACGGTCCCCTCCTGAGTCAGAGCAAAGAACTGCTCATAGAAGTCTCCTCCCCCATCGGCTCGGAAACGCTCTAATAAACAATTCTTGAACTCCCTCCAGTTCCTGATAGGCTCTCTCCTGTCTCGCCACTGATACCATGTCAACGCCTTCCCTTCCAGACACAATCCTACCGCCGTTAGCTTCTCATCATCTGTCAACCCGTTGACAGCAAAGTAACGCTCCACCTTGTATATCCAGCCATGGCCATCTTCACCCTCAAAGATGGGCATCTTCAACTTCCTCACCTTCGGATCCCTTCTGTTACCCCGGTACTCTCCATAACCTCTCATTCCTCGAAGAGGAGGTGCTCCCCAAGTGTCCCGGTCCTCCCTCCGACGTTGGTATCTGAATTCGTCGTCATATTCCCCTCTTCCCCTTTCAAAATCAGCACCTCGACGCTGAAATTCTTCTCTTCTTTCGCCAACATCTGCACTTCCATCAAATTCCCCTCTCCTGCCTTCAAAATCAGCACCTCGACGCTAAAAATCAGCACCTCGAAGCTGAAAATCAGCACCTCGACGCTGAAAATCAGCACCTCGACGATCATTTCTCATGCTCATCTCCTCTCTAGAAAGTGGCTCTAGAGGTGGCATGTCGTCATCTCCCTCAAGGATCTCTACCTCCGGATTCCTCCTCCCCCTACGCGGGTTCGTATTTCCTCCTCTGCCGTGGTCTCCGGTAGTCTCTCTTGCTTCCGACATCGTCGGATTAGTCTTTATCTCCAATAATTTCTTCGTCATTTCTTCAATGGTCGTAAATTTTCCCTCCAATCTTTCATTGTTGGTGGTGATTTGATTTTGAAAATAAAAAAATCTTTCCTCCAAATCGGTTTTCAATTGACCGACTTCGCCTTCCAAAACGTCCACCTTCTTTCCGGCCATCGCTCTTCTAACGGATCCCCAAAATTCTTCTTCCGGAGACGGAAAACTTGCTTGAAATTTCAGCCGCCGGTGGTCCCAAATCGATGCTCTGATACCAATTTGATAGGAAACGCTTGGATTCCCAAGTGTTCCTAGCCAAAACTGAAATAGATCCAGACGATTACTGCTGTCCACAGCGGAAAAACAGCAAAAACACCAAGAAAACTGAGAGAAAACGTAGGGAAATTCGTAGAAAAACGAAGCAAACACTTTTATTCCACTAGACGATGAAAATCACTTGCAAGATACAACTTTCCTTCAATTCGAGAGAAAGGAAAAACTCTCCCAAGATCTTCGGCGTAACCAAGAGCCCAAGAACACCAACCCTAGATCTCAAAACAATTCAAATTCAAGATGACCCGCCAATTCCCCCCCAAACTCCTAATTATACAAATAATCATAAAGGACAATAATGGACTTCCTAAAACATCCCCTCATTCAAAAATCTCCCTCCCAAATTCAATTTAAGCATGTGTGGGGTCCACAGGGGAGTTCCGCCCCTTTTGGTTGTTCCGCCTGGCGTAGCATCGGACCGGTCCTGTGACTGGTCCACTCGTAACAGCTGCGTGGGTCAATAAATGAATTTAAGTTCAAGTCCAATCATCCTTGATAGGGCGAGAGTTGACACGACTTAAACCAATGAACAAATATAGGGTCGCGATATCGACCGAGATATTTAATTTTATACATTAATATTAGGTCTTCAAGACCTATAAAAAGAAAAATTCATCAACAAAGGCACAAAGCCTACAATGAACCATATCCTCTGTTGACACATAGACAGAGTCAACAAGATTCAATTAATAAAATACAATTGCCCAATAATACCCCGATAATGGCAGCGTTGACTTAAAATCTCAACCGGAGAGGTCCACACAAATCTCAAAGAAATGCCTCCAAATGCTATAAAAATTTAAAACTCCAAGAAAATATCGGATCCAAATATTTAAAATTGAAATTAATCGTCAAAACACTTAAAGTAAAACTCATCCACTCTCTACAAAAGTTTGTTGAGGTGGACAAATTTAAATATCACTTCAGCTCACAAATAGATGATGTCCTATTGAGAATATCACTAGGATTTATTCTGAAACAATCTCCTGTCAGTAAGGACGTGGCACGTGTCCTCTAACCGACAGTTTTGCCGCCAAGTGGCACCATAGGTAAACAATTTTGACAAGGGCCCTTTGAACCGGGTGGTTGCCACCAAATGGCACCACTAAATCATGATTATGGCCAGAGCTCGTATGCTCCCCAATGGCACTAAATCCTTATGATATGAATCAATAGGATATGATCGATAGGGCACAAAGCTCTTTGTTAGCTAAGGTGGATTCAACTTTGTCCCCTTAAACAAACATCCACCTCAAGTCTACAAGGTACCTTTGGACGACGCAACCCATATCAGCTGACAAAGATGTTTCTGCAGGTTTAGTCGACTATCTCCTCTGACTAAGTAGACTAGGGATCATGATGACCCGGGATGACGGAACCATGAAATTTTGATCGGATCCATCATCATTCCCCCCACCATCCGCTTTAAGTGAAAGATGGTGAAATTTCTATTTTAAATATCAAATTTCCAAAACGAAAATCAATCTGCTACTATGCAACAGATAACACATATTCTCTGCGTATATGATTAACGACTAGCCTTAATCGAAAGTTCTCTCTCATTATAGGGGCTTGCACCTATAGGAAACTAGAACTCATAACATAAAGCCTTCGCAAAATGAGGGCAAAATCCTTGGGTAGTGTCTTATTTTAAACACAATATGCCTTCTAAAAATTTATCTCGGAACCTAATTCATTAAAACTCCCCCTAAGGAGGGGATGCCAGGGGGCGAATTTTCGGAGCCCACATTGTTGTAGCCAAAACAACTATCCCTGATGTATAGAAGAAAATAATAAGGGAAACGGCTAGTGGATTTTCAAATCTTATTTTAGTTTGATTTTATTTAGAATTTATATTGTATTAAGGATTTATAGCAAATTTATCAATATTCCATTATATAAGGCCCAAATTATGAAGAATGAAAAAAAATGATCTCTTTCCTTATTTGGCATTCCATGCGTTACTTGTGAGATGAGTGACTATATGTCAACCTTCTTATGTTATATGCATGAAGAAATGTTCTTCTTAAGTGTAAGAACTTCTTCTTTGTTATTTAGATAAGTTCTTTGCTTTCTCCTTTTTTTTTTTCTCTCCAACAGCCTTTTGGGATGCTAAAGCAGGTGGACAACACCCTAGCGAATTCCAAGGCTGGTTTTCAAAGATATAAATGATTTAAATATATAAGAACCCTCATGAACACAACTACTAAGATAAGAATAAGAGGAGTAGATCAATAGATTTTAAGTTGTATGAAAGAATGATTAGTTTTTACTGTAACTTATAGCTAGTTGTCTTTATATCAGGTTTGATGTTTGTGTTTGTACTATATTTCAAATGGATCCTAAAGATTCTCATTTGATTGTTGTTACAAATCTTTAGATATAGTGTTGGAAAACATTACTTAGGTTTGTGGTATCCAAACAGAACAATTTCTTGAGATCTTGTCAGATTTTTCATACAAACTTTGCCACTTGCAAAGTTGATTCCTAAAGTATGCCAGCTATGTGTCAATTCTTAGTTCTATCACTCGTTTCTCGGTTCAGTAAAAAATAGAACTCTATTGCTCTATCAATGACAAAGCCAAAATATGTCATTATACATACTTGAATAGCAGCATAGGTACTATGATTAAAAAAAATAATTAGAAGACTTTGAACATTTTTCTATTAAACGCAACTCCAATGCTATAATTAAAAAAAAAACTATTCAACAAATCAAACTATGTACATTGAGATTCAACAACACTACATATGAGATAATGTTACCCATGGTGATATTAATATAGAATTTGTTGGTTCCAATCATCCCATATTTATAGGAGCTCGATTCTTGTTTGATAAGAAGCTCGATTCTTGATTCTTGATTCTTGTTAGATAAGAAGCATAATAATTAAAAAATATATATTTGTGAACATACTTGTTTGATAGTTTGAAACAATCGCTAGAAATATTCGCAAACGTGTTTATTAGTGTGATTGATAAAGCTCATTCATTAAGCTAATGAACATTTAGAAGTATAGCTCGTTTATAGCTTGATAAGTCTCGTTTGTTTAAAGCGCGATAAGCACGAAACAAATCGAACATTAATCAAACACAAATCAAACATGAACATCTATCAACTTAAACGAACCAAGTTTGAACACGAACATGAAAGCTCGAATCAAACTTGAATGAACATGAATAAGAAGATGCACGGCTCGGTTTACAACCCTACTTCCATTCCATTGCAAAACTTAAACTTCCTCACATAAACCAAGGCATTGAGTTTCAAATCTATCCAATATAAACCCAATTTACAATTTTTTCAATCATCATACTAGAAAACGTGCATGTATAAATGTCCTTTTCTAGAATTTCTTTTTCTCTCCTAATTTTCTTTTGTTAAGTCTCTTGAAAGAGATTTAGATGGGTTCCCTTGTTCGTAAGCAAGGCGAGCATGCTCTTACCCTTGAACTAAAAAACGTTGTGAGAGTTTCTCCACAAGCATGCAGGTGAACGAGTGATTGGTGGTGAAATCCTGATCATGTGGGTACTAAAGCATGGGAATAGGCCAATTTGGGCCAAATAATGTTAATCGTTGTAGTATGTTTTTCATTGAACTAGCTTGGGTTCATCTTTAGCCATCAAATGGTTGAATATGGCTGAGAGCCTAAGGGGCTATTTGGATTAAAAGAGTTAAATATTTCAAATGCAAGAGTTTTGAAAATATTGGTATTTGGTTGGAAGCAAGAGGAATGAGAAGTAAAATTTTGAAGTATTTTAAATGCACTCTTTAATTCATTTTCAATGTATTCAAAATTCGCCTTATTTTGGGCAAGCAAATTCCAAATGCACCTCAAGAGTAATGTTTTTTGCTTATTGTCGCTGCTCGCTGGCCTCCAATGATCGTCAACCGTCACCACCCACTACTGGCGCCACCCACTCACTGCTTGCCATCACCGCCAACACTATTTGTTGTTGCAAGTCGCCATTGCAACCCACCGTCAACCACAATAGTCATTGGGCTTTACATTACATTCATTTTACTTCAAACTGAATACAAAAAATAATCATAAGTATTCATTTTATACTCATTCAAACAAACCTAAACATTTCAAATGTATTGCTTGTCTTTACATTGTATTTCATTTTACTCTAAATTTATTTTTTATCAAAACAAATTGCCCCTAAAACAAAATTGAAGTAAACAAAAAGAAGCTTCTGATGAAAAGGAATTAATGAAGTAAATTTTAAATGTTGCACTCATTTTGCATTAAAAGTCAATACCAAGCACTACGTGGTGACAAGTACTATTTCAACACCAACAATATAAAATGAATAGATGATGATGCATATGAGATTGATATAAACAACTAAGGAGATCATTGCATAGATTTATTGAGAGGGACTTCATTGGAGTCCAAATGGCCAAGCACTGAACTATAGCTTCAGCTAACAGAAAAAAAAAAAAATCAAAAGCTTTTGTTAAACGTGGAGCAGAAGCAAGAGCAATTAGAGGTGAATCAAAATTATTAGTTTTCCATAATTGAAGTTTTTGCTAAGGGCCATTAAAAGTTTCCAGTCTTCAAGACAGACGCACCCAACTGAGAAGCAAAAAGAACTCAGCGTCAACAATTGCATCGTACCATATCTACTCAGAGAGTTCAACATGAACTAGGTACTATTTACTGACTCATATCCCTTTCAAGTAATGCAAGTGGAAGTTGAAATTACTTTATTTAATTCTTTTTGTGATATAAATTAAGGCCCTCAAATTACTCAAATTAATGACAATAAAGAAAGTCGGAATGGAGGGAGGGATCGCCTGTAAGTTGAGGTTATTGATTCTTGTGTTTGATTCTTGAACAGTTATGAAGCCAAACTTACCTGATTAACAGTTATACAGAATAAAAGATCCTCGCAGTTCCCTTGTTCAAGATATTTCCAAAATGTGTGACAGTACAAAATCCTCACAACAAGCAACCCATGACAAGAGAGAAAGCGTGCACTATCTTAGTTTGAACAAACAATGCTATGAAATCAGGATAAAATAAGGATCATATTAGCTAAGAAAGCAATGCATTCTTTCTTTTACATAGTTGCTAGACTAACAATAGAGTAACTCAGGCGACAACCAAGCACATAAAGACAAAGGATGGAGCTAATTGGCAAAATTTAAGATGATAAATCAAGGTGAAGTGTAAACTACTAACAAAAAACTAAAAAAGCTATTCCCGCAGTGCACATTGATCAAGATTATTCCAATATGTCATATATGCGCACAAGAGAAAATTGGAGCTTAACAGGATGTGTAAGTTCATGATGCTTTTTCTTTTGTCATCAAACAAACTTCGTATTTTTTCAGCATACAATAACAACAACAAGCCTTTATCCCACTATGTGGGGTCGACTACATGAATCTTTTTTCTCCATTGTGTTATGTTAAGAGTCAAATTATCATATAAATCTAAAAAAGAAAGGTCATTTCTAATATTTTCTTAACCGGGTCTTTTAGGTCTACCTCTACCTTTCTTAACATAAGTCAAATCTAATACATCTACTTTCCTAACCGGGTCATCAGAAGGCCGCCGTTTTATGTGGCCAAACCATCTAAGGCGACTCTCTCTAATCTTATCTTCCACTAGAGCTACTCCAACCTTTTCACGTATATGCTCATTATGTATCATGTCTTTAAGAGTAAAGTCACTCATCCACCTAAGCATCCTCATCTCTGTAACACTTAACTCAATATAATGCTTCTCTTTTAATGGCCAAAATTCTACCATAAAGTATTGCAAGTCTCACTAACATCTATAGAATTTTCCCTTAAGTTTGAGAGGGACTTTTCTATCACACAATAAGCCCGATGCATTCATCCACTTCAATCATCCAATTTGAATTATACTAATGATATCCCCATCTATATCACCATCACTATGAACAATGGACCCAAGATATCTAAAACAAGCACTCTTATTAATGACTTGATTGCCCAAAGTCACAATCCCCCCACTAGATCTATTATTACTAAAATTACACTATATATATTTAGTTTTAGATCTACTCAAACATATGCCTTTAGACTCTAAGGTTGACCTCCATTATTCAAGTTTACCTTTAACCCCCTCTCTAGTCTTATCAACAAGAATAATATCATCAGTGAAAAGCATACACCAGGGTACAACCTCTTGCAAATGTCTAGTGAGAACATCCATGACTAAAACAAAAACATATGGGCTTAAGGGTGATCCTTGATGTAATCCAACTGCGTGTTTTTTTTTTACATAATCAATGGGTTGAGGTTTTAATGGTTTTATTTCCTTGAAACATTGACAGAGAAGGGAAGACAGTTCAGAGTACATCACAAAATGCAAAGAAGGTGTATGTAGCTGAAAAAAATTAAGAACGGAATGAAAGCATCGCTAAATGTTGAGGTTGGTTATTAAATAAGTATATGAGGAACTAGGCTAGCATCTTTCAGAAAGAATAATCAGTAACATACAATGAATGACACTGCCGAAAGGTTTATTCAACACAGAAGGTCACGAGAAGTCAACTAGGATGATAAGACAAGATAATACTACTACTAGCTCATGTCCATAATCGAAGTTATGGTTCTTAAGCTAATTAATTTCGCTAATAAAAGCTCTGCCTAAAACTACCAAGGTAGGACAACTAAAATTTTTGAAAATACAATATTTTCAACTGAAAGGAATAATTGATAATCGTTTATGGAAGAAACTCGTATGCAAATGATTCTGCTAAATATGAAAGAAATGCAGGAATTATAGGATTTACTTATGCATTTTTAGTTGACTAGATTGACTTTCTTAATATCTATTTTCTTTTAAGTTAGGAGCAGGACATTTAAAAGTAATTTCCCTTTTCTAATCTTGCATTTTGTAAACCAATGCTAACTTGGGTCTATTAATTATAGCCCGTCGACCAAACATTGGAAGTCTGATAATAAGTGATCAATCCGAGGAGACAAACTCCGTGTTAAGGCATATGAGAGTGTCATATTTAGTCCCACATTTAAGGCAAAATTTATCTTGATGTAAATGTACTAGTAATGGCCCTTACCCATATTTTTAAACTTCTTTAGTTGAAAATATATTTGACAATTGGGTTATCAAGCCCAATTTTGCTCCCCCTTAACCCACATTCCCAAACAAGTGATGTCAGAGTCAAAGATTCGATAGACCGAGTGGTTTAATTAGTCTTCGGTGCTTTACACCATGGTTGAGGGAGGTTAAAGAGTGGAGAACTCAAATGATGACTCCATGTAATTTAGCTTGGGAGGTCATATGCATAATAGTTGATGAAATTGAAAATATTGCTTTTGACGGCGAGTGATGGTTGATATTGAGAGCTCTCATGTAAGGGTGAGATTTGTCAAGACGTGTGAGAGTCTTGGGTTCAATCTCACATCAAATAGATAATTTTTTAGGCACACTCCATAACACTCTTCAAAGAGGTTCAATATACTGAGAGGATATCTTCATTTATATCAATTTCAATTCCAAATTAAGTCAAGATCTAGACAGAAACTCTAATGTCAAATCTAGAAACTGACATATAAGCATAAGCTACCAACACAATGATGGCAAAGCCACAAGGGAGCATAATGAACAACAAAAACAACAAACGAGAAGCCTAGAACTACCGACCAACTCAAAATCCTTCATCACATCATCTAAGTCAACGCAATTTATCAAATGTCAACCTAATAGTCGCCAGCAAACACTCGGCCAAAGCAGCAGCTTCACAGTTTGCTGTTGCAGGCACCATTGTATATTATCAGCACTCCAACCTCAATCAACTCACAATACAATTCAAATTCACACTCAAATGCGGTTAAACATAAATTCTATCGAAAAAATCAGATATCTCATCAACAATCACGAAATCCAACAACTCCACAAGCTTGAATCCATAGAAACGAGCCCAACTGGGTCCCATTGATCAGAGATAAGCAGGAGAACAGTAACAACAACCTCATTAAAGAAAACCCAAAGAGCAAAACAACAAGAAAAGCAGCAGTAAGGAAACCTGTAATCCTTCTCGAGAAGTCATCCCACCAATCGCGTGAGTACTCGCCCATGACCGTCGGCGCCGTAGTTTCAACCTTCTTCTCAGCCCTCCTCCTCTTCTTGAACCCTCTAACGGGGCCCATGATCGTGTCTCCAACGCAGGCCACCACCGATATAGATCAAAGAGAAGAATCGCAAAAACAAGGAGAGAGTTTAGATGAACTAATCAGCCCAAGATGCAATCTTTCATAACTGACAACAAATATGAGATCAGATAAGCCAAAAACTGAGACAGATACGAAGATTGAAAGAGAGAGTGGGTAGTAACAAGGTTGTTCGCAATAAAACATGCAAGAGAAAGAGAGAGAGAGAGCGCGAGCGAGCGAAAGAGGGAGAGAGAGAGAGAGAGAATAGAGGTGAGATAATGCAATGTTTATGACATGAGTCATGCAGAGGGCTGAGACTCGATAGTCGACCATGAGACCATGGGAGGATTCAAATAGCTTGGCTTGGGTTCTCCTTTCTCTTTTGTAAGGGCTACTATGCATCAAAGCTACATGATAATATGATATAATCTTTCTATGCCTTCCTATCAATGCATAGAATTAATCAACATTATATAATTAGTATTCTTTTATGTGATCTTAACATATCCATCATTGAAAGCATCATAAACAGTTGGCATTGAATTAAAATAATTCGATATTATATTTTATAAGATATTATTTATTATTTAATGTGTTCATTCAAAGTCACAATATTTGTTGAATTAAATTTTATTTATTTTGTTTGAGCGAAAATTATTTGATGGAGCATAAATTTTGATAATACATTCAATATGTTTATGTCAATTTTCTTATATTTTATGATGCATCATCGAGTTTGGCTCTTTGACGCTGTAGTCTCAAGAAAAGGAGGGAAAAAATGAGTTTAGAGGAAAGTGTGGTGGTCTGGTGTCGTTGCAATGATGTTGGGATGGAGTATAGGAAGTTTGGAAGAGTTTGAGGGTATTGTTAGTGGCGTTGCGGTATCAGAAGTGGTAGCGTTGTGATATTAGGCTAAATTACTACTTTTTAATATAGTAAATATCTAAAGTCACAAACCTAAGCCCAAATGGCCTTCAGAATTGTCGGGCTCAAGGTAGGTCACCTATACCCTACTTCTAATTTAAACTCTAAAGTATATAACGAAACATATGCTGTTAAAGGTGTTTCTTTTAAGTTTTAAAAAGGTTTCACTGCATAACTTTTTATATATTATTTTATTATATGTTATATATAATTTAATTATAAGAATACAAATTAAATTTCACTAGTCAACCTATTTTGTATGAATTTTTATTTATTCTAGAATATGGAAGCCTATCTGAATTGCAATACAATTGATAAAGAATGTTAATTTAGTGTTATGCACAATCTCTATGAATTTGATAAATTTATGAGCACTTTGAGTTAGTAATTGAAATGTGGGAGTTTTCTATACAAGTTGGTATATGATACTATTTACTTTAAAAAGTTTTAATTGCACATTGCATTTATATTATTATGTATTTTATGATATTATAGAGTTTTTTAATTCAAAAGAAAGGAATTTTGTAACTATCTACTTGGGCCCAATGTAGAAATATTCTATACTGGATTATTCTATTATGGCTCTGAATTAATTATGTATTAGAAGTTCTGTTCTATTCTAATTCTATTTTGCACCAGTCTTGAATAGGTGGCAGGCAGAAGATTGAGAGTTATAGGAGGCATAAGTACAAATGCATTCTATATTCATGTGTGCATCAGTACAAGTAGAACTTAAGTGTTAAGCAATACTTTTATGATTATGTTTCAAATTCATTTTGCTATAAATTAAAAATTTGTTATGGAGAATTTGGTGTTAGCCTACTGAGTTTATACTCATTTTGTTGTTTATTATGTTATAAAAAAAAGGTAAAGGTCCTACTGAGTTGGCTGATTAAATAGAGAGCAAGAAGGACATACTTTTGCAGGTATCTAAAATTTTTTTTATAATTTTGTAATTCATATTTAATTAAGTTTTATTGGAAACAATGTAATCTTGATTATGGTAACTAATTGTTCTGGAAAGAGAAGTTATGGTTGTGCACTCTGAATGTTATTTTATATATTCTTGATGATTACTTGACTCTATGTATATTCAGTTGAAAAAAAGAAGTCTTAGACATGTAGGAAAGTGGGTTTAAATTCTTCCTTTAGGTCTTGGGGCACTGCAGAAGAGGCCAAGATTTTGTGCAGTGAGGTGGATTGAGATATTCAAGTTCCTCTTTTTTTGTTTTATCTTTTTGTAGTCATGAGCTATTAATAGACTTATTAATTATTAGTAATCTCCTAACTATTGTAAATGTGATTTTGGTGAATAAATTTAGTGAAATGTTTTGTTGTGTATGATATTCAATGGCTTTTTTGAGATAGATTGATTTCTATTGAATTTATAAAAAATTTGGTAAATGATTAAAAAGAAAAAATAGATCATTCTTCCAATTAAGATCTTGGGGCGTGACACTTTAGGCTCAAAAATATCTGTAGATGTCAGTATGCTTCATCAGGTCTAATAATAGGAACTCTGCTTTATGCCTTTCCCATCATCTAGGCTATCAAACTAGTAAACTGTGAAATTTAATCAAAGCTAACTATCGAAGCAATATTAGGTAAGGGTGTTTCCCGGCTTGAACTTTATCTGTTTGTCATATCAGGGTCTAGTGGATCCATGATCACATAAAATATCCAACTAAACATACATACACATGAAAACAAGAAGAAATGAATGTCCATATAGACTAAAAACCACCTCATTACTTAACCTACAAATCAATTTTATAGCTCTACTTTATGATCAATTTTTAAAACTGTTGCTCTGATACCAAAAAAGTATGTCACAACCCAACCTGATAAGACACATCGACTGAACATGTCCTATTATGTTGGCTTGTAATAAGCAAACCACAAGATCAAAGTTTTGAAAATTTTTTTAAAGAATTTTTATCCAAATTTTAACTTTTAAAACAACAATAAATGACATAGCTACTATCAATATCTATTACTAAAAAATAACTCATCCACCAAATTTTATTTTCATTAATAATCAAAATGTGTATATAACTATTGTACATGATTACAAATTAAGCTACATAACAAAGTAATAAAAACTAGTCATGACTGTACAAAAATTAGAAAAAGGAATACCTCTATAGACTCAAATCAAATCTTGACACTACTACTCAACTAGCCTTTTCCCCTATCAAATCTTAAAAATAGAAGGCAAAATAACAGTGAGCTAACATAGCTTAGTAGGTCACATTTAAATCAATCTGAATTTTTAAATAATTTATTTATTGCAATAGGTAGCTAAAATTATAAAATTATTTCAAGATATAAATGCACTAGATAGGGTCGTACTTACAATTAGAAAACTTTAAATTTTATTGCATAATAGTAGATAAACAAGCACTTCATATCTTAGAGCAATATATAACAAATTTCTCCATATAACTCCAAATGCTCATCATCAAAATAGAATGTGCTTATAGCACAAAAATATGTCTTACAGGCACAAGAACATGACTTTTCGCCACTAAAACATACTTCCTCTTCCTCCATTACACTTACTCAGAATGTCTCATTTTAAACATCAAAGCTTGTAATTCATTTCTAGCAATAAGTAAAGCAAAAGTGAATATATTCTAGAATTTCTCAAAGTGCTATAATGATAGGCCTAGAAACCCTATTGAGCGAAAAATATATTATTTCAAATTTTACAAAATTACTAAGGATTGTGCAGAAGGCTATTTTAAAATTTTAATTGTACTACAATAATATTTTTTGAGTTTGGGATTATTTTCTAGACAATTAAAAAGGCACACATTTTGAAAATTTTAATGTAAAATTCTTCAAAAAAATGCCTAAATATCCAAAACCATTGTCTCTACAACATGCAAAAAGTTACATGGTAAAAATTTTATAGGTGGAAAGTTATCTTTATTTAAAAAAAATAAAATTTAAATCAAAAAATTTTAAAATTTTTATATTTTTGAAAACTGAGATAGACAAAATGTCACCTACCTTAATCTGAGCAACTTCCGAAATTAGGCTGACAGTAAAAAATTATATGAAGTAGCCTCAAACCAACTTTCTCTCTCTAGAATTCATTCTCCCTCTCTCTAGTGTAGGTTGCCTAATGGATCGAATGAGATGGAATAGTGATTTGGATTTTTAAAATAATAAAATTTAGCCTAACACAGTGGTGTCATGCAGCACTCGCCAAGAAACTCCTTTAGAGAGCCCACAACGCCACCTCACTGAATTATTTTGCCAATAAGTTGAGAGCATTGGTGCTGAAGCACCACCAACCCAGTGTCGTAGTGACCCAAGGAAAAAATTTAGATTTTTCAAATGTGAAAACAAGCCCCTCGAACCCGCTTTAGAACACATGCATACTCTCACATCCAAAAAAAATATTCTCAACCATATGTAGAAGGGTTCAAATGTCAAAATTTAATAAATTTACCTTTTTTAGATTAGGTCAAAATAGATTGATTTGAATATCAAATCTAAAGGTGCTATAGTATAAATAATATGCATGAAATCATTAAATCAACATCAACATTAATATATAACTGTAAAAGTGGGTAGCAATCAATATGAACAATGTTATATCATATGAGTAATAAAATCAATACAATTGCACATATTATAAGTAGTGATCAATAACCATGCAAAGGATTAGTAGGTATCATTTCTATACCCATTAGTTATAAAAAGTTTATATAATGTTTTATGAGATCAATACACTTGCCTTTATTATATACATGTCGTACAATATTTATGCAATGCATGTATATCATGTTTTTATAAATTAAATATATTATTCCTTGTATTAGTCTTATCTATCATATCAATCTTTCCTTTAAAGTCCTATGTGCATGTATGTCCTATGATATTAATACTATATTTAATATGTATCAAGTATATCACATAGTTCATATCACTTGCTTGTATCAATCATGTCCTGTAGCATATGCATGTCATATCGTATCATGTCATTTATGTTATGTATTAAATATGTTAATATCATATGCATGTATAAATAATATATGCAAGATTAGACATCCAAACACATGTGGTGTTTTTCTTGTATATAGTCCTATAGTCCAAACCTACATAAATTAGTTTCAATCATATCAGTCCTATTTACAGGAATAAGTTTCATATCACATGTCACAAGTCATTAGTTAGGTGGCTTTTATGTAAAAAGTCATCACTTTCTGTCATTCACAGTGTATCATATCATATCAATCAATCTCCTTATACCTCTCTTTTTATATCACTTAGGATTACACTATAAATCTTATTTGAAGGAAAACTCATTGGCACACCCCCTTTATAAGATAACATGTCTCCTGCCAACCTAAACTAATCAATTATTTTCAACCAGCATTTCTTGCTTTTACACACATTTTACATCATATAAAGCATAATAACAAGTATATTATATATTCAATGTAACTATTATTATATTCATTATGATGCATGTAGTATGCCAAAAATGCATGTTGAACTCAATGAACAATAAATATATGCATATCATGTATTTTATATCTAAATATAGTATATTGATTCTTTATTATTTTATAATTAATATTATATTATTTATTTTAATTAATATAAAATATAAGAAAAACCACCATATGAAATTTTAATATTGATTAGTCAAAATACTCTTGATGATAATATCCATGACATATCAAAAATTACATAGTGAAAAATCACTAAAATAAGATATATTGTATTTTAATCAAATTAAGGAGAGTAAAATTCGAGAAATTAAAATCACTAAAAATATAAATAAGATTTAGGTTATCTATCATGATCAGAATATTTTTTTCTCAATGGGAGAAATGGATGAAAATGACTCAGAGCGGACTTTCTCTCTTCTCTCTCTCTGCTCTTCTCCTTTTTTTCCCTCTTTCTATCCCAATAAACATAATAATGAAGCGGAGGGATGGTTGGGTGAAGGATTTAATTAAATGGGTTTATATATTTTAATATAAAAAATTAGTAATTAGACATAACACAACAGTGCTTTCAAATAATCTTCCAAATTCTCCCAAAATCTCTCCACCAGATACCCGGCGCTATAACAGAGTCATCCCTGCACCATAACACACCCAAATCCATTTTTTTGTCTAAAAATCTAAGAGCTCAATGTTGGGGTGCTGACAACTCTGACGCCACAACACTCACAGAAAAAAAAAATTTCTAATAGGATCGAACTTTGAATCCTCAATAGATGGATAAAATCATTGAAGACTGATCACATCGATCATTAATCACATCAATCATTAATTAAATTGTATACCTCACACATGTAGGCATGCCAATCAATCAATCAATCATGTAGCAAATTAAATAACTAATGTCAATATATTTCAATAAAAAATAACATTTGAAAGAGAACTTATACCAATGGACCTCTCGAGTGCATCTCTCACTTCATGTTGACTCATACTATATACTCTCGCTTGTATTTGGGGTGATGTCATCACTAATTGTATGGGCCGCCTCTATCTCTCATTCATATTCCTTCCATTTGTCTTGCTCAATAATCGTTTAATAGACATTTTAGATCCTATCATTCTTTGTCCATATGCTTATTTAGACTAATTTTTCCTTGACCTTGATCTCTCTCCAAATCCTTTCAGCGAGCAAATATTCATCATCTTATGTCCATATTAATCACATCTGAATTAATGTTCAATAATCAGGTAACACTATCTTGTATGTCTTCTCCTACATATGGGACACACCTGCATAGTGTTAGCTACCATGGCTCCTGACATCAGCAAATTTGCTTATCTTTTCATAATTCTCTCCTCTAGTTACCTCTTCATCTGCTATGTTCCTACTCATGCCATGTCTAAATTAGGAAATGACCACATTATTTTCCACTAATCTAGCTTTCTCAACTAACTCAAAAAACTCTTGAATTCTCAGTGGTACAAGTGGATGCCTCAGCTCATCCTTCAATCCCCTTAATAATATTTCTCCTTAGCAGTACTGACCGATTGAGATGCATACCTGGCTAGTGAAGTAAACTTAGATTCGTACTATATAATTATCCTATTTCTTTGCTCTAATATCATGAAGGCCTCTTGTATTTACTATTTTGCAGATGACGGTATAAACTAGTCTAAAAATACTAACAAACTCCTCTCATGAAATCAATGAGTTTAACTTGGCTTGTAACTTTTCTCGGTCCAATCCATCGTCTCTCATTTTCACTTTCAAATAAAAACACTATAAATAGCATATTCCTATTCTATTGACACTATATACTATAAAAAATTTCTCTTCCATAATAGTCAGTCCTCTGCCACCTCTACATTGTTCCCTTAAATAGTGGGGGCTTCAACTTATGAAACATCTATAAAAGCTTGTCCTCTTCAGCCTCCTTATTCCCAATATGTATATTACATACATCAATTATCAATTATGTTATTAAACTAGCAATCTGCATCATGTTTTCATAGCTCACTAGGGCCAATGTATATTTGGTACTTCAGATGGATATGCTACATTGTATAGTTCTCTTCCCTATCAATACAATTCTATCATATATATATATATATATATATATACATAGAATGAATGCAAAGAAAATAAAATCTAACATTACCTAATTCTACTCATCTCAATCATTTTTATAGATCTGGTCATAATTCAATTCTTCCAATAACCTTTACTATTATAATAATTATTATGCCCCATGATCTAATTTTAGAATAATGATCTATTTTTCTTTTGATTAGCCTACCATAACTCTAAATCATATACATCAAAATATATATCTATATTTATTTCCCAAAACTCATTTACAATATCCAGGAAATAAAAAATAAAATAATACAAAAAATAAAATAAACCAGAAGATTCGGTCTGTCTCACTCCACTGGGTCCTAGCCCATACTAAAAAATACATGAAAATTATAAAGTGAGCTAATAGCTTAGTAGGTTACCAGAATCTACAACTGCAATCAATGCAAAAAAGTAGAAATAGTATTTATATAATGATTAAATCAATATTAGAATGAATATATAAATGTAATAGTATATAACATTCAATATAAATAGTATCATATCATAAGAGTAATAAAATTAGTGTACTTGTACATCTTATGAGCAGTGATCATTAGCCATACAAAGGATCAAAGGGATATATCATTCTATACCCATAAATTATAAACAACTTATATAATGCTTTATGAAATCAGTACGCATGCATTTATCATATATATTTCATACAATCTATGCAACGCATGTATATCATGTTCCTATCAAATGCATTCTTCCAGGTATCAATCTTATCAATCATATCAGTCTTACCTATAAAGTCATATATGTATGTATGTCTTATAAGAAAATAAAAACCCATCAGAGGCAGACAAATCAGGAAAACGACGAGACAACACAACACAAAAATAATGAATAAGGAGAGGAGGGAAAAAGAGTGCTTCCCTGAGAGAGACGCCCACATCAGGTGCGACAGCCAACTTCATCGAGAGGAGAAAGCCCCTGCCGAAAGGGACAGGGGAAAGACTTAGCCGAGAGGAGTGCTGGAGTGAGGAGGATTATTAAAATTGACTATAGATATACAAAGATATAAGTCATTTATGAATCTTGTAGATATTGATGGTAGGGCTTGAATGTAACACGAAAGATTAGATTGGAATGCAAAACCAGATGTGTCATCGTTGATTTTGTGATTGGTGGAGTTTGTGAACAAAGGTAATAATGGAAGATGATAGAGGTCTATGAGGGAAGTGGTGAATGAAATTAGAACAAGAATTTGAAGTGGTTTCTTTGTCAAAATTGTATGTGAATTTGGGGATTTTCATTGGCAAATTAAGGAAATCTCCATTAATGAGTACTAGATCATATTTTGAATACTTCAAGCTGATCAAACTCCTAAAGGGGAAAAAAAAAAGAATATATACAAGAAAGGTTCATTACAAAGCCATATCAACTTAGTTTACAAATGAATGGGACCGCATTGGTTCAATTACAGGATTCAACTCTACTTGGTTTTGGAAGATGGTGAATAGCAAGATAATTTAAGGATATAAAACACTGACTCAATTAAGTCTATGGGTCAACTTAGCTCACAAGCATCACTACTCAATTACACACAATGACAACTTTGTTTAGATGCTAAATCCTTCTCAGATAGATAAGACTAAGCTGAAGCAATTTGAAGAGGCTGAGTCCATTCAGGAGAAGTTTGAGCTTACTCAATTTGAGAAAATTGAGCTCGAACAAATTGAAGTCCAATCATCTCATTTGAGACTATTTGTTATCATCCAAATTGACAAATTGAGCTCAATACAGGCATAAACAATCCATTAGCCAGATTCCCCGTTGCCTTGAGAGTCCTCTATTGAAATAATAGCAGCAATTCCTAACTGTCGCATACAAGCATAAACAGCCCAACCCGTTCCCCTCTCTCTCACGGCCCAAACCAAGGCCCAAGAATTCCCTTTCTCCTTCCCTCACATCTAGCCCATTATCTACCCAACAATACCGCTCCATTTGACTAAAACGGCCCACCTGTGCTTCCCTTGCTTGCATAGAGGCTACACAAACAGCTAACTTCACTCCACTTATTGCTCTCATGTAAATTCCATCACAGCCACTTCATAAAACATCCCAAGACCCTCACGACCAGCCATTCAACCCCTAGCAAGCCGCAAACCGACCGGAGGTAATCCCTCTTTCTAATTTTTTTTTTCTGTTTGTTGTTGTTATTATTATTATTAATTGAAATTAATATCAGTATTAATATTATATTACTATTTATATTATTTTACTATTGATACGGCATCACAAAATTAGCTTTGATCGGGCACGAATCTCGAGGAAAAGAATGATTGGAAACTTCAAAAATTAATTTCGGGAGCATATGAATTCCGATTTCAGCGAGCTTACAGTTAAACTGAGCGTCACGGAAATACGAACCCAACGACACCAAGATCAACCCAATCCGAGCCCAAATGAGTCTGAATCAAGGGCTCAAAGCGCTGTTGGAAGGATCAAACCGCAATTTGAGTTATCAAACGGTCTCCAATTTTGACGAGCTTATACTCGAATCGAACGGCTCGACGAGACGAATCCAACGAGCCCAAGATCGCCGAATTCCAACATCATTAAGGCCTTCAAATGCCCAACGAACGGTGCATGATCAAAGGATTCGATATCGACCGTCCATTCAAAACACTCCCAATTCGCCCATGATCTCACGCCTATTTACAGGCTATGTCACTCCATAAAAACTATAAATAGAGCCATCATTCTACACCAAAGGGACTCAAGTGAAGAGAGAGAAGAAGAAGAGGAGAAAGGAGAAAAGGAGATTCCTCACCTCCTCGACCACCGCCGGAGCTCTTCCTGCCGCCTGAAGACGCCGGAACTCTGCCGGATTTTCGGGAAATGCAGGGAATTTGCATAATTTTGTAAACTTCTTGGGAGAAACAAATTGTATTCTGATTACCCCAACTTGTGGGATGAATCAGCCATTTGTAATCTACAAAAACACTAGTGAAACTTTACAACTGGGCGAGGCCCCGTGGTTTTTTCCCTTTTTGGGTTTTCCACGTAAAAACTCTGGTGTTTACATTTTCTTTTCTGCTTGTGTGTTAAATTTACGTGCAACGCTCGGACGTGAATCTACAAACTCTACCGCCGCGTATTTTCTAACACGCAACAACTATTATTATCATTATTAATGATATTATTGATGTTATATAATAGTAATATTATTAACAATGCAATAGTAATACAATAATAATAATAATAGTTAGTGAGTATGAAGGAATGTAATAGCGCCCCTATCATCAGCAACGATTCAAATTCAAGAAAATACATCACAAAGGAGATCAATGCATAGTGAACATAACAAATTAATGATCAATATTTATTGAACAAGTTTTAAACAAATACAATTTGCATGTGATCAAGATCATTTGACCCCAGGCAAGCATGCTAATTTGTTCATGAACATCATGGATGACAAATATCCTATGAATACACTCAAGAAGTCCTCAACGAATATATTCAAGAAGATTGTGATGAATGTATTAATAGGATTTGCAAGCGACAACCTAAAATTTCTAACATATATTAAAAGATTATCATTGTCAATTAAAGTGAAAGCATCAACATATTACACGAGCAAGGATGGGTACATCTCACCCTATAAATAAGAATGCATAACATGCAATAGATGCCAACATCTACAAACACAGAAGGAGATTTGTTGATGCACAACAATTTACCTGTAGAAAAAAACAAGTAGAGCGTGACAATTTATGTGTATAAAATGGGTAAATGACCATAGTGAGATGACACACCATTGGATCCGCAACACTCACACAAGTGGGCAGAAGGCATCTACAAGCTCTCAAATAGAGCATCACACACATTCAAATGGAAGTTGCCCGTACAATTTATCAGCATTAAATATTTTAAAATATCCCCACACATGCATTGTAACGTGTATGTATACACAAAAATACAGAAGCGCTCGTGCTCGCCTTAATACACTGATGAAGTGTAAATGTACATGCAAGTATGTAAGCATAATGCAGAAAAATACATGTGCAATTATATACCCGCATGGATCCTAACGAACGTATTAAGGGTTCACACATAATATCTAAGGATGCTTCGTGCGTTAATTAATAAATTTAAGTTCGAGTCTGATCCATCTATGCAAGTAGATAAGAGTTGACACAACTCGAACTATCAAATAAATATACAGTCATGACATCAATTGAGATATTTATTTTAATACGTTCATATAAGGCATTCAAGGCTAATAACTAGAAAAATCACTAAATAAAGGTAAACAGTAGATGATGGACCCGATCCTCTGTCAACAAGTATACATAGTCGACAAGGTTCAATTAGTGAAATATAAATGTCCATAAATACCCCGATGATGGCCATGTTGAACATCGACATCAACTGAAGGGGTTAATTCCAAATATTCAAAATGCCTCCCAAACGTCAATCAAAATTCAAAACTCCAAGAAAATATCAAAAATTGAAATATTTAAAATTAAAATAAGCCTTCAAATACTTAAAGTAAAATTCATCCACCATCCGCAATAATTTATCGATGTGGACAAGTTTGAAAATATATTCAACTCATAAAGAGCTAATGTTTAGTCGAGAATATCAATATGATTCATTATCAACAGTATCTTGTTAGTAAGGAACTGACATTAGTCCTCTGATTAGCAATTTTGCCGGAAGGCTCCACAAATAACTCGTGGTTTGGCCGTACGGCCCAAGGGGTTAATGATTACAGTCGCGACCCTCTAACCTAGTGGCTTGGTCCAGAGACTCCACTATATTATGGTTATGGTCATAGCCCGTTTGTTCCCCAATGACATCATATTCACAAGATATGAATCAATATAATATAATTGATATGGCACAATGCCCTCTATTAGCTAAGGTGGCTCAATATTGCCCCCTTATGCAAATACTCATCCCAAGTCTACAAGGTATCATTGGATGAAGCAACTCATGGTTGCCGACAGGGATCCTTCTGTCTGATTGGGTCAACTACCTCCTTAAAATTGGATGCTAGCACATTTTTTTTCTATTCAATTTGCATCCAATAGGTATGTCATAACATATCTTCTGCACCATGCTATCCATTCATAAAAAATCGCAAACCTTATATCTTATTTTTAGCCATTAGCCATTACATTTAAGCATTGATATCCTACTCAAACTTTAATCCATTTTTAAATCCTAGATTTTTCTCAATCTTATTGCTATCTAATTTTATCGGTGTCAAATAATTGGATAATAATTTTGTTGCGTCCAGGAGTATTCACGGCGGTGGAGAAATATAAAGTTTATCGTCTACGTTGTACGAAAATCCGGCACGCATCAGATAAGTAGAGAGGGTCTAGCATTTATGAGACACCAAGATTTTTACGTGAAAAACCCTGAAAAGGGGAAAACCACGGGGCCTGCCAAGTTTGAACAAATCCCTAGTATTTGCAGTCGATTACAAATGAGGCCCTTCCTTGGAAGAAGGCCTTAAATTGATGTATATCTTATAGATACATTACATGATGTAAATACAGAGTCACTATTGACATTTCGTTGGTCGGAAGAATCGTAGTTGGCGGGCGACGGAGGTCAGAAGGCTTGTAGTCGGCGGGCGACGTAAGTAAGGAGGACCGTAGTCGGGCGCAACGGAGTCAGAAGGACCGTGTATACGACGAGAAGGTCAAAGACGGCTCGTGTAGAAACTTGCGAAGGTGAAGGTCCAACGTCAGGATAGAAGTCCGACTCGTTGGTGGTAGAGGAGAAATCCGGCTTCACTTGGGCGGAGTTTTAGCGTCAAGAGGAATTCTTTGTTGTTAATTGGAAGAATTCAACATCACGGAAAGTTGGGTAGAATTCCAGCGTTTTCCTAAATGTCCGGCAGAGTTCCAGCGTCTTCAGGCGATAGGAAGAGCTCCGGCGGTGGTCGAGGAGGAGCTTCTTCCTTCTCCTCCTTCTTCTCTTCTTCTTCTCTCTCTTCCCTTTCTTTTCCTTTGGGTAGAATGAGGGCTCTATTTATAGTTATTCTGGAGTGGCACAACCCGTAAATAGGCGTGAGATCATGGGCGAATTGGGAGTGGTTTGAATGGACGTGCGGCGATATTGAATCCTTTGATCATGCATCGTTCGTTGGACATTTGAAGGCCTTAATGATGTCGAAATTGTGTGATCTAAGCTCGTTGGATTCCTCGTCAGCCGTTCGTTAGAGTATAAGCTCAAAAATCATAGACCGTTTGGTACTGAAATTGCGGTTTGAACCTTCCAACAGCGCTTTCGAGCCTTGATTCGGACTCATTTGGGCTCGGATTGGGTCAAATTTGGTTCGTTGGTTTGTATTCCGAGACGCTCAGTTTGACGTAAGCTTGCTGAAATTGGAGTTAAGATGGCCGCTGAATTAATTTTAGAAGTTTCCAACTCAATTCTGCATCGAGATTCGTGCCCGATCAAGATAATTTTTTGACGATGTATCAAATTTTAATTTATTAAAATACATATTCATTTAGAAATAAATTATTTGTTATATAATAACCACATGAGAATTCATTTATGAGTTATTTATTAACCCATCTAAGTGTTTGCCCAAATAATATAAACATGTTAAGTGCAAAATAAATTCATTCTTAGATTATTCTAAGCAAATAAGAATGAAAGTTCATATCGTAGCAAGCTTAATCAATAATACAATTTCTCTCTGCTAGGGTTTCGATTTTGGGGGTTTTTTGCCTCCGTCGTCTCCCCGGCCTCGGGGAGGGGAATCTTTCGCCGGAGATCATCTTTGTTCAGAAAGTTTTTTATTTCCTGCTGTTTTTCTTCTTTCTGGGGCTTTTGGGTGTGTTTTTTTCCGTTGTTTTTGCCGGTCTTTCCGGTATGTTCTTCTTCTAAACTTAAGAACCCTTGTTTTTTGGGTGGGCTTTCCTCATTCTCGTCGTTTCGAGAGGCTCTGATGGCTCCAAATCGGTTTTTCCTGATCTATGCGTCGACTCACCGTGGATTACCTTCTTTGTGTTTCGGATCTTGAGATTTCTGAGCTTGCTATCCCTTTCCAGTTTTCTTTAGTAGGTTTTTTTCCTTCTAAGATACCTTCTTTGGAAGCTATAAGAAATTTTTTTTTCAACCTTAAGCTTAAGGGTGAGGTTTCTGTGACTGTTTTAGATCTAACCCATATTCTGATTAAGTTAGCAAACGATCTTGATTACGCAGGGTGTTTTATCACCGGTCTTACATTGTGTTCAACTGTTATATAAACTAACTAAGTGGTCTCCGACTCTGGATATTGGGGTGGAATCTCAATTATTCCGATTGGATTTCTTTTCCGCGCCTCGTCCCCATTTCTTTGCACCTCGCACTCTGTTTGGTTTAGCTGAAATCTTTGGTAAACCTTTAAAAATTGATGAAGCGACTTCGGTGGGTCTCGGCCTTCTAATGCTCGTTTTTTAGTGAGCTTGATATCAAGAAATCCTACCCTAAACAAGTTTGGCTTGGTTCTGATCATTGGCTTGTCAGGATGTCATTCTTGATGATTTCCTAATTTTTTGTTGTGTGCAAATGTATCGGGCACGCTAAAGGTCGTGCAGAACGGTTTGGATGTCCTACTCCTGCGGGGGGGAAATGGTTTTCTGATGCTCCTATTTAGCTGAGTCAGTTGAGGTGGTTAAATGTTATTAAAATGGGTGCTTGTTTGAACCTGTGATTACTGATCTTAACGCTTCTTCTTTGCTTCGGGAGGGTGCGAGGTTGATTGCTTTATGTTATGATGGACAAATCCTGTTATTATGCCTTTAAATTTAGATACTGCTAAGTTGGTGATTCCGCTCCAGTTTGATTTAGTTCCAAACGTCTTATTGGCCAGTTTCTGTTTTGGTAAGATAATAGGTAGAAATTAATGTGGGGGAATTTTGCCTGAGGTTGTTGGGGGTGTTCTTTCTCCCCAATGCTAACCCCTTTTGTTCCTAATGTTCTACTGCTGCTGCCTGGCAGTTATTACTTCAGAGAAATTAAAACTTATGCGTAGGGTGCTGTTGTTAACTTGATATTGTTTTGGAACCGAGATGGGTGAGGCGGTGCCTTTTCTGCCTGCCATTCGTCAGTGAGAATGGTGTTCCGACTTTGGATAGGATTGTTGATGTCCCAGTTAATCTGATTAATTCGCAAGCTAAGGCTAACTGTTTAGGTGATTGCTCTGATTTGAAAATTAGGAACCAAACAACTGGCTGGCTGGTGTTCCGACTCGGAATCTAACTGATGATGAAGTGTATTCGGATCCGGACAACGACTTCTTCGTGTTAGTACTAAAATTGAACAAAAACGGGGAAATTTTGGGGGAGAGGTCGTCGCCGACATTGATTTTCCATGCTATCGTTCTTTTCATCGTTCGCCGAGGCTTGTGTGTTTTTATGGGCTATAGCAATGATGTGGTCGGGACTCGCGGCCTGGTCGTCTTGCTGTGTGCAACCTTTCATTGGACGGTCCTGCGTGGTGACTGGTCGCTGGAGGCCTCGGCCGTCTTCTGAGCTTTCTTTTTTCGCTTATAATTCCTGTTGTTTTCTTTTTCTTTGTATCCCTTTTGTAGCTGTTGTAACCTTTGTTGATTGAGTAATGAATTTATGTTTTGGTTTAAAAAAAAAAAAGAATGAAAGTTCATATAGTAAATTTAATCATAAATTTAGAACACCGCATGTACAAACCTTCAAATTCAAATCAAACAACACATTTAATTAAGGCTCAATGTTATTTTCCTTTCTTTATTTACTTCATGGACAAACATTTTAATTGTTTTAGAGATATTGAAGAGAAAGCTTGCAAGATTTCGAGCAAAAAAGCAATCCTTTTCCTTGAAAGATTGTCACGCGCAAAATAAACAGAATGAAAATAAATTAGAAATTTAACTATCAGCAAATTTCCACCAACGAAGTTTCATGTATTGATGAGAACTGATTGCAAATAAAAAACATAGCATCCACCCAGTATTACCTGCCACTTAATTAAATACCCAAAATAAAAGCCCAAAAAGTGGCATGACAACAAAACATTACAACTACTGAAAAAGATACATGCAAAACAATATATAAGAGCTAGTAAACTTAGTAACAACTTCAGTACCCTCAGAAACTGTATGTTTCGCAAGTTCGCCGGGAAGCACAAGACAAACTGAAGTCAAGATCTCCCTGGAAGTGAACGTTAACTACTTGTTATATCAATCAAGTCGAGAGGCTTCATTGGCCAACTTCTCGAATATATCATTAATGAATGAGTTCATGATGCTCATCACCTTACTCGAGATTCCAATATTTGGATGGACCTGCTTCAAAACCTTGAAGATATATATATATATCTTATAGGTCACACTTCCCACCATTTTAGCCTACCTCTTCTTCCTCTCGTCGCCAACACAGCCGCCCTCCTTTGAAGCAGGAAGACACTTCCCCACCCGAGGCTTCTTTCCGACAGGGGCCTTCTCCACCACCTATGCTTTCTTCTCTTTCTCTTATGTTGGCTTCTTGGTAGCGGGCTTCTTCTCAGGCTTTGACGCCATTGGAATTGGTGATTTGGGGGACGTAGGCGAAAGGTTGATGGGAAAATAGGGATTTTGTAATTTGAATTTCGAAGTGCGGAAGGGAATAAATAGGGAGGTGAGGTGTATTGTGATTGGAAAGAATTTTAATGTCGTGGCTACATAAGCTGTCATGAATCAAACTGTTGAGACCTGGAGCGATCCACAATTTTTTTACATTTGAGATAGGTCATGGGAGTATATAATGTTGATTGCTAAGGCCTGAGTGGTTTATCATAGCTCATCTCAGTCATGTACGTATTTGCTTTTGAATGGTCGGAAGTGATCATAATTATTGCAACTAAAAATTTAAGATTATAAAAAGTTTGATCAAAATTTGTTTTCATTTTCATTTTATCATGCTTAAAATTCAATATTGATAGTCGAACTGCAGAGAATAATGGACTAATCATATAAGAAATTAAGAGTTTATTTGGGACTATTACAACGTTTTATAAAGTTGATTGTGAAGTTATCGTAGAGAAAACAATTTCATTTTCTATGATTGTAAAAAAAAAATAACTTTTTGCCAATGATTCAAAAGCATTTACTTAGAGCTGCAAATCCCATATCGGATTGTTGGATCACCTCGAATTATAAACTTGGTGTTGGTTTCTTCCCTTTAACAAAGATCAAAATTGATCCAATAAGTAATAATTGAATATTTAAATTTTTTTTAACCAAAAGTCAAAAAGTTTATTTTAGAACCAAACTGAATGAAATTAATCAAATAAGATCAAATATGTTTGATTTTTTTATTTTAATCAAACACTACACACCATTACTCTAAATTTGTCCTACCACAAACGCATGAGTATTAGCAGGTTAAAAATAATTTTTTATCAATTATTGTCAACTTGATTATTTGCAAAATCAAATTAGTTTCTAAATAATTGTAAAATACTGAAATGAAGAAATAATCTAAAAAATTATGTTTTTAATCATCAATTATCGATGCCAGGCTCCGAGAATGGAGCGGTTATTACGTCCTCCGAACCGATGCAAGAAACATCCGGTTGTAGAAAAAAAAAACTCGGTACCGAGGTGTACCGAGTTTTTCAAAAAACTCGTACAACCTCGGTACCTGCATTTTTTTGCCTACAACCGGATGTTTCTTGCATCCGGTCAACCGAACCAAATAAAAACTCCCGAGAATGGGTGCCATCTGTCAATTACTCGTTGGAGAAATCTGATTTTTCGATGCCAGGCTCCGAAAATCCTGGAATACTTCCTGGTAGATATGAACCATACACGTGGCCCATCTTGATGCGCTTTGTCTCCAAATATCTTTGATTTTCCTTGGTAATGGGAGTGATAACTGGAATCCTACCAATGACTGCAAGCCCATAACCCTTGAGCCCAATAAACTTAGCCGGATTGTTTGTCATTAATCGCATCGTTCTGACACCAATATCCCTTAGTATCTGCACAATAATTGACAAAAAAAAAGGTTAATAATTATGAAAAATTTTATGTACGATGCTTAAGGTTTAGTTTGTGACTGTTTTTTAAATTAATTTTTTAGTTCAAAAATTAAATTTTTTTGAACTAGAAAACAGCTTTATGAAGCAGTAAGAAAGTCATCCTAAATGAAGCCTAAGTATCAAGTTAACGGGTTGGGTTCAGATCTATCTCAAAATTGACTTATCTTGAGTCCAATCATTCGAACTCAACCCATTTAATAAACATGTCAAAAAGGTCGACCAAAATCTGACCCGCTAGTAACCTAAATGCTTGAAAACTCATTTTGGTTTTCAAAAAACTTTTTTGTACAACTTATCAACTACAAAGTTTAAATTAAATGATAAAGAAGAAGAAGATCATGCCGACAATCCAAAAAAAAATTCACAAAAAAAGGGATTATTTTGAGTAAAAAAAAAAAGGATTCATGAGTCAATTTAACCTAACCCAAACTATTTAATAAACAAGTCAGAATTCTAGACCCGAACCTAACCTATTTATTAAGAGTTTATTCTGAGCCCATATTTTCTTGTCTGTTCTGAGTTAGGCTGGTAGTTCGGGTCATTTATTGACACCCCTTATGACGCTTATATATAAACCCTAAACCCTAAATCATGATAAATCTAAAAATAATTAATTAAATTTATTTTAATATTAATACTATATATAAAGAATTATATCATAATAATATCAAAATAAAAATTCAGGTAAATAATTAAATGAATAATGAGGCTTACATGAAATTTGAATCAACCTTGTTCATCAAACCAAAACATAAAGAACAACTATATAATGAATTAAAACTATGAGAAATATTACCTGTGCACCAAATCCTACTCTCTGGAATCAACAGCCAAGCCAAGCTCCAGATTAGCTTGAACAGTATCATGGCCGAGGTCCTGCAAGTTATAGGCGCGAAGCTTGGGACCAAGTCCGATGCCTCTGCCTTCATGGCCTCGAAGATAAACAAGAACACCTCGGCCTGTCTGTTCAATTAATTGCATCGCTAGATCGAGCTGATTCCCACAGTCACATCGAGCTGAGCCAAGTATGTCTCCTGTGAGACATTCAGAGTGGACCCTGACAAGAACATCCTGCCCATCTCCAATATCACCCTGTGAGTTTCAGGTTTGTTCTATTCAGAAAAATAAAGGCCAAGATGACAAGAAGTAGAGTAGGAATTCTTTGATTTTGTTGGTTGGATTGAAGGAACAATGGAGGAAATGAAATGAAGATAACTCCAAGAATTTATGAGTGATATGAGGGCTTCACATATTTAACACCCAAATTAGCTATGTATTTTTTATGCTATTTAAAATTTTGAGTGCTATCTTAGTAAATGGTAAAGTTTAAGTATTAAATATGTAAATGAAATAGTTTTGAGCACTAAGCATGTAAATTCTCCTCTCTCTCTTTTTTTGGAGTAGCTCTAGTGGAAGGTAAGATTAGAGAGAGTTGTCTTAGATGGTTTGATAACATAAAATGGCAGCCTTTCGATGACCTGGTTAGGAAAATAAATGTATTAGATTTGACTTATGTTAAGAAAGGTAGAGGTAGACCTAAAAAGTCTTTGTTAGAAAATATTAAAAATGACATTTCTTTATTAGATTTAAATGAGAATTTAGCTTTTAACAAAACATAATGGAGAAAAAAGATTCATGTAACCGACCCCACATAGTGTAATAAAGGCTTGATGTTATTGTTGTTGTTGTTATACTCAAACTCCAGACATCTGGACATAATCTTCATGGTCTCCTTAATAAGCCTTTGGTCCTGATACTACATTATTTCTTATCACCATTAAAAGTGATGAGAGGATAAGGAGGATCTACATATGATATTTATCGATTTAGAGAAAGCATATGATAAAGTCCAAGAGAAGTGCTATGGAGCGTTTTAGAAAAGAAATGGTTTAATAATGCTTTTATTCAATTCATTAGGGATATGTATACAGTAGCTGTTACTTGTGTTCAAACACAAGGTGGTTTGACCAACTATTTTCCTATTTCAATTAGATTATATCAAGGATCAACCTTCAACCCTTATCTTTTTGCTTTAGTCATAGATGTCCTTACTAGACATTTGCAGAGGATGTACCCTAGTGTATGTCTTTTTGCTGATGATATTCTTCTTGTTGATAAGATTAGAGAGAGAGTTGAAGGTAAACTCAAATTCTGGAGGTAAACCTTAGAATCTAAAGGTTTTCATTTAAGTAGATCTAAACTCGAATATATTGAGTATAATTTTAGTAGTAATAGATCTAGTGGGGGGGGGGGGGGGGGGGGGGGGGGGGGGGGGGGGTGGGGGGGGGGGGGGGGGGGGGGTTGTTTTATTGTGAGCGATCAGTCATTAATAAGTGTACTCTTTTAGATATTTGGGTCTATTGCTCAGATAATATGTAATAGATGGGATATATTAGTATATTCAAGCGAATGGTTTGAAGTGGAGGAATGCTTCGGGTCCGTTGTGTGATAGAAAAGTATCACTCAACTTAAGGGAAAATTTATAAGAGTGGAGAGACTTGCAATGCTTTATGCTGCAAAATTTGCCATTAAAAGAGAAGTTATATTAATTAAGTGTTGCGAGATAAGGATGCTAGGTGGATGAGTGATTATCTTAAACAGTATAAGAACGAGCTTATCCGTGAAAAGGTTGGAGTAGCTCCAGTGATAGATAAGATTAGAGAGAGTCATCTTAGATGGTTTGATCATGTAAAACGGCGGGCCTTCTGATGACTCTATTAGGACAGTAGATGTATTAGATTTTAACTTATGTTAAGAAAGATAGAGGTAGACCTAAAAAGACTTAATTAGAAAGTATTAGAAATGACATTTCTTTATTAGATTTAAATGAGAATTTGACTCTTAACATGTCACAATGGAGAAAAATGATTCATGTAACCGACCCCACATAATGGGATGAAGGCTTGATGTTGTTGTTGTTGTTGTACCATTAAAAGTGATGAGAGGAATAGTAGGCAAATATATTTTTAATTTTCCTTCTGTTTTCATCGTTATTATCACCCTAATCTCAACTATATGAGGATATATTTATGAATCTTCTTTTTATTCATTTACTAGTTTAATTGTGCTATTAAGCAAATCCTTAGTTTAAGTTTTCATGATGAATGCTGCAATGAGATATAGAAGAAATCCAAACCAATGAAAAAAATGAAAAATTTCTGTAACCAGAAAAACCTTTTAATATCATCATAAAATAGAAAAAAAAAGGTAGGGTAGGACTGAACGAGAGATTACACCTTGACAACAGCAATATGCTCTGTACCATCTAACTTTGATCTGTAACAGTAAGCCTGAAACAAGCCCCATTTGGTAGGCAGGCGAGAGACTGCAATTTTCTCTACATTTTTCTCCTCTTCCTTCTGTACCTGCAAACACAACCATTGAGGGACTTTATAGCAGTCAGAAGTGTAAAAATATGAATTTTATATGATTAAATCATATTTTAAGCACTGCGGCCTTGCAAAAAGATGGAAGGATATATAGATTAATTAATAACATGTAAGAGAAATCTTATATCAACCATCCACACACATATACCTTATAAGATCAGTGATTGATATAATTGGTAGATCATATTCCTCTGCAAATTTCTTCAAAAATGGGAGCTTTGCCATGGAACCATCATCAGGATCAACAATGGCGGACAGCACTGACACAGGGCGTAGCCTGCTAATATTACCAGTATCAACTGAAGCTTCAGTATGGCCAGCTCTCTTCAAAACGCCACCTTTTCTGTACTTGAGAGGAAAGACATGACCAGGTCTTCTGAAATCTCCTGGCTTAGAGTCAGGAGACGAAAGCTCAACAATTGTTCTTGCTCTGTCTTCGACTGATACTCCACTTGAAGTGCCGATTCTCGCGTCCTTAACATAAACAAAATTAATAACAAAAAATGATATTGGATAATGAACTTAATAACTCATCGTCTTAAAAGGGAAACGGTGTCAACACACTTGAGACTTTTAATTTAGGTTTCATTCACCTTGAAAAGTAGATTTTTAGTACAATTTTTTTTAACTAAAAATTTTTATACTGAAAAGTTGTTTTAGAAAGCAGTAAGAAAGCTATCTCACACATGAAGTGCACTTTTTGTGCGCTTTACCTACGCTATAGTTGCACTTTAGTTGCGCTTTAAATGCTCATTTGTTGCGCATTTTTATTGCTTTTTACTTGCACTTTACCTGGCTTTGGCTGCGATTTTGTTGAGCTTGGCTTAAAGTTCCACAGACACAATAAATATATAAATTAAAAAAATAAATCTTATTAAATATCTATGTATCCAATCCACGCATAGGGGCATAACCAGCTATAATTTTCAGGGGGGGCAAACTTATAAGTAACTGTTAGGGGATATATCGGGGGTCCAAGGGGGCAGCGCCCCCTAGCGGGGTTTGACCTGCCCTGTCAGGTTGCGGGGTCAAGGGTCAGCGCCCCTATGGGGGTTTCCGGGGGCAGCGCCCTCGAAACAAATTTTGATTTACTATTTCTCTTTGTATATGGTTCATCATTCCCTGACAATAACACCTCTACATAATGTGTTTAATTATACATAGGGCAATTGCCTGGGGGGGGGCAATTGCCCCCCTGGAGACAATAGGGTTCTGCCCCTGTCAACGCATCGATATTTTTTTGGTGTCCGGACGTGCCTCTACGTCCGGTGTCCGCACCTAATAATTTTTCCTCAAATAAAACCTTAGTCCCATATAATTAGGGGCGGAACCAACCTCGTTTTTGAAGGTGAGTAAAATATGATTGTGAAATATATAACTTTCTGTATGAATAGAAAATGAAATTTTATTCTTAGAATTTAGACGCCGCTATCCTCATTTTTCCTAAGAAAAGGCTCTGTTCCAATCAGAAATTTTTGTAATTTTTGTTAAGTAGTTCTTTATTATAAGTTGATAAGATAATAAAGTTTGATTTTGATTCAAAGGCCAATATTTTTATGGTTATACCATCAAAAAAATACTTGGAAAATAATGATTTTTTACTTCTACTGAAGCATAACAACTTCAAGAAGAGGAAGAATGCTCTTCACATTTATATTACAAAGAATATAGCATACCACTGTGACTGTGGAAGCTGCAGCAGATAGACTCTCAACTTCTGTAATGGGAGACATTAATGGAATCAGAAGTCTCTCCAGGTCCTCCTCCTTCATTCCCACTGATACAATGCCAGATCCATGCTTAATCATGAAAGCAATACTCTTGGTGTTTGTCAGAGCTGCTGCCATTATAAGATCACCTTGCTCACCATTCTCATCATCTACAGCAATCACAAACTAAAAGATAATGAACATAGTTAACAAGAGTGCTATTGTGAAAACACCTGCAAACATGTTAGAGAAAAAGCAAGTGAAGAAGAAGATGAGTTAAGCCATTTTTCTCATACTGTTTGGTTTGCTACAGTGCACTATATAGGCTCACATAATACCAAAGGGCAATCATTGCTTTTGTTTGTGTAATACCGAAACCCATGTGATTAGTTATCTGCAGCAAGTAGTGGCGGTAAGATGTTCTGCTGGAATAGTTAACAAGCTCCCCACAAGCTGATGGGGTCGGAAGGACCTGAAGCTTGGATCGTAAGGTGGTGAATTCTGAACGAGGAAGAGCTTTAGTAAAAATATCAGCAATTTGATCTTGAGAATTGATATGGCTAACCGTTAAGGGTGGCAGATTTAATGCAATCGCGAATGAAATGATAGTCTACTTCAATATTTTTTGTGCGGGCATGAAATACCGGATTATGCGCAAGGGCAATGGCTCGAAACATGTCACAGTAGAGAGGAGTATGTATCAATTCGAAATTGAAAATCAGCCATTAGTCGACGATCCAAATGTGTCGGTTGCAGCTGTGGACAATGCTCGATATCGGCTTCCGTAGATGATTTTGCCACAGTTGGCTGCTTCTTAACAC